>SJYV01003225.1:1141659-1187099 GCA_006410875.1 Neotragus pygmaeus
GAAGAAGAACTGAACAAAAGCCACAAGGCATTACCACCTCTTAGCTTACAGGGAGGCACAAAGGGAGAAACTGTTGTTCCTGGAATCAATGATTGCTGGATCTTGGAGGAGGAGCTGGCAGGCAGCAGCTGTGGCTATGGAAGAGATGGCCAATGCGAGAGGTGAGACCTTGGGGCAGGGAGAAAGCCTAGCCTCTCATCACTCCATGCCCTCCCCCCCCCATCTTCTGCGTGGCTTCTCACTAGCCAAACTCAACTGACATTCAGCTAGCAAGGTTGCAAAGGTGGTTGTGGTACTGTGTGTAACAGTCAGCATCTCAGGCACAGAACAGGGCAGAGGAGTGGAGGGTGGATCTGGGAGTGGGAAGGAGTAAACAGAGAATAACCAGGTAAAAGGACTGTATTTGTTTTGTTTACCTCATTTTCCCACCACCCAGTACACTGCCTCTCACACCTTAAGTGCTCAACATGTATGAATAAATGAAATATGCCCCGTGAAAGAGAAAGACAAGAGACTGACATGGAGCAACGAGGAGTCACCCAGGAATGGTTTGATGGGGACTTCTTACCAGGTGTCAGCCCTGAGCCTGGAACTGAAAATCATACCTGAAAGATCCTTCTAAGGAGGAACAAGATTTGTTTGTTCAGTATCACACACTTCTGTAGAGTGAAAGCTTGTATAAACTGGAAGACACATGTCACATCCACAGATGTTAAGGAATGTCTTCTGTGTGCAGTATAAACCAATATCCAGCCACTCAGAGGGTCTGAGCTGGGGCCCAGGGAGGAGCTGGAGGTTGGCCATTCATGTTGGCTGGGATCTTAGCTGTAGATCAAGATGCAGACAATGGAAACCCACTTACAGGAATTAAATGACAAAAGAGGGAATATATTCAATACTATGAGGACACAGGGCTATTTCAAGGAATCTAAAAGAGGGAGATGTAGAAGAGGGACCACTGCAATTACTCCATCTCTCTGGGGATGGATGGGTCAGTCAGTCATTCAGCAAACAGTTATTGAACTCTTATGTGAGCCAGGCACTATGCTGGATTCTTATTGTTCTGCTTCTCTGGTTACATTTGAATTCTCTCTTATTCTTTCTCACGGTCTCTCTTATTGGTTTTATCTGATTTTTTGTGTGTAAATAGCCCAAACAAACAGTCCCTATCCACAATGTACCCTTATGCCTCTTGAAGTCTAGTGCCTGCAGAAGCATCAAGTTTCTGAGTTTGAATTCTAAGCTCCAAGAAAAGAGAATCCAGGGAGCTGATTGGGTGATTCGATTACAATTATTTAGTTGAGGAAGCCTGGAGATCGAGTCACCTGTTTCTCTGACCTCTCAGCAGGGACGAGAGAAATCCACTTTGTGAAGGCAACACAGGCAGTCTCAGCAAGAAGAGACTAGATGGAGGAGGCATCATTAGTGCAATGGAGCATCGTCACCCATTCAGCCTTTACAACCATCTCTCCCTATGTGTACACTCTGTAAAAACATTGAAGGACAGGGAGTGAGACAAAAAACAAGAGGAAGCACCGATGAGTATAACACCCTGCCTTTGTTTACAAATACCCCACAATAGGAATGCACACCCTCTGGGGACTTATTCTTCGAGCTTGTCTACAGTATGTTCAGCGTAACTCATCAGGTAACCCATGAACCTGCAGACACTGCTCTTAGGGGCTGCCACAGACAATAATCAGTATGAAATCAGCATGGCAAAAGAAAAGGGTGGGCATTTGTTCCTTTCATTTAGTTCTGACTAAATGAGCAACTGCAGTGAAGACAGGCAGATCAAATAGAAATTCCTGGCATTCATCCCTGTTAATAAATACATCTATATTATGACTAAAGACACACAAAATAATCTCCTCTAACATATACAGCCTGTAGACGATGGGGTGGTTCACACTGAAACAAATATAAAGCTACCTGGAATCTGATTCCTGTGGCATTTGATGGGTTATTGATTCTTGCCAGTAGCAATAGTAGTAATATTCAGAATTTAAATATATATATATTAACTATGATTTAATTCACTTAAGCCTTGCCTGGGAAGAGGTAGAGAGAGGCAGAAAAAAATCTGAGTGAAAGAGAGTCATATGTGATTGTGCCAATTTCATTTAAAAAAAAGGTTCCCAAGAGGCTCCTAACCACATTAGGTATTGTCAAGATTAGAGGAATTAGAACCATAGGTGGACATGATTTTTATCTGCACCTCTGTTGTCAGAGGAATCTTATGAACAGACAGGAAGTAGACACTGAAGCTGGAATCAAAAGGCTTGGTGAGCCTGATGTGGTACAGAAAATGCAACGGTGACCCACCTTTCTAGCCCCTAATCAATTTGACCCATAGACCTTAAGACTTTCCAGGAGGCACTGGACAAATATCTGTTCCATAAGGTTTCATAGAATCAGCAGCAACTTTGGCCTTATCAACAACAGCTCCTTCATTGTACAGGTGAGAAATTGGGACCTAGACAGATGAAAGCACCTCATCCAACATTACAAGTAGTCCACAGGTCTGCCATGAGATTGGAATACCCCCACCTGAATATGCCTTGTGGTGGGCAGAATTCTGAGATGACCTCCAATAACCCTCATCCTTGTATCTTCTCTTGAGTGTGGGTGAAACCTGTGAATATGATAGCACTCCTGTGATTATGTTACATTTTAATGCTAAAGGATGATTATCCTGGGTGCTGCTGCTGCTGCTAAGTCGCTTCAGTCGTGTCCGATTCTGTGCGATCCCATAGACAGCAGCCCACCAGGCTCCCCCGTCCCTGGGATTCTCCAGGCAAGAACACTGGAGTGGGTTGCCATTTCCTTCTCCAATGCGTGGAAGTGAAAAGTGAAAGTGAAGTTGCTCAGTGGGCCTGATCTAATTAGATGAGTCCTTTAAAAAGTTGGTCTCTGGCTGGTTGCAAAACAGGAAGTCAAAAAGATACGTGTTGACTTACCTAGAAGAAAGCAAACATCTACTTTAAGGACTGCCTGAGGGTCACCATAGACAAGAAACTCAGGAGTCCAGGAGCCCAGAGAGCTGTCTCTGTCCAATAGTTAACAGGAATATGGGAACCTCAGTCCTATAACTGTCAGGAAATAAATCCTGCTAGCAACAAGTAAGCTTAATAGAGGACTCCAAGCCCCAAATGACAACTGAAGTCCCAGCTAATATCTTGATATCAGATTGGTAAGACATTGAAAAGAAAATCCAGCCATGTCATGCTCAGGACTTCTGACTTACAGAAATTCTAAGATGATAAATGAATAATGCTTTCAGCTTCTAAGGTTGTGGTAATTTTCTATGCAGCCAACAAACAAACAAACAAACAAAAAACCTACTATACTACTCAAGAACTTATCTGGGTAGGTATGTTTTGATCAAGGAGCTAAAACTTTTTCAAATCTGCTTGAGTAGAACAGAAAATGGTTTCAGGTGAAGGATAGTTATAGGAAAGACATAAAAATTTCATAGACTCTGAGAATAACAACAACAACTAAGCTTTGGTTCTTACAAAAGCTTTGTTAATGAAATCAGCCACGTCACCTGCTCATTCTATTGCGGACGGCATGTTCCAGCCATAGGAAATAATCACAGTAGGAGTTCCCAGGTGGTTGAGTGGTAAAGAATCCACCTGCCAAGCAGGAGACATGGATTCAATCCCTGGGTTGGGAATATTCCCCTGGAGAAGGAAATGGCAATCCACTCTAGTATTCTTGCCTGGGAAATCCCCTGGACAGAGGAGTCTGGCTGGCTACAGTCCTTAGGGTCACGAAGAGTTGGACATGAATGAGCAACTAAACAACAGCAGAAGCTTCTATGCCACAGTTCAAAATTAAGAATTACCCTCCCCTCCTCTTGGTCCTAGAGTGCTTTCTCCCTACCTCCATTTTAAGATTTAATCATTATGGGTTGAGGTGGGTATGCTACAGAGATATTTGAAGTCCTAACCCCTACTGCCTCATAACATGGCCTTTTCTGAAAATAAAGTCTTTGCTGATGTAATTAGTTAAAATTGGATCATACTGAAGTAGGGTCTTAGAAGGGCACCAACATGACGAGTGTCGCACTGATGTCCTTATATGAAGAGAAGAGACACAGAGACACAGATATTCATCTGGAAAGATGACCACATAAAGACAGAAGCAAAGATTGCAATTACGCTCTATAAGCCAAAGAATGCCTGGGGTTATGGGAAGCTGAAAGAAGCAAGGGAAGATCTTCCCCTAGAGGCTTCCAAGGGAGAGTGAACCTGCTCACACCTTAATTTTGGATGTCCAGAAATGGCAACCCACTCCAGTACTCTTGCCTGGAGAATCCCAGGGACTGAGGAGCCGGGTGGGCTGCTGTCTGTGGGGTCACACAGAATCAAACACGACTGACATGACTTAGCGGCAGCAGCAGCAGTCTCCAGAACATGAGAGAATAAATTTGTTTCTGCTACTTTGTTACAGTAGCCCTGGAAAACTAATGTAGCTCCTGTATGGGTTTGGTCTTCCTCATTAAATTCTAAGCTCCCTGAGTTCTGTGTCCATGTTCTAGTCATCTTTTTCTCTTTCATAACAAATGTGCTCAGTAAGTTTTGGATAGATGGATAGATAAATAAGTTGATGGATGTATTTATTAACTCATTCATTCATTTGGCAAATATATTATGACTACCCACTATGGGTAGGACACAACTCCAGGCCCATCAGTATGTAGCAGAGAACAAAGTGAAGTTTTTAAAACCTGACCTCAAGTAACTTATAAATGAATGAATTAAATATGGATATATGGATGGATGGATGGACTGATGGATAGATAGATGGATAACAAACAATTAGCAAACAGAATTTTAGATCCTCTAATGTGGGCAGGATTGATTCAGGCATAGAAATAACTACAATTGCAGAATGAGTTTAATAAATTCAGTTTCTAAAGTTAAAGTCATTGTTCTCAACTGGGGTAATTTTGCTACCCACCTCCAACTTAGGGATGTTTGGTAGTGTCTAAAGACATTTTGGTTGTTACATCTAGGAGAAATGATTATAAGAATAGAGGCCAGGACTGCTGCTAAGTATCCTTCAATGCACAGAACAGACCCCACAGCCAAGAATTAACTGCCTCCAAACGTAGCCTTGATGAAGCCTAGAAACCTTGAGTTAGAAGTGTCCATGGGATCCAGGGAAGATATAGGAAAGCAGGTGAATCTGTAGCATCTCCTGTCAGCTAAGCACTGTGCTGAGATATTTTCTTGTGAAAGTGAAGTCACTCAGTCATGTCCAGCTCTTTGTGACCCCGTGGACTGTAGCCTACTAGGCTCCTTAGTCCATGGAATTTTCCAGGCAAGAGTACTGGAGTGGGTTGCCATTTCCTTCTCCAGGGGATCTTCCTAACCTAGGGATTGAACCCGGGTCTCCTGCATGGCAGGCAGACACTTTGCCATCTGAGCCGCCAGTACTTACTCCCATTTTGCTGCTGCTATTGCTGCTGTTTCGTCTTTAAGTTGTGCCCAAATCTTCTGCAATCCTATGGACTAGAGCCCACCAGACTTCTTTGTCCATGGGATTCTCCAGGCAAGATTACTGGAGTGGGTTGACATTTCCTTCTCCAGGGGATCTTCCTGATCCAGGGACTGAACCTGCATCCTCTGTTTAGCAGGAAGATTCTTTGCCAATGAACCACCTGGGAAGCCCAATCCCATTTTACAGATGGTGAAACCAAGGCTTGGAATTTAAATAACTTTTCCAAGACTGAACATTTAGTAGGCTGTAATATAACCATTAACCCTGGTCTCCTTCCCTCACATCACAGCTGCCTTATTCAGTAGAACTTCCTTGACTTGAAATTGTAACTGAAATTGAACCCTGGGGGTGAAATCATTTAATCTCAATCAGCAGATAAAACTGAAGCTCCTGGGAACGCTGGAGAGGAAAGAAAAGTATGGGGAACTATTAAAAGGAGGAGGGGTAAGTCTGAAAAACTGGCCTTACCCTAAAGCCATGATCCAGGATATAAGTACAAGTAATGAAAGGCAATTCTCTAATAATACAGGAGTTCCATAAACTAATGAGAATGACTGTGGAAGAGGAGAGATACTTGAAAGGGAGTCACGAGACTATAAAAGCTACAGCAAATAGAAAAGGATAAACATAAGAATTAGTTGAGATGAGTGGCTATAAATGCAATTTATGTATTTGTCCATTCACCTAGTAGCTAGCAAGTGCCTACTTTGTGCCAGGCGCTGTGGAAACACTGGATTATATATTGATGAACCCATAAATGCGGTCCTTATTATCATGAAGCTCACAGTCTGGTGAAACATAACAAAACACTGTTCCATAATAGGGGTATGTGTGTAAATATACACATATTTCATCTCAATTATATTTAGTGGCAGTCAGGAAAGCAAGAGGCTATTACACAACCTCAAGTTTCCATGTTTTCTTCAATTATGCATCCTCTGTCAGTCTCTTTACGTGCTTTCTTCAAGGATAACAGCATAATGATGGTAATAATCATCTTTCTTGTGTTCAAAAAGACTGCTCAGCAGCCTCTGATGAGGCTTAAGGAGTTAGGGGGAAAAAAAAGAGAACAGAGGACGGGGTTTGAAGTGGCACATTAGAGGAAATTATCTGGGAGGATTAAGCTCTTCAGAAATAGAAAGGCTCTTTCTAGAGTGACCTAGTTGAAATGATTTAAAATGTAACATAGTTGGCACTCTGACAATGTTATAATCCTAATTTTGTTGTTGCTCCCATCCTCAAATTCTGCTCCCCCAGAGAGCTTCATAACATTCAGTTTTAAAACAAACAATTAAGGAAAATGATGGATTATTTTGGGGAAAGCCCTGATATATCTATGACACTGGTAAATTCAGATTTCAGAGTTCATTCATGCCCAACAACTGGAAAGACACCAGCTCCCTTCCAGGGGCTGTGTTCACTGAATATTTGCTGAAAAGTAAGTGCACTGAATATTTGCTGAATGAATGAATGTTCTTTCTCTTCACGAGCTTCTCCTATCCTTGCAATATACTCATTATCCTCCCACTTTTTGATGACTGCAGGGTCCTCTTGAGTTCCTGATACCAGTCATTCATTCACATATTAATGAACACTTACAGTGTGTGAGATATTACATTACCAAAAACCTCACGATAGAGGCATCATTATAGCCACTGCTGCCAAGGGATTATTCAGCTGTGTCACCTAAGAAAACATTCTAGATGTGTAGATGTTCACTCTACACTGGAAAACATCCATTTTTTACAATGTAATATATTTCAGCAAGAGATTCTTCTTACTAAAAGGAACAGATCTCTCCAACAAAAGAAATACAGCAGAGAATGGTTTTGGTCAAAAGAACACAGCCCATCGTTTATCCCCACAGCCGCTACCCCACCCATAGATGGTTGCAGGAGAGAATAGAGATTGATATAACCCAGAACTCTTGGGTTAGAGAAAGAGAATATCTGAGCCATCCAACCAAGCTAATAAGGAAAGCCGGCACTTGAGCATTTTTCTCCATATAAAGGATAACACCAAAGCTGATTATGCAGTACAATGATGACTGTATTCAAGGTGAATTTCTATACAAGGCTAACACATTGCCAACTCAAGAAGCACCATTCTCTCATGTGCAACACTAATACCATGGACTCTTATGCAACAGCTTAACATAGATCCATATGTAATGACAGCAGAAGATGTCTACGATGTCCTATTGAGGATATAGAGCAATCTGAAAAAGAACATATTCAGTAATTCATATTCAATTATATTGAATATATTCAATAAAAGAACATATGTGTATATCGTACACATTTATGGGCTTCCCTGGTGGTTCAGCTGGTAAAGAATCCATCTGCAGTGTGGGAGACCTGGGTTCAGTCTCTAGGTTGGGAAGATTCCCTAGAGAAGGGAATGGCTACCCACTCCAATATTCTGGCCTGGAGAATTCCATGGACTGTATCTCAGAGTCGGACACGACTGAGCAATTTTTACTTTCTTTCTTTCATATACATTTATATATAGTTAAAAGATAAAGTGAGCCGTAGTAAACATTTTAAGAGCTTACTTGAGCAAAAATCAGTTTGAATCAGACAACATCCAATCTAGCAGATGAAAGGGAGCTCAGAGGAGCTGTACAAAATGAAAGACTTTGATAGACAGAAAAGAGCAAGAACAAGGATTCTACTAAAAATGTGGGGAAAAGTGAGTTTGTTGTTACAAGGTTACTTTCTTTATGTGGTGAGCAGAGGTCTAGCAGGCATGCTACTTAACTAGTGCTGATCAGGTGATTCCTGGTTGACTGGTTTAAGATTCTATTTCTTAATCTATTCTATTAAGATTCTAGTCTATTCTCTCCTATTTCTGGAAGAGCCAAAACTAATTAAATCTTGGTTTGGTGACATGGGGATTAGCATAAGTGATTTCATTTGGGGCCTGTTGTTTTTAACAAGATGTACATATATAGACAGGCTTCCCTGGTGGCTCAGCTTGTAAAGAATCCACCTGCAATGCGGGAGACCTGGATTTGATCCCTGGGTTGAGAAGATCCTCTGGTGAAGGGCAAGTCTACCCACTCCAGTTCGATGGGCTGTATAGTCCTTGGGGTTGCAAAACGTAGAGATATAATTATTCAATCTCAGTTTTAAATCTTTTTTTGTACTTAATCATGCATTTTTTTGTATTTTTAAAATTATTTCTAAAAAGTATATATATTTCTTAGCTCTATCTACCTATCTACCTCTACCTGTCATCAGAATGTCAGGTCCAAGAAAGCAAGAACCTTGCCTCTTTCATTTAAAGCAGCATCACCCATGTCTGAACAGAGTGGTTTTGGTTTTTGTTGGTTATTGCTTAGTTGCTGAATTGTGTCCAACTCTTGTGAGTCTGTGAACTACTATAGCCCACCACGCTCCTCTGTCCATGGGATTTTCCAGACAAGAATACTGGAGTGGTTTGCCATATCCTTCTCCAGTGGACCAGTATATAGTAAATATATAATTTCAATAATAATGTATTGAAGGAAAAAATGAGTAGATTTGTAAATGCAAAGAAAGAATTTTAGAAGAAAACTTTAGACATCTTGGAGCCAGGGAGTTCGATAGATGAAAAGAAGGTATGAGGGAATTTATTTGCTTAATATTCTTTTATATTCTATGAATGTTCTACAATAAACTTGTATTTATAAAACTAAAAAATAGACAATGGGATATTATGAAGATTTATATAATGAAATTTGATCACTTTATACAAAGATTACAATTCAGCTTTTTACAGTTGAATTAAAAGTCCTACAATATGAAAATATCACCCCTAACAAAACATTATGTGAAGAAGAGGAGGATTGGGCACACAAAAACTCTCAGAAAACTGGAAGGGAAGAACACAGACTATATTCAATCATTCAATTAATAATTTTGTCATCTTTTAAAATTCCTATGTTACACCTTCTAGTTAGGTGGCTCCTTCTGTATTACTATAGGGAAGCTTCAAGAAATGAAAGATGGTTAACCCATATGGAATTCTGTCTTTTAAAAGATTTCTGAGTATGCCACACATTCCATTAGACCCATGAGTTACAAAGATACCTAACGTTTCTTTCCTGCCTCTAAAAAAGAGCTTAAGTTCTGACAGGTAAGATAGGTAAGTGAATAGACATTTTGCAATACAATGCACCAAAAACTGACCAAATTGTTCTTGGAACAGAAGCTATACTGGTTTAAATCATGATTTGTTGTATTGTAATTTAGCGTTTTGAAGAATGGATAGGAATTTGCATGTTACGGAGAGTGGGATAGTTCTTGGTGAACAATCACAGTCCTTCATGCAGCAGCAACTAATGCTCTTGAACTTCTGATATACAAACATGGGCTGGGATTCTAATGTCTATCTAGCAAGAAAGGGGAGTATTAAGAACTTATCTGACTTCCAGAAGCCCTTCTTGTCTAGCTCCTATTAGTTAACATGAAAAAATACATAGTAAAGGATAATGATTACCTNCTGATATACAAACATGGGCTGGGATTCTAATGTCTATCTAGCAAGAAAGGGGAGTATTAAGAACTTATCTGACTTCCAGAAGCCCTTCTTGTCTAGCTCCTATTAGTTAACATGAAAAAATACATAGTAAAGGATAATGATTACCTTGCTGTTTACTTGTCTCAAGTTTAATACTTTAATTTTTGCTCAAAACTTTAGTCCTTTATTGTAAAATGGTGGATAGGTCATACCTGAGACGGACAGGTAAAATGATGCAAGGACAAAGAGCATGCTCTTTCTCAAATTGTACCACATGGAGAGGTGGACATGCTGTCATTTAGAATAAGAGTTACCAATGGACGGAGCATCTTACTAACACCCCCACCATTTCATGTTCTTACTATATAGACCTATTTGCAATTCTGCCAATGCTGAACGTATTGGTTAGGGTTTTCACTACCTTTTCCCCTGTTCAGAAATTATCTTCTCTCTAAAGACTTCCCCAACTCTCCAATAGTCTCTCACGACTCTTTTTCTTTATATAAATTCTGTCCATTTTTTGTCTTTGCTAATAATCCCTAATTCACCATAACACAGTTTCTTAGTTATATGACCCTTCTTTCCTACCACACAATCAGTTCCTGGAAGACAGAGATCACTGTGGATCTCTCACCTTTATATTTTCAGTACCTANTACTGAGGTGTTAAAGCCACAGGCACAGATACCACCAATGATGATAGTAACTGGCTGATAAATGCCCAACAAACTCAGCCTTTGAGACAGCTTAGACACAGTGTCCAGTGGCCCTCAATGTGCTTATAAGCACACATATTAAACACAGATATTAAGCACTCATATTACTCCCTCCTTTTCCTGTTTCACTTTCCCTCTTGCCTAATATTGCTCCTTGGGATCTTTGGCTTACGTTGGGTTTCCCTCAAAGATTTCAGTGCAAGTGATTGATTTGTGATATTTGCAGTGCGTGTGCATGCTAAGTCACTTCAGCTGTGTCTGACTCTTTGCGATGCTATAGAATGTAGCCTGCCAGGATCCTCTGGATTCTCCAGGCAAGAATACTGGAATGGATTCCCATGCCCTCCTCCAGGGGATGTTCCCAACCCAGGGGTCAAATCACATCTCTTATGTCGCCTGCATCAGCAGGCGTGTTCTTTACCACTAGAGCCAGTGTGTGTAGCATAGCAATTACTTAGGTGTTCACTCCTTGATGTTGGGGATGGAATACAGGTGCAATAGCTCTAGTTCTTTAAGGACATGGAGGTAATATGAATGATAAAGATGGCGAAGTTGATTGGCCTGTTTTATTGGCAAGTTTCAGAGAATTCGAAAGAATAAATGATAGATCAGCCAATTGTCTACTTAGGGCATGATGTGAAAAGCAGAGGGTCTCCATGGCAGCGTTGAAAAAGGCTTAATTTTTTGCAGGTGCAAGGCAGACTGCTGAAGATCAGGTGCAAGATTTAATTTGTAAGAATGATAGAGTTATGAAGGAAGCTGAATTTATAGCTCCGCAAGTGTTAAGGTCTCCCAGGGAAGGAGTGGAACCCTGAGAACAGGAATGTGGAAATTTGGGTGTATCTCCTTGAGAACACCCAAACCTCAGATCCCCTTAGGGTCTGTGGGATGGCAAGAGAAGTCGCTTTTCCATGGACAGAGGGGGTTTTCCATCATCAGGAAACCATGCAAAGCCCTGAGTTGAGATAAACTCGTTACAAGGTGATCTCCTCCTCAGGATCTGACTGGTCTCCCTTCATTGTCTTGAGAAGAGCTGGAAGTGTGTCGGGCCAAGAAGAACATTTATTATTGGATTATTTGTGCCTTTTTTTGTACACAGTTGTGTGCATGCTCAACCATGTCTTACTCTGGCTTCTCTGTCCATGGGATTTCCCAGGCAAAAAGACACTGGAGTGGGTGGCCGTTTCCTTCTCCAGAGGATCTTCCCAACACAGGGAGTGAATCCACGTCCCCTGTATTGTCAGTCACTTCTTTACTACTGTGCCATCTGCCACCTGGGAAGACCTGTACCAGTTAGAGAAACTTTTTTTTTTTAAGTATTTCATGTGGACTTACTGGATTGTTAAATTTATTTATTTATTTATTTTCAGCTGTGCTGGGTCTTCACTGCTATGAGGGCTTTCCTCTAGTTGTGGTTCATGGGCTTCTCATCACAGTGGCTTCTCTTGCTTCAGAGTACGGGCTCTAGGTAGCTCAGGCTTCAGTAGTTGTGGTATGTGGGCTCCGTAGTTGTGGCTCCTGGGCTCTAGAGCACAGGCTCAATAGCTGTGGCACACGAGCTTAGTTGCTTCACGGCATGTGGGATCTTCCCAGACCAGGGATCGAACGAGTGCCTCCTGTGTTGGCAGGTGGATTCTTTACCTACTGAGCCACCAGGGAAGCCTGGATTCACTGGATTTTAAAATCAATTTTATTATAAAGATGTATATCCTGTATTTTATTTACTTAATGATGGTAAAACGGAGATAAACACAACCTTAATGAGTTCATTTTTCAAATAAGCTAGTATACTAATGTCAAAATACATAGAACATTTTGATCATTACTGGAAATTTCATTGGAAAGCCCTGTCCTATAGGTACGTAGGATCTATAACATCAAGTCTCAGCATGGCCCATGCAAATATTTATGAGAATGGTAAACAAGACCAAAGGAGCAAAACAGCAATTGCTTGGAATTTTGGGTTATTACCAAAGTGAAAGTGAAGTTGCTCAGTCATGCCCGACTCTGTGCGACCCCATAGACTGTAGCCCGCCAGGCTCCTCCGTCATGGGATTTTCCAGGCAAACATACTGGAGTGGGTTGCCATTTCCATCTCCATGGGTTATTACTAATAGACTGTAAATGTTCCAGAGGCAAGGTAACTGGGCAGCCAATGAAGATGCTGCTTGACTTACACAACGACAACAAAAAAATACAAAAACAAGGATATAGTTCTCAAAACTTACTATTAGCTCTCAAACCATTAAAAATGGGCACACAATTTGGACAGATATGTTGTCAGTGAAGATGGATGGATGGTAAATAAACACATGAAAAGAGAATCAACATTGTTAGTCACTAGAACATGCAAACTAAAACAAGATACCACCATACACTTATTAAAATAGCTAAAGTTAAAAATACCGACCATACCGAGTTGGAGAGGATGTGAAGGAACTGGGACTCATGAAACAATTGCTTGAAAATTTAAACGTACTCCTATGCCTCTTAAAAAATTTAAATATACCCCTATTGTGCCTTTGAATTGTGTTGCTGAAGACTCTTGAGAGTCCCTTGAACAGCAAGGAGATGTCAGTCCTAAAGGAAATCAACCCTGAATACTCCTTGGAAGGACTGATACTAAAGCTGAAGCTCCAAAACTTTGGCCAGCTGATGGGATGAGCCAACTCACTAGAAAAGACCCTGATGCTGGGAAAGACTGAGGGAAGGGAGACAAGGGAGCAACAGAGGATTAGATGATTGGCTGGCATCACAGATTCAATGGACATGAGTTTGAGCAAACTCTTTGAGATAGTGAAGGACAGGGAAGCCTGGAGTACTGAAATCCATGGGATTGAAAAGAGTGTGACATGACTTAGCAACTGAACAACCACAACTATTATGCCTCCTAGATGTTTTACCCAGATGACAAGAAAGCATAAGTTCATCCAAAGACTTGTACATTAATTTTTAGAGCAGCTTTTCCTATGATTGTCCCAAACTGGAAAAGCTTAGCTGTCTATCAGTCTGTGAATGAATAAACACATCCTAGCAAGGAAATATTTCTTGGTGATAAAAAAAGGAATGAACCATGAATACATCAAACAATGTAGATGAATGTCAAGATAAGCACTTTTAATAAAAGAAATGTGGTTATTTGTCTCCTGAAAGAGTAGGCTTGCTTTTTCTTGCTATAAAAGCAATAAATTCCCAAGCTTAGTGTTCCTCAACTATGTTGCAAACCCACCATGTACAGCATCTGTCTAGGTTCCCCCACATTGGCCCTGTGGGATTTGAGCAGTGATAGTGGCAGGGACAGGGGCTGTTCATGGACCCAACAGCATGATGACCCACTCACTAAGGCTGATATAATTATCCTCATTGCTGAACATTCAACCCACCAGTAACAGATACCAACGTCAAGCCCTTGCTCTAGAACTATCCCTCAAAAGGATCAATCATTTGTTGGTAAACTAATTATATCAGATTCTACTCTAGAAAAGGCAGTGATTCACCCTGAACAAAATTGGTACATATTCTGGGTAAGCATTTTCCTTTCCTTCTTGTAGCACCTTTAGCCAGTATCAATACTTGGTAACCCAGAGAACATTTATTTTACTGACATGTGCACCCATATAACATCAATTCAGATTTCCCAGGTGATGCTAGTGGTAGAGAACCTGCGGATTCAATCCCTGAGTCAGGAAGATCCCTTGGAGGAGGGTATGGCAACCCACTCTAGTATCCTTGCCTGGAGAATCCCATGGACAAAGGAGCCTGGTAGGCTACAGTCCATAGGGTCACACAGAGTCAGACACAACCGAAGTGATTTAGCACAAACACACACATGCATGCACACACTCATGCATGAACACATGAAAGACTCACTTTAAGACAAAGGAAATGTGGCAATGGGTGTATGTCAATGAGATCAACTTTTATTACCGTATATTGTAGAACCTGGAAGCTATTAGCCTGAAAGAATGTTGCAAAAGCCTCTAAAGGTATAGCTAATGTTACAGGGTTGGGATGAACTCTAGAATAGGGTGTTATTCTTCAAGATGAAGTATATATCTGGAATCAAAGGCTATTACATGATGCTGTGTTTCTAACAGTAGAACACAAAAATCTAGGAACCTGGGAGTAGGAATGGGCTCTGGGTGTAACATCTTCCAGTGACCCAGTAGGTAATGCTTCTCATTTCTACAATTTTAGGTTCTGCAGGTTTCCTGGGTGAAGAATACGTCTACCAGTGGACACAGTAAAATTCTTCTAACTCTAAAATTGCAGCTGCTACCTGGTCATTTTGGGCTCTTTATTGGCAGGGACCATTGGCAGTTTCTACACTGTCAGTGGTAATTAACCTTAGCTATCATGAGAAGATAAGATTACTGCTACATTACCGGGGAAGTAAAAAGCAGGTAGGGAACTCAGAGGATTCACTGAGGCACTTCTTGTTACTCCCAGACTGTTGATAAACAGAATTATCAATTTCAGTGACCACAGCCCGACAAGTATCCAGTAATATGTAACGTGAACCCTTCAGGAATGAAGGTCTGGGTCACCCTATAAAGCAAGCAACCTAGATAAGCAGAAGTGTTGGCTGAGAATGACAGAAATATAGATGGATGGTAGTGGAAGGAGGTGATAAGTAGCAGTAGCTTCAGGACCATCCACAGCAATGGGGACTGTAGTTTAAACCTCTGATCCTCTTTTTGTTTTTTTAAAGAAATTGTGACGATCCACTCACTACATTAAAGAAGCAGTAAAGGAACAGAATAAACTTAACAAAGGGCACTATTTGATCCAAGAGGGGAAAGTGGTGGTTTGAGCAAATGCTGTTGGCTCTCTACCCACTACTCACCACACTCATTGTTCCCAGGTATGCCAAGAGAGTCTTGGCATGATTTTGTCTAAGGACTTTCTCTCAAAGTAGGTCCATACATGGGTTAGGATGAAATTGCTGGTGAGCAAACCCCTCAACCATAGATGTACTCTTGGACGAAATTCAACAGATCAATATCTCAGTTTCTTGGCCCCTCAAACATAGCAAATCAGAAACAACTCCAGCTGGCCCCTATAGGATTGAGCATCAACGGTCCACGGCAGTTAACATCTCGTTAGCCAATCTTATACTCTCATTTTTTGTTTGTTTTACTTCCCACAGGCTGATGGATATGAAAGGTTTTATGAAAGATATTGAACTGGATAATTTCTACCCTCACTTCCAAGACTTAACCCCTTCAGGACTTTTTCCTTCATGAGTTCCATATCAAATTGAACACATCTTCAGTTCACCTGCTTTCTCAACACTAACAGTATGAATTACTTTAACACAGACTTATTTTGCTTTCCTGTTGTCTTGGAAATTACTTATCTGGTCTCCCCAACTAGACATCTTCTCAAACCATATCATCTGAAGTGGTGAGTTTCCAAGTATTTTATCCTCGGAGTAGTAATAATAACTTCACCCAAGTATTCACAACAATCCTGTGAAGTAGATTCTATTATTATTGTTCCTATTCTGCAGAAGTGTGAACTGAGACTCAGGGATATTAAGTCATTTCCCCAAGGACACTCAGCTGGTAAGTGGAAGCTTCAGGCTTTGAACTCAGGGATTCTGTCTTCTTAACCATTTATTCTCTATTGCCTCTCAAGGGCTATTTTTAATCTTGTTTTCCCTTGACAAAAACATTGCTTTGAGACATTCTTCTGTATAAACTAATTAGCTATGAATTACCCAGTTTTATTTGATGATAATGAATTTGCTCTCTTATTTTTTTTTAGTTAACCAAAGACATCAGAATTTCTAACCGTGAGGTTGAGCCAACCTGTGTGATCACTAGACTATAACCTTTATAAGGGAATAAATAAAAAAATCTTCCTTATATAATTCCAGCCAAGACAAAATACACTGATGTTTAAGTTAGACTGCAGCTTGGAGGTAGATAGGCTATTGTATTAGGCTATTCAAAAATCAAATAATAAATCAAACTCAAGAAGCCCTGTTATCACTTTGTAGATGCTAAATGGTCCAGAGTTTCAAAATGGTAACTCCTCATCCACTGGGCAATTTTGTTTTGGAGGGTATTGGTGCTGTTTTGTGTTTTTAATCTTTCATTCTATAGGAGAGCCTTGCAGTGGATTGCCACTTCCTTCTCCAGGAGTCTCTGCAGAGAGGAATATTTGGGCCACAATGGTAAATAATGGAGCACTCAATCTCATTTGGAATTCTCCTGATATAACCAACTTCTCTGATTTTCCATTTGTTCCCATATGCCACAAGCATAATGATCACTTAAAAATATGTCAGGCCCCATCACTCCATTACATAAAACCCTCATGGAGTTCCTATTATGCTTAAAATTAAATCTAAGTTTCTTACCATAGCCAAAAGACTGAGACATGCTTTTCAAGCAAATTACTAAATGATTCTATTTCCCTTGGAAGATGGGATAAACCCCAGAAAATTCATGACATTTAGTGGCTCTTCCTATCAAAAGGACTCATTCATCATTCAATCACCCAGTGCATTCTTACACACAGAATTTTCAATGGGTCCCTTAGTGGTTCACACTTGAAGATGGATTGACAGTTAGAGATTAGCAAGCATTTTAAGAAATCTTCCAACATGAAGGAAAAAATTCAGGCAAACAAACAGGTGAAAAACGACCAATCTATATTTAATATCTTCCCAATTAAGAACAGATTTTGAAGAATTTGCCTTCAGTGAACAAGGAGAGGATGCCATGAATAAAGGAATAAGTAGGAAGAAGAGTGTACCCTGGGAGATTAAAAGTATCTGAAATAAAACATCTAATAAGAGTCAAGAAAATCTCCAAGGATGTATACAAAACAACAAGGAGAAAATAGGATACACAATGGAATACTACTCAGCCATGAAAAAGAATGAAACATTGCCATCTGCAGCAACAGGGATGAACCTGGAGGTTATCCTACTAAGTGAGGTTAGTCAGAGAAAGACAAATGCCATATGAAATCACTTATATGTAGAGTCTTAAAAAATGATACAAGTGAACTTATTTACAGAACAGAAAGACTCACAGAATTAGAGAGTGAATTTATGGTTACCAGGGGGAAGAGGGAAGGAGAGAGAGAGCTTGGGAGTTTGGGATTGACATGTACACACTACTGTATTAAAAATGGATAATCAACAAGGAGCTACTGTATAGCACAGGGAACTCTGCTTAATATTCTGTTAAAAAAAAATAGGAAAGGAGACAAAATAAACTAGAAACAAATAGTAGAAGTTCAATACAGAAAAATCAGTATCTCACTAATGTGGGTACCAGGGAGATCTGAAAAATGGAGAAACAGTGAAATTATTAGAGAAGAGATATAAGAAAAATTCTCAGAATGAAAAACATGAATCTTCAGAAAGAAAGGGAAGTCATAAGAGAGAAAAATCTTTGTTTAGCATAAGACAGGCAGTTAAGTCTAAAGTTAACAAGTCAAGAAGTAGCAGTATAAACATGTTATTTAAAAAAAATTGGAGGTAAATAGAAAATAAACAGATATGAGAGTTTAAATGAATCCCTCTGAGAAGTAAATCTGGATGTTAGGAAAAGGTAGACAAAAGTGCTGATTATATAAATAAATACATGTGCCTATTTTTAAGACACAAAGAGAGACATCTTTGACTATGAGCATGTATTATGTGTGTCTGTAAGTATATATATTACTTTGATTAAAATTAAAATAAAGATACAGTAAATTATTTTTTGAGACATTTTTCCCAAGTTTTGGGTTTCCTACTTTCCCTCTCCTAGGCCTACTGACTTTTTTGGTAGCCAAACCTCTTGGGAAGGTTTCCATTATGATATTCCTTTGGAACTAACGTGACTAGCATAATTTGGGGTGTCTTCCTAACACGGTTCTTACAGAAGTGATCTAAAGACCATGCTTTGAGAAACTGATCTATTCCAAAGGACTCCCTGCCTCTGCAAGCATTAAAGCTCAGCTAGGAGTACAGTCAGGCAATCTAAGGCAAAACAACAACAGAAACAAAACACACAGCTAAATGTGACTTTCGCTGGCTCCTTTGTCCCCTATCTTCCCTGGGAGCTTTGTGGAATCAGCTGTGATTATGGGAAGCAACTGGCTGAGTGTCTGAGCTCCTAGGTACCACCATTTCTTTTATTTATCACCTGGAAGATATGACTCAGTACCCAACACAGCAGCTTCCCCAGTATTAATAACTTAGAAGGCAACCAAGAAATGATTCT
Organism: Neotragus pygmaeus; assembly: GCA_006410875.1. Lineage (NCBI taxonomy): Eukaryota > Metazoa > Chordata > Mammalia > Artiodactyla > Bovidae > Neotragus > Neotragus pygmaeus. The sequence goes on from SJYV01003225.1 coordinate 1,160,617, forward strand.
GTAAAGGAGGGAAAAAAGGAAAGGGACATGGGGATGGAAAGGAGTGATATGAGAGAGGCAAACACCTTTTTTACATCTGAGAGGCTGTGAAATTAACAACAATCCACCAGTGGAGGTTGGCTGTACACATAGAAAACAGCCTGATGGTTTTGACTTTGATAAAAGACTCTTAATCTGTAGTGTTTGAGCATCTAAGTGAGTGTCCAGCACAAGATGCTGAGGAAAACAAACATAAACAATGACTAGTGCCCACAAGTGCTTTAAACCCTCTTCTGGAAAACAAAGTTGACAAACGTGAAGCAGACAGCAAACAAGTTTGTAGCTACTATACAACATCATACAGACAGTGAGTGCAAAAGGAATTGGATATCAAAAGACCAGAAATTCATGGACAAAGAATCTTCAAGAAACAATTAGACGTGAGTAATAACACACATATGCAACCTATTTATACATAGGAAACACAGGAAAGTGCAGAGAAGGGCCAGCGCAAAGAAGGATCCAACTGGGAGGGAACCTGGTCTAGCTGAAAATACATGGAACCCAAGCACATAAATGTGTCACAAGGGTTTTGCACTCCTGTTGAGAGTGTCAGGTGAGTCCTTCAGATTCAGGTCTACCAAAATCTCCCAACCTGCCACATGATGTGGGGTTTTGGGGGGCAAGTTCTATACTTCTGTCAAGAGCATTGAGGAGGCCTTTTGCGCATTCATGCTAAATCACTTTGGTTGTGTCTGACTATTGTGACCCCATAAACTGTAGCCCGCCAGACTCCTCTGTCCATGGGACTTTTCAAACAAGAATACTGGAGTGGGTAGCCATTCTCCAAGGTATTTTCCTGGCTCAGGGATTGAATCCAGGTCTCCTGCATTGGAGACAGAATCTTCACCACTAGCAACACCTGGGAAGCCCGAGGAAGCCTTTGTGTTTCTTCAAAGCAGTGTCTTGAAGAAGGCATTTGGATTTCAAAGCAGAAAGCTTGAAAGGACAGCCTAAGTGCCTAAGTTCAGAGCCAATGAGATGCTCAGAAATCATGTCTTAAATCTTACGTGCTCAGTCCCTCAGTCATGTCCGACTCCTTGCAACCCCATGGACTGGAGCCCACCAGGCTCCTCTGTCCATGAGATTTCCCACTCAAGAACACTGGAGTGGATTGCCATTTCCTTCTCCAGGAGATCTTCCTGACCCAGGAATCAAACCTGCATCTCAGGAAAGCCTCCTTCAATCTCACAGTGAGAGAGAAATTGGAGTTCTGCAGCTTACTGACAGCTTGGGAGAGGGGAAAGTGCCCTGACCTCTGCTTCCTCACCTACAGAATGGGACAACTGCCTCTGAAATTTGTTGGGAGGTTTTAGTGGCACAACTTCCCATTTTTAGAGAGCACTCAGCATACGTTGCTATTCCTCTTTTCCTCCTTGGAGCAGAGTACTACCGGTGATGGGAAATTGTGAGAGGTGTTGGTCACGAACACTCAGCAACTACTCGCACAGATGAGGCTGTACATTGTTCCCTGGATTCCGACCGGTTCTTTGGTTGTTTTATTTTGACCAGCTCCAGTCAGTGCAAGTGGTTCGTGTAGCTCTAGGAAACAGCTGAGTCTGGCCTGTGCATTTTGGCATCCTCGACAAGGGGATCATCGAGGAGAGGGTGGAAAAGTACCTGGCAGTACCTCCTGACTCCGACTTCCTACCGGCGACATCCGCCTCTTGCTGACTCTGAGTCACCAGCAGCAGGCCTCCCCTCCCCTGCGGCCCATCCGCCCGTTAGGCCGGCAGCTCTCCTCCGGTGCTGACTTCCCTTGCTCGCTCCCACACGTGTACTCAAGGTGGAGGCAACCCTAATGAGGAAAACAGCGGCTGCAGCAGCATTTCCTCCTCAGCCAGCAAAGTGAGGCCTGCAGCATCCTCCCCAGCAGGGCCTGCCTAGCCCCCGTGGCCTGCAGGTCAGGCCTCAGACACAGAGGACTCCCACCCCTGTGTCCTGGAGTCCTCCCAAGAGATAGGGAACTGTCTGAGCTCCAGACTGGACTCCTAGAATCCAAAGGCACCAGAGTTGCCTCTGTGGTGAGGATGAGCCCCTAGAAACGCCCTGGAAACTGGTCCTGTGTACCCCCGACTGCAGTATGAGAAATGAGCACCAGGAAAAAGCTCACCACAAACTCCCCTTGAAATGACTATTCCTCAGTCTGATACCAAGGATCTCCATGATCTGCCTTTTTGGTCTATTTTCCAAAGTGTCCCTCTGTTCCCAATCAGTGTTTACTGTGAACTTTTATCAATCATAAGGTGCCCTGAAATGTAACACAGATTCTCTCTGACTCTGAGTCAGTGAACTGGTATCAAGCTCAAGGACTCTGTATATAAGAAGCCCCTCAGCTGATTCTACTAATAAGCACTGTGGGACTGGGCTCCCCTGGTGGCTGAGGTGGTAAAGAATTTCCTGCAATGCAGGAGACCCACATACAGTCCCTGGGTTGGGGAAATCCTCTGGAGAAGGGCAGGGCAACCTACTCATGTATTCTTGCCTGGAGAATTCCATGGACAGAGCCGCCTGGTGGGCTACAGTCCATCGGGTTGCAAAGAGCTGGACACAGCTGAGCAACTAACACTTTGTGTGTGTGATTGTGGGAACAGGTGCTAGCTCAGTGGTTTCCAGTGTTCTTGACAGGCAGTCCTAAGGCTGCTCAAAATGCTTCAGTGGTCACTGTAGAGGAGGGGAGTAGTTGTAGCAGGGAAAACTGAGAATCTCAAGAAACTTCCCTGTTGTTTGTTATAGGGCGTTCCCCTAAAAGATAAGGTGAAGTCCTGGCCCCAGCTGCCTGTGAATGTGAATGGGACTGTTACAGATGTACTAGGTACTTCATGAAGTCTTATTGGATTAGGATGAGCCCTAAATCCAATATGCATGTGTGCTAAGTTGCTTCAGTTTTGTCTGACTCTTTGCAACTCTATGGACTGTAGCCTTCCAGGCTCCTCTGTCCATGGGGATTCTCCAGACAAGAATACTGGAGTGGGTTGCTACGGCCTCCTTCAGGGGATCTTCCCAACCCACGAATCAAAGCCTGTCTCTTATGTCTCCTGCATTGGCAGGTGGATTCTTTACCACTATCGCCACCTGCAAAGCCCAAATTCAATATGACTCATGTCCTAATAAGAAGAAGAAGAGGAGATATGGGTGCAGAGGCATGCAGAGAAACAAGGAAGAAGCCATAGGAAGTCAAAGGCAGAGGTTAGAGTGCTGCTGTTCTGTTAACATACCAAGGAGCACCAAGGATTGCCAGGAGCCATCAGAAGCTAGGAAGAGACCAGGAAGGATAAAGGATTCTTCCACAGAGCTTTCTGAGGGAGTATGGCCCTGCCAATACCTTGGTTTCATACTTCAAGTATTGAGAACTGTAGGAGGATAGATGTTGTGTTAAGTCACCAAGTAAAAATGATGTTTTACTACTAACCAAAGTTTAGAAACCTACCACTGTGTCCAGACTGGACCGTGAACCTTCCCGAGACACATCCTGAAGTTTTTGGATGCCGTATCTGTACTCATGAGGTTCTTGACATTGCCTTGCTTCACCTGTTTTCACCTGCTAAACTATTATCCATCCATGAAGTGCAGCTGTACACGATCTTCTCCACAGAATCTAATCTTTTATCCCATCAGTTAGATATGATTTATTCTGCTTTTGAATCCCATCTGAATTTTTAGTCTTCTCTTATAGCATTTACTTCATTGAATACTGTATTCTAGCCAAGAGTAAAATGCTTTAGTGCCTCCCCATCGTAACTGCATTCTGGCCCTGTGTTTTATCCAGTTTTGTATGCTGCTCCACAATCCCACCCAGTGCCATACAGAGTGTTTTCCACACCCCAGCTGGCATTCTATGAACATTTATTCAATAGAAGATGATGGTAACATTTTACATGTGACCCTTTGTAAAATTTGTTTGGGTTGTGTGTCGTTTAGCTGTGGTTTTTGATGTCTCACATATAGAAAACTGCTATAAATTATTATTATAACATTATTTTAAAACACTGTGAATAAGAATGAGTGAACAGAGTGTTAAGAGTGGGAGAAAACACAAACTTCCTCTATCTTTTAATCTCATTTTATGAAAGAATTTAAAGGGAGAAGGGAGAGTGAAGTCCTTTGAAAACATAATGTGCTAAATAGTCTTCATCCAAGATGCCCCCCTCATAGAACATAATGCAAAAGTCTCATTTCCAGTGCTTATAGTTTAAGGAAATCACTTGGTGCCTTGAAAACACAACATATTTTATTATTTTTTCCCATGATCTCATGAGAAAACAAAACTTTTGCAGAAAGAGACATACTTCTCAAATCCCCCCCACCCCATACATGCCTGTTTCTCAAAAAATTGCACTGGCTCATTTTCTTTGCTCTAAGATTGCTTTTTCTTATTAAAAAGTGGTATAAAACAGAAATAGATCCACAGACATGAAAAACATGTTACCAAAGGGGAAGAGGGCAAGGGGTAAATTGGGTGTTGGAATTAAAATATACACATTACTATATATAAAATAGATAATCTAGAAGGACCTCTATATAGCACAGGGAACTTCACTCCATATTTTCTAAAAACCTATAATGGAAGAGACTATAAAAAATGAAATGTATATGTGTGTGTGTGTAACTGAAACACCTTTCTGTACACCTGAAACTAACCAATGTTAAAAATCAATATATTTGAATCCTAATTTTTAAATGTGGTAGAAGCACTTGATTCCACCCTAATAACCCAAGATCTAGGTTTTTACTATTGAAGCAAAGCAAATAATTAAAAAGTTATCCATAAAATGATGATTGAACTTAAAATTGATGTTGTCTTCATCATGTTTTAATAATGACACTCAACCAACCAAAGTCTAGCTAACTAGAGCCTTCAATCTGGCATAGTTTACCATCCATATTTCGGAGATGGAGTCCAGTGATGGCAAAATACTTTGCCTTAGGGTTCTTGGGTTAATTTCCAGAACGTGTTGGTTTCAACCTACAGTTATCTCAATGTCTTTCAGCTTCAATCGCTACCTCACTACTCCACAGATGCTATAAGAGCAGGTTCCCTATAAGTCATCCACATGCACCATTTAGCCTGCTACATTGTAACTGCTCAGTGAAAATCTGTTGAATGATGAAGCCTTTATTAATCCAAATAAATCCTGAAACTGAGCAAGATTTTCAATCTTCCATTAGACTGAGACCTAAAACTTGGCCATTTGTGAAACAAGATAAACTATTAAACAAATAATCAGGAAATGTCACTGCTCAGAATCCCCTAATCCATAAACATTCAAGTTAACTGAGATTTTCTGTTACTTAAAGATAGTTAACATCATTTCTTTCTTCACTGAAAACTCAAAAGGCCTCTCAATGTGGAACACACTCTTTTTCACCAATGTGCTGCAAAGGAAAGGGGATATCTATTCTGGTTAATTGGCTCACAGCACTGGTTTTCAGGTCTCAACAGTATTCTCTATTTAGTCATTGAGTGATCTCCATCAGGTTACCACGTCCTGGTTCTATTCTATTTTCATAAGTGTTCTTTCGTCACCAACACATTTTCATCCTTCTTAATATTTCCAGTGGCATCACTTCACTCCACTAACGTAAAAAAACAAGCTATCTAAAAATTACCCTCTGCTGTTTCCCACTCATCCACAGAGAGTGAAGTTGCCATTTACGGACACTTGCTGTTGCCATGTTTTTCAGAAAGTTTGCCATTCCACAAGCTGTTTTTAGCCCCCATACCCACGACACTTCTACAGGCATTTAGTATTTCTTTATCTGATGCTTTTCCAAGGCAATACCTCCGCCTCCTCATTGAATCATGCGGGCTGTCTCTTAATCAAATGATGTTTTTTGAAGTGTCCCCTTGCTGGAGTCCACAGAGTTCTTCCTCATATTTCCCCCTACACCTGCTTTATACACTAACCTAAGGAGAATGACTTACATCATTTATTGGTCTTTTTTGGAGAGAAATGTGATATTTGTCATTTCTCTATTCTCCAAAATCTGGCCCAGCAGTTGAAAGTATCTAAAAATATCCATTAATACGTCTTTATTTTCTTGCTTCTCAGAAATTATATATTTTCGTTTGTATCTGGTATTTCATAAAGGATTGGCCAGATTCAAAACTGTGCTACAGTGAAAGCAGCTTGAAAATTAGTGACGGAAAGATTGGTTCAGAGCTCATTTATTAAAGATGTGATTTTGGACACAAGGACATCTGAACCCCAATTTTCTCATCTGCAAAATGGGAGGCAAAGGTTTACCTAACAGAGCTGGATAAAAGTTCAACATGATATTGTACTAAAAGTTGCATATCTAGAAAACTCTGTGACATATAATAGGGACCAACAGTGTCCCCAGTTACAGGAATGTTTTAACTATAGCAAGACAGTAGAACAGGTACTTGTACAGAGAATAGCTATTCACCACCCATGATATTTTAGTACTGATGTAAAAATAAATTATTATTTTAATGTTAGAAGCAGAATACTTAAGAAGGAAGCAGCTTTAGTTTAAGAAAAAAAAATCTCAATATGTCTCTTAGGGATAAAAGATGAAACCTATCATAAATGGCAGAAAAAAAAATTATAAGTAGCTCATGCACTCAGTGAGATGAAGAAGCAAATTTGGGTTAGGAAAAAGAAGAGAAGGAAAAAGGAGAAGAGAGAAGAATGGAGAGAGAATCTCTCTTGTTGAGAGATTGACACTTAAGTGAGTCAGTGGGGGGCAAGAGGCATTTCAGAGAAGAGAAGTGGAAGAATGTCCAATAACCAATTTTAAGTTGTGATTTTTGTAATGTAAGCTCATTCCATGTCCTCAAAGCCTAACTCTCACACAGTGTTCTAGAAGAATGAGTGTTAACTTGGTTTTAGTGTTGTGGGCGTGTGTGTGTAATGGTTATGAACATCAAGGAGTAGAACTAGAATTCTCCATTTGTGGAAGGGGTACTGAGCAGGTAGAGCCTATGTGAAATGATGAAATAGTTCATTTGTAAGCACAGGACTCATCCAGAGAGGACCGTGAGAATGTAAGCCTCCTGGGAGTTTGCAGACAATTTACAGAAGATAACAGTTTTCCCATAGGACTGGAGAAGAAGGTTCAAGCACTGCTATCTAGACCAGATTGGCGAGTGTTCTCCCTGAAGAGTCAGAGAGTAAATCTCTCAGGTTTGTGGAACATGTGATGCCATGCACTGAACTGTGTCCCCCTAGACTTCATATGTAGAAGCCCTGAGTAGGTAGCTCAGGGTGATGATATTTAGAGGTGAGATCTTTGGGAGGTAATTAGGTTTGGAGCAGGTCATGAGGGTAGGGTCCTCATGACAAAATTAGTACCCTTATAAGAAGATATACCAAAGAGCCTTCTCTCTCTCTCTCTCTCTCTCTCCCTCTCTCTCTCTCTCCCCGTCTACACAGAGAGAGAGAGAAAGAGAGAAAGAAAGAAAAGGCAATGTGAGCGTATACAAGATAGATGCCAACTATGAGCCAGGAATAGAGCACTTATAAGAAACTGACCATGCTGGCACCTTCATCTCAGACTTTCAGTCTCTAGAACTATGAAAAAATAAAATTTTGTTCTTTAAGCCACTCAGTCTACAGTACTTTATTATAGCAGCCCAAGAAGTCTAGGAAATGTGGTCACTGCAATAGCTACTCAACTCTGTCATTGTGGCAGAAAAACTGCCACAGATAATTTGTAAACAAATAAGTGTGATTGTGTCAGTAAAATTTTCTTTACAAAGACAAATTGCTGGCTAGATTCAATCCACAGACAGTGATTTGTCAACTGCTACTCCAGACCAGGGGTCAACAAACTACCTTCCACAAACTACATCCAGTCAGCTGCCTGTTTTATTTATGGTCCTGAAACCTGACAATGGACTTCATATTTGCAAATAATTAGATTTTAAATAATTATTCAGGTATCTACATAATGTTCAATATTTTGCTTCTGGTCCTGAAAATCCTAGAATATTTACTACCCATCTCTTTAAGAAAACATTTGTCAAGGCCTGTACTAAACATAAGGCTAAGTTGACACCCAAGTTCCATGCACTTTAGGTTAGAATTTATGTCACTGAACGTTAAAGCCCAAAGCTGATATTTTGGGAAGGAAATATGGAGGGAAATTTCTTGTGAACTCTTAATTTTCCCATAAAACTCATCCCATTTCCATAAAGGACACCACCAAATTCACAGTTAAGAAAGCACATAACCTGGGAATTTCATTTACTCTCTCTTAAGCCTTTATTTAAGCAATAAATGTCAGTCCTTTATTGAAAATATCTACTCAGACCCAAACTACTGATGTTACCATAGTCCACGCTATCATCCTCTTCTCAGAAAATTCCTACACCCTCCTTTGAACTATTCTCTTCCAGTTCTTCCTCCCACATCCATCACCATCTAGTCCATAATAGAAGTTAGAGGGTTTTACAATTTTTTTTTAATTTAAGTTCCATCTTAACTCTTTACATAAAATTCTCCAATAGTTTGTCTATTGCATTTAGAATAAAAATCCAAACTCTTGATCATGACCTGAAGGATTCTGGAAAATCTGGCTGCTTTATGCTTTTCAAGTACAAAACCATGTGATCTGAACCCACTTCAATTTGATCCCATCATATCTGCCTTCTGTCAGTTCTTAGGACCTGGACATATGCTCTCTCACAACAGGATCTTGAGAGTTTGCTATTTCCTTTACTGGGAATAACTTTCCTCTGGTTCTTTACATTGATGACATGCTTTCATCATTTAGTTCTCAAATTTAGTATCATCTCATCAGAGAGGTCTATTGTAACTCTCTAAAGTAGATCTCTCCTGATCATTCTCCATCATAGCACTTTGTTTAATACTACAAAATGTGTTTACTTTGTTTCTAAATTTCACATACAGTATCCACTTCACCCAGAACAATGCTTGGCACTTAGTAGCAGACACTCAATTTGTGCTGAGTAAATGACAGAATGTAACAAAATTCATACTAATATTCACAAAACCACCCAACATATGTATCACAGTTTGGCAGTTCATAAAAATTTTTCAGGATGACAGGATAGAGCTGTAGTGGGGAAATTTCTTATCTCTAGTATGACATGAGTCTAAGGGGTCTGAAACAGTTTCATGAGGACTTCGCATTTAGATAAGTTATCATGGCACTCTATCGACAGAGGAGCTTCGTAGAGCCAAAAGAGTGCAAATTTTTATGTTTTCCAGGGCATGAGTATTAGGAGATGAAACAAGAGAATGAAGGTTCTGAAACTGTGGCATCTGGGAAATGCTGAAGTTACTGAAGATATTTCAACCCATCGTGAGTGTCTCCACATATGTAAAGGGGTTTTTGATGGAAGAGGGAAAACACCTGTTCCATATCTCTAAAAGGTAAGCAGATGCTACATTATCATTTCAACCTATAAAATGAGAGCTAGTGTGCTTTCTGTAAAGCCTGTATGATATGAATGGGTAGGATGGAGAAAAGGAGTATAATTCAGTCTGGGTCTCACATTCACAAGAGCCTGGAGTCAAAACTTGAGGCTGTGAGGTTGTGTATTTAATCATTGTGTTTCCTTAGTGTTTTTATATGTGTCAAAACTATTTACTTGCTGTAAATATTACACATGCAAAATAACCTTTGGTATTTTTTCTTTTTATATTTTATTAATCTCCAAAAGAAACTGACTCAGATTTCTCTTAACCTCTAAGAAGCGCTGGTTTCCTACCATTTACACAGTTCAAAGGAGGAGGGCATCTATTTATCTAGGATAAGGTCAAGGTAATTTGTGTGTTAGGTATAATATTGGATTCAGCGTCTAAGGTTCTATTCAACATTGTTATTTGTAAATTCACTTTAATTTTAACTTCTCCAGGCTGTACTTTTCTTGTCTGTAAATGCAGGTGATTGAACTAGCTCAGCATTTCTCAGTGTGTGATGTGAAGCAACACTACCTGTTACTGGAATACTCTGCCTTCTCCACCAGCACCCAACCCCACAAGAGTCTAGTTAACTCATACTTATCCTTCTGATTTTAATTTGAAAGTCAGTCCTTCAGAGTAAACTTTACTAGTTTTTCATATTAGGGTAAGACCTCTGTTAGACACATGCCTCCCTCACCTAAACTCCATGAGGGGCTGGACTGGTTTATTATCAGGCCATTATCTGGCAGATAGCACAGTGCCCTCCAAACAGCAGAGACTCGGCAAATAGTTGCTACATCAATAACAAAATTACTTAGAATATTAATAGGTGTTATATGAAAAAGGTCTTCCATTGCCCAATTTATTGGAGAAATATGTTTATTTAGCTTATATGCAGAGTATATCATGAGAAACGCTGGGATAGATGAAGCACAAGCTGGAATCAAGATTGCCAGGAGAAATGTCAATAACCTCAGATATGCAGATGACATCACCCTTAAGGCAGAAAGTGAAGAACTAAAAAGCCTCTTGATGAAAGTAAAAGAGGAAAGTGAAAAAGTTGGGTTAAAACTCAACATTCAGAAAACTAAGATCATGGCATCTGGTCCCATCACTTTGTGGGAAATACATGGGGAAACAGTGGAAACAGTGACAGACTTTGTCTTTTAGGGGGCTCCAAAATCACTGCAGATGGTAACTGCAGCCATGAAATTAAAAGATGCTTACTCCTTGGGAGAAAAGTTATGACCAACCTAGATAGCATATTAAAAAGCAGAGATAGTACTTTGCCAACAAAGTCCATCTAGTCAAAGCTATGTTTTTTCCAGTAGTCAAGTATGGATATGAGTTTGGTTATAAAGAAAGCTGAACACAGAAGAATTGATGCTTTTGAACTATGGTATTGCAGAAGACTCTTGAGAGTCCCTTGGACTGCAAGGAGATCCAACCAGTCCATCCTAAAGGAAATCAATCCTGAATGTTCATTGGAAGGACAGATGTTGAAGCTGAAACTCCAATACCTTGGCCACCTGATGTGAAGAACTGACTCATTTGAAAAGACCCTGATGCTGGGAAAGATTGAAGGTGAGAGGAGAAGGAGACAACAGAGGATGAGATGGTTGGATGGCATCACCAACTCAATGGACATGAACTTGAGTAAACTCAAGTTGGTAATGAACAGGGAGGCCTGGTGTGCTGCAGTCCATGGGGTCGCAAAGAGTTGGATACAACTGAGCAACTGAACTGAACTGAGCTCAATATTCTTAACAGATTTCTTTTTTACCATTTTCAAAGTCTGATATGTGAACAGCAATGGAAAGAATATATATCATGTTTGTTCAGTTCTAAGATTTACTTTTAAAAGCAACTTTACATTTCTCAAATTCTATGGGTTTCTCATAATATAGTGTTTAGTATGTTTCTTCGCTACTTGCCAAAATCTGTTATTAAATCTTAGTAACTATTTCCTACAATTCATGGTGTCATAGAATTAAGGGGATCCATTAGTGGAGATTATTTCTCAAATATGGTTATCATGAAATCCTCCTTTACAGAGCTTCTTTGGGACTGTATTCTGTGCTGTACATTTTGGGAAACAGTGGAATAGAAAGCCTCTCCCAAATTTACTAACTTTGAATCTATTAGGCACTACTGGTGGCTCAGACAGTAAAGAATCTGCCTGCAATGCAGGAGACCTGGGTTCAGTCCCCGGGTTTGGAAGAGCCCCTGGAGAAGGGAATGGCTACCCACTCCAGTATTCTTGCCTGGACAAGAGAGGGGCCAATGGGGCTACAGTTCACGGGGTGACAAAGAGTCAAACGTGACTGAGCAACTAACACTTTCACTTTTGAGTCTATTGACCAAAACCAGGACAAAATAGATGTAGGTTAAAAGAACAATAACTACGCCCACTGAGAACTGAATATTGAAGAACCTGCTTAGTAATCAACAAGTCCCTCAAGAAATTTGAGTCTCAAATATTTTACCAGTAAAAATGGGATGATGATGTTCCTTCTGCTTACTTCATAGGATTATTACTAGAGAACAGAAAAGTTAAATTCTGATTAAAGATATTAGAAAGAACAGTTTATGTTCCTCTCTTCCCCCAAATAAATTGAAATGACAGTAAAGTGATCATTTTAAAAGGGGCTTCCTGGATGGCTTAGTGGGTAAAGAATCCACTGACAAATGCAGGAGACGTAGGAGACACAGGTTCAATCTCTGGGTCAGGAAGATCTCTAGAGGAGGAAATGGCAACCCACTCCAGTATTCTTGCCTGGAGAATCCCATGGACAGAGGAGCCTGGTGGGCTACAGTCTGCTGCTGCTGCTGCTGCTGTTAAGTCACTTCAGTCGTGTCTGACTCCATGCAACCACACAGATGGCAGCCCACAAGGCTCCCCCGTCCCTGGGATTCTCCAGGCAAGAGNGCAGAAAGCAAAGAAGAACTAAAGAGCCTCTTGATGACAGTGAAAGAGGAGAGTGAAAAAGTTGGCTTACAACTCAACATTCAGAAAATTAAGATCATGGCATCCGGTCCCATCAACTCATGTCAAATAGATGGGGAAACAATGGAAATAGTGACAGACTTTATTTTGGGGGGCTCCAAAATGACTGCAAATGGTGGGTCACTTCAACCATGAAATTAAAAGACTCTTGTTCCTTGGAAGAAAAGTTATGACCATCTTAAACAGCATATTAAAAAGCAGACATTTACTTTGCCAACAATTGTCCGTCTAGTCAAAGCTATGGTTTTTCCAGTAGTCATGTATGGATGTTGTACCATAAAGAAAGCTGAGCGCCAAAGAACTGACGCTTTTGAACTGTGGTGTTGGGACTCTTGAGAGTCCCTTTGACTGCAAGGAGATTAAACCGGTCAATCCTAAAGGAAATCAGTCCTGAATATTCATTGGAAGGACTGACGCTGAAGCTGAAACTCCAATACTTTGGCCACCTGATGCAAAGAACTGACTCACTGGAAAAGAACTGGATGCCAGGAAAGATTGAAGGTGGGAGGAGAAGGGGATGACGCAGGATGAGATGGTTGGATGGCATCACCAACTGGATGGGCATGAGTTTGAGTAGGCTCCTGGAGTTGGTGATGAACAGGGAAGCCTGGCATGCTGCAATCCATGGGGTGGCAAAGAGTCAGATACAACTGAGCAACTGAACTGAATTTAAGTTTCGCTCTTTTAAAGGGATGTGATAATAGCTAACTCTGCATTGCAAAGTATAAAATAAAATAATTTGAGTTCCTTAAAAGTAATCTTGCAGTTTAAGGTGTTAATCCACGTTTGTTTAAAAAGCCTTACCACCCACAGCAACAATGTTAAGAATGTAAGCCAAACATTTAGCCTCCTTTCCCACATGGGTGGGACTCTTCCTTGCAGCATTACCTCCCTGGTAGTCGGGGGTGGGGGTAGGGGCGAGAGAAGGAACAGTGAGACCTGAGCTGGGGACTATAGACAGCCTGAGCAGGAACTTCAGGCAGACACTGAAAGCTGAGTATTTAAGCCTCTCACAGCTTTTGATATGGGTTCATACAGAAGATTCCTTTCAGTGTCCAGGTTCTAGGCTTCTTCTGACATTGAAGTTAAAAATTAAGAGGCTGCCTGACCTTGTGCTAACTCTTGAGAAGAAATCAAGCCCCTGGAAACAGCTGTCTGCTGCTGCTGCTGCTAAGTCACTTCAGTCGTGTCCGACTCTGTGTGACTCCATAGACGGCAGCCCACTAGGCTCCTCCGTCCCTGGGATTCTCCAGACAAGAGTACTGGAGTGGGTTGCCATTGCCTTCTCCAAACAGCTGTCTACCTTTGCTCAACTCCCCTGATCTTTAGGGTGATACTTACAANTCGTGTCCGACTCTGTGTGACTCCATAGACGGCAGCCCACTAGGCTCCTCCGTCCCTGGGATTCTCCAGACAAGAGTACTGGAGTGGGTTGCCATTGCCTTCTCCAAACAGCTGTCTACCTTTGCTCAACTCCCCTGATCTTTAGGGTGATACTTACAAGCCTGTAGCTGTCTTCCCCAGGACCCCTTGAGGCCTGAAACATGTTTACTGGCCAGATTATTTGGCTCCAGGAAATAAAACACATGTACAAAAATAATCTGGAATGGATTCTTACTTTTTTAGCTTTTTGACAACAATCTCCATTCCACCTCTCCCTCAAAATAACTTGTGAATATATTGTTAGTTAGACTCTAACAATTTATTGGGAAAGTATGTTGGTATGTTCTAGTTGTATTGGAAAGGGTCTACCTGTGTTATTGTTATTACCAACATCTTTCATGAGTCTCTGAAGCCTAGAAGAATTAATTTAGTATTTTATTTTTCCTCTAATTTCTAAAAGAATGCTATGTGACAGTAATTTTGATTAATATTAGGAAATTAGAGATTACCTAAGTTTTAGAGATATTTGATTATTTTTTTGGCTTTTTTAATTTTTATTTTTTTGTAAAGCAGTGGGAGATTACAAAAGAACTGATTAAAAAACTGGAAGCTTTTTATGACATTTGAAGCTCAAAGAGGAGTATTTTAAGATGTGCCCCAGTTAGAGTCCGACACAACTTAGCAACTAAAGAACAACAAATTTACTTGAGAGTCCCTGTAGTCCCCACAGACCTGGGCGGGAAGGGCTTGTCTCCTGTGCGGCATTTGCAGGAACAGGCTATCTGTTAAACCCCAAACTAAGAACCAGTCACCAGTTCTTTTTTGGTGTGGAAGTGGATTCCCTCTCCTGCCTAACTCTCACATTGCCTAATGCCCCAGGCCCAGAGTTGGCATTTTTCAAACTGACCCATGTTTTGTCTGACCACATTGACCCTTTATATTTGTTGCCTCACCTACATTCTCTCAGGAGACTTCAGAGTTCCTGCCTTGGGTATTCCTCTTACCTTACAGAAACTGAACTTTTATAGTACAGACATGTAAGCCAACTGAGTGATTTCCAAATTTTTCAGGATTGTAATAAACGTTTAGATTTTTGTGAAAATCTCCTCTCTCCTTTCTTCCTTTTCCTCAAAAAAAAAGTTAATTTTATTTTTAATTCAGGTTTTATTTTGAAAAGCGTGTGAAGGATGTTGCCAGAACTCGTGATCCTTTGCCACATCCAAGGGTCATATTAACCTTGCCTTGTATTGCATGCATGCTCAGTTGTATCTGATTCTGCAACCCCATGGTCTCTAGCCTGCCAGGCTCTTCTGTCCATGGAACCTTCTGGCAAGAATACTGGAGTGGTTTGCCATTTCCTACTCCAGGGGATCTTCTCAACCCATGGATCGAAACTGCATCTCTTGCATCTCCTGCATTAGCCGGCAGATTCTTCACCATTTCGTCACCTGGGAAGCCCCATGTTAGCCTAACACTGAAAAACACTAATATAAACCTAATACTTGTCACTGACTTTAATTACTTAAATTTAAAATATACTATTGTTATATATTCTTGCCTGGAGAGTCCCATGGACAGAGGAGCCTGGCAGGCTACAGTCCATGGGGTCGCAAGAGTCGGTCACAACTTAGCGACTAAACCACCACCACCACTGATTGGCCCACTTATTTTGTTTGCTTTCAGGAAATCTTCACCGAACTAGCAGTGTTCCTGAATATGTCTACAATCTACACTTGGTTGAAAATGATTTTGCTGGTGTGCGTTCCCCTGTTACTAAAACCTATGACTTGCTAAAGGTAGGATACCAAAGAATATAACCATAGTTATTAGAATACCAGGTAAACGTTTTTAAACTTCTATGGGTTATTTTTTAATGTGTACCGTTCTCAAGTATTACCATTTCCTAAATGTATTATAAGAAGATTGGTTTTGTGTGGACATCATGGAAAACTGGAAACTTTAAACAACTATCAAATCCTGGTGTGAGTAACTAGACAACCAAGTCTTGTTAAAAACAGATTTCACCCAGAAAGGAGCCGACTTCTCCGTATGATTTAGAGAAACCAACATCTTGTGTAATAGTCCTAGGATAATTGATCTTCAACAAAGATGAAAACTGATTCATGCCTCATTTAAATTTTATTTCTCTTTTGTGCAGACAGGCACAGCTCCCACTTATGAAGGTCGCTGGGGAAGAGGAACTTCACAGTACAGCTCCCAGAAGTCGGTGGAGGAAAGGTTCTTCAGGCAGCCTCTAAGGAGGCTTGAGATTTCCCCAGACAGCAGCCCTGAGAGGGCTCAGTACGCACACAGCGAGCACCAGTACAGCCGGAGAAGCCAGGCCGGCCACACCTTGCGGCACCAGGAGAGCAGGAGGTCCACGCTTCTCGTGCCACCGCGCTACGCCCGCTCAGAAATTGTAGGTTTCAGCCACTCCGGGGCGGTGGGCAGACAGCGTCACTACGACACCTACAACAGGCGCTACCAGTACGGGTCCGTGAACGAAGCCGATTTTGACCCTGTCCACCCGGTAGTGCTCACCTACCCCAGGCCTGGGACCAGCCACAGCCTGGGCAACCTCCTGGAGAAGGAGAACTACGTGACTGCGGGACTCGCCGCGGGGCAGGCCCGGCCGGCGCCCATGCCGCCGGGCACGCAGGGCCGGGCAGAGCGGTCGTCCTGGCATCAGAGCTCCTTCCACAGCACCCGCACACTGAGGGAGGCCGAGGCGGGCGGGCGGAGGCCGCACATGACCGTGGGCCAGGTGGTGGCAGGAGGAAGTGGGATCACGCTCGCCGCCGAGAGAAGCGCTTTCAGCGAGGCCCAGTCTGGGTGAGTCCCCTTCTCAATCTGCAGCGGAGTCAGTGCCAGCACGTTCTGTTCCCACAGCCCTTAACTGCGTGAGCTGGCGCTTCTGGGGCTGCAGAGAAAGGCTTCCAGAGATAAGTGATTAAAATAATGACTTCTCAGGCCGCTGCCTAATTGACAGATTAGCCTATTTACCTCAGGGACAGGAGCCAAGCTACCTGCTTGTATGGCAGCTCTGCGGAGAAATGTGGCTTTTAGTCCATCTGTTTCAACTTAGATGATGGCTCAAGGGAGGCCTGACCCCTTGGTTATGTGAAAATCTGCTTTGAATGGAGCTAACTCCAAAGTAGGTGAAGAAATGGTTAATTACATGCATTTTTCTCAATCATTCCTTGAAATAAAGGAATGAAAAAGGCAAAAATGTTTATTCCCAGTGTTAAAAGTGAACCACAAATGCTGTTTTGATAACACTACCGGAAAAGGAAGAGCTAATCAGAGGCAACTAATTTCTAAAAGTCTCTTTTTCTTTGATATACCTGATAATTTTATTCAGTATTATTTGACTCTAGTATAAGGGATTTATCAGAGTTTTTGTTTTGTAGTACTGAATAATTAAAATACTTGAAGTTTCAAAGTCATCCCTTTGCCTCTCCTGTTTATGTTATGGCTTGACTAATCTAGTGTTTGGAACTTTAACTTTCATTCAAGTTTAATGCTGGAGCACAAATTTCGTAAACTGAAGAACTCACTAAGAGAAAAGTTGAGAAATAGATGGATGATTACGTTAGTAACTACGAAAATAATGATGTTTCATTATGGTAAAACATTAAATATTTGATTTTTTTTAACCTGTGAAGTTGGTTAATGGAAATTATTACCTTTAATCATCCCTTTAAGTGAAATTGTGCACTATACTCATTGATTAGGTAGGCACCGGTGAGAAAAGATTTTAGGGCTAATCTAATCTTGAAGCAAGAAATATTTTTTATAAAACAAAATTAATATGAGACTTATAACATTTCTTTAGAAAGTAGATCTTTGTCAATATGGACACACTTATAAAAAGAAAAATGCATGAGGTAATTATTTATGGAGGGGAAAGCTGATCAATTCTTTTAAATTGATAATTCAAGATGTATTAAATGCCTGCTATAGTGTGAGATTTGTGCTTGGTCAGTTTTAATGAAATGATTCTAACAGTAACAGAACTATTGCTTCACTTTCTGCACAGCTGGCACTCTTCCCTTCTTCCATCTCTGTCCTCATGCTTCCACACCTTGTCACTTCCCAGGCTGTCATCCACTCCCTGCTGTATGACTTTAGTCCCCAACATTTTTGAAATAGGCTCCCCACAGATCAAGACTGCCCTAATGCTACATCTGAAGCAGACACATAATTAGCACCTGTATTAGTCTGTGGGCAGCATTTAATAAGCTGTGAAATTCTCTCTTCCCTGGGTTGTCAGGACACCAGCTTCTCCTGGTTTCTTCTAGCCATGCCTTAGTCTTCCCTGCAAGGACTTCTTTGCATGCCCAAGGGAGTCATCTTCATCAGCCCTTCTGTTTTGGTCTTGGTGCTCTTCTAAAGAGGCCCTGAATACTGCGCTTACATCTTGTGATTCCCAGTGTTTCANACAGAGCCAGGGATTCTGGAGTTAAAAATATCTCTGCTTCTCCAGATGACCTATGATACTAAAATTAAGAAATGGTTTCTGGGCAAAGATCAAATCTAGGACACTTTCCAGAAAACATCATCTAAAAATGAAGCCCTAGGGGTGTCCTCAGGAAGATTCAAACCTGTGCCTCACAGAATCGCTCACCCAATAGAGCTCCTAAGCCACAGAAGGATATTGACCCTCAACGATCTCAACAGAAGCCCCAGGAAGAGAAGTTCTTATCTCAGAGATATTGAATATCTCAGAAAGAACAGGGGAAAGTGGTCTCTGTTCCTTGTTCCTGTCACAGTGGTTCCATCAAGCCTGACTCAGAATGGTCACCTGGAGACTTTGCAATCCCTATAGGGACTTCCATCTCAAGGACAACTGAACAACGTGTGTCCTGAGTGACTCCAGTGGGCCAAGACAAGTCACCGTACCAAATGTATGCACTTATTTCTCACCTGGGCTTTCAGAAATGAATTTTTAACTTGATACAATAATCTAAATTCATTGAGAGAGTGGTCATTCCAACCACTGGCCCTTCTTCCTTCAATGCCCCTATTTCCACATTAAGGGGAAGATACTCGGCCAATATGAGGAAGGACAGCTACACAAAGACAACTACACTGTTCCCAGAAATCACGGAGAAAATGAGATAAATAGGCCAGGAAAAGGAGAGAACCGATTGAGAGTCCTTGAAAACGGAAAGGCCTTGCATTTAAGTAATTTATACACAGTATATCTTGTCATCCTCAAAAGTCCTGAGTTTGAAACCACTCTATATTTTTATCTGAAATAACTAATTAAGTAACTAATATAAAATAACTAGGATGAGTATTTAACTACTACCATGAAAATTATGGGGTTCATAACTGGCTATACCCCAACACAAAATAAAAGGTTAAGATAAAAAAGATTATGGTGTTNACTCTATATTTTTATCTGAAATAACTAATTAAGTAACTAATATAAAATAACTAGGATGAGTATTTAACTACTACCATGAAAATTATGGGGTTCATAACTGGCTATACCCCAACACAAAATAAAAGGTTAAAAAAAAAAAGATTATGGTGTTCAGATAGAGTAAAACCAAAAAGTAGTTATCTCTAACAGGATACTTTTGCTAAAGTTCAGTTTTTTCTCAATATGTGAAAACAATTCAGCTTAATCTGGTGTGACCAAAATAAAATGCTTAGCTCTCTAAGTTCATTTAATTGAATATCTTTTATCACTCACACAAAATATCCTATTTTTACTCATTATTTCCACTAGTGACATTTACTAAAGTTTAGCATAAAATCTAAAAAAGGCCTGCACAAATTCCAAAATTATCTAGGATTTGAGCTATCTTCTAAATTCACGACTGTGATTCTAACTGATTGTGACTCTAAAGAAAACTTAAACACAAAAGAGACTGGCCTCCTAAATATACTTCCCACGTTCTCAACCGCGTCCTCTTGTGCATACCCTCTGTGAGCCTGAAAGTCACACCATTTCCCCTTATGACTGGGTGGACATGGAGGTAATATCCATTCTTAATGACTCACTCTCAAGGTTGTCTTATACTCTCCAGCCTTAACTCATAGAGCTGGAGCCACTGAGAAAGGATCTGTAATAACAACTGAACATTTTGGAAGAAACTTAGCAATGCTGTACAAGGGACTAACTACTAAAATGATTTCCATCCCAACAACTCTGTTCTGGCAAAAACAAAAGGGGTACCTGACTTTGTGCTGATGGGATAAGGTGGCTATTTCTCTGTTGGAAGGAGTAATCTAAAATTGAATGCAAATTATAATGGATTACTAAAGTTTCTAATAAGACATCTTGAGACTTGATAAATACAAGAATATAGATTTATATTCGTTTTCTGCAAAATCTTATGGCTATGCAAATCTAGAATTTAGACAAACCAACACATCTAATTCTTTTACAAAAGAGAAGAGCATTGTTTGGGTGCAGATATCGAGCTAGACATTGAGGTCAATGGCAGCCAAGGCAGAGGGCTCTTTAAGGATAGAAACTATGCCTGATATTATTTTGTATCCCAAGTGTCTAGTACATTGCTCAAGTGCTTAATCAATTAAATAAAATAGATTTTTAAAATGTCTCCCTAGTTTTAAAACACTAGCTTATAATTTATTATTTCTAAATGTCAGATGGGATATAGCTTGCTTTTCAGATGGGTTTTAATTGGACTTTAATCCTTTGACACAAGAAAGGAGAATCTAAAAAGTTGACAAGATTGGCCTTGGTAAGATGTAAACCTCAAGGCATATTCTGGTGGATCACATTCTCTTTTATCTTACTTAAAATGCAAGTGCTTAAAAGAATGTGGCCTTGGGAGATTGTTTAGTAAGACATGAAAGTGCAGCTCAAGAGGTTGACTCTTGAGAGGACAAATAGGACACGCATGGTCCTTTTCTGCCTCCCCCATGGCAGGTCTCCCGTAGAGTGCCCAGATTTCAGAGAAAACACTGGAGGAGACAAGAGACCCTATATGGAATGAAGAAGATATGGAAGGCATAAATGTGGATTTCCTGAGGAAGTAGTAAATAAGCACCAAAATGTTCACGACTTTTTAAAGTGGCAGGANAAACATTTGACTGGATGGATCACAACAAACTGTGGAAAATTCTTAAAGAGATGGGAATACCAGACCACCCGCCCTGCCTCCTGAGAAATATGTATGCAGGTCAGGAGGTAACAGTTAGAACTGGACATGGAACAACAGACTGGTTTCAAATCAGAAAAGCAGTATTATTGTCAGTTATATATTGTCACCCTGCTTATTAACTTATATGCAGAGTACATCATGTGAAATGTTGCGCTGTATGAAGCACAAGCTGAAATCAAGTTTGCTGGGAGAAATCTCAATAACTTCAGATATGCAGATGACACCACACCATGACAGAAAGCAAAAAAGAATTAGAGCCTCTTGATGAAAGTGAAAGAGGAGAGTGAAAAAGTTTGTTTAAAATTCAACATTCAGAAAACTAAGATCATGGCATCCGGTCCCATCACTTCATGGCAGATAGATAGGCAAACAGTGGAACAGTGAGAGACTTTATTTTCTTGGGCTTTAGAATCACTGNAAAGAGGAGAGTGAAAAAGTTTGTTTAAAATTCAACATTCAGAAAACTAAGATCATGGCATCCGGTCCCATCACTTCATGGCAGATAGATAGGCAAACAGTGGAACAGTGAGAGACTTTATTTTCTTGGGCTTTAGAATCACTGCAGATGGTGATTGCAGCCATGAAATTAAAAGATGCTTGCTCCTTGGAAGAAAAACTATGATCAACCTAGACAGAATATTAAAAAGCAGAGACAAAGTTCTTTGCTTTTGCTGACAAAGGTCTGTCTAGTCAAAGCTATGGTTTTTCTAATGGTCATGTATGGATATGAGAGTTGGACCATAAAGAAAGCTGAGCGCCAAAGAATTGATGCTTTTGAACTGTTGCATTGGAGAAGACTCTTGAGAGTCCCTTGGACTGCAAGGAGATCCAAACAGTATATCCTAAAGGAAATCAGTCCTGAATATTCACTGGAAGGACTGATGTTGAAGCCGAAACTTCAATACTTTGTCCACCTGATGTGAAGAACCAACTTGTTGGAAGAGACCTTGACCCTGAGAAAGATTGAAGGTGGGAGGAGAAGGGGATGACAGAGGGTGAGATGGTTGGGTGGCATCACTGATATGATGGACATGAGTTTGAGTAGGCTCCAGAAGTTGGTGATGAGACAGGGAAGCCTGGTGTGCTGCAGTCCACGGGGTTGCAAAGAGTTGGACACAACTGAGCAATTGAACTGAACTGAGGCTCCCTGGGTCTCTTCTGCCCTCTCTCCATTATCCTCTTCTATACTGGACAGACAAGGGCAAATATGGGGTGCCATATATATGTTCTCACCTTTTAAAACTTTCTAATTCTCCTGAATGAAACATTGTGAAAGTGAAAGTCACTCAGTCATGTCTAACCCTTTGTGACACAAAGGACTATNAGACCTGGCACGCTGCAATTCATGGGGTCCCAAAGAGTTGGGCACGACTGAGCAACTGAACTGAATGGAAAGTACAGTTGTTTTACAAAAGAAGCAGGTTTGGTTTAGGACCACATAAAAGCCTTACTTTATCATGATTTAGTCAACAAGGTGATGGAAGATAGAAAGAGGGCGAAGGCCCTGAAAATATAATTTGTTGTGATGTCATCCAAATCCCACCTTCTAGACTACTGTAAGAAAGAAAACTGTCCTCTTCTCAATCACTGATACTAACCATGAGAGGCCCAAGTTTGACATCATACGTGTGTGTGTGTGTTCAGTCACTTCAGTCATGTGTGATTCTGTGTGACCCTATGGGTTGTAGCCTGCCAGGCTCCTCTGTTCGTGGAATTCTGCAGGCAAGAATACTGGAGTGGGTAGCCATTCCCATCTACGGTGGATTTTCCTGACCCAGGGATCAAACCTGGGTCTCCTGCCTTTGTCTGGCCAGTGAATATTTTTCATTTTCTTGGGGAAGTTACTTGACAAGATGACCAGGACCTACAAAGCATTTGGATGTGAAGTAGAAATAACTCCTAGATTTTAAACATGCGTTACAATAACTGATGTTGTTGTTTAGTCACTAAGTTGTGTCTCTTTATGACTCCATGGACTGTGGCCCTCCAGATTCTTCTGCTCATGGGATTTCTCAGACAAGAATACTGGCATGGGTTGCCATTTCCTTCTCCAAGGGATCTTCCTGACTTGGATCAAAACCGCATCTCCTTCACTGGTCGGCAGACACTTTACTGCTGAGCCATAAGTAAAAATTATAAAAACTTTATAATGTATAGAAACTTCTAGAACATCTCCATCTTCATAACTCATCTGCTTACATTGTTATATTTCTCACGAGAAAACATGATGACAATCCAGAAATCCTTCAAAATGAACCAAATTCTGGAATGCTATAACTATTTGGGCCCCCCGAGAGCTTGGAGAAAACACGTAAGTTGAGGATAAATTAAAGACATTCTGCTCCAGACAGTGGATAGCAAACTTGCCAAACCAAGAAATACTTTCTCCCAAGAAATAGCCCAGGCCGACATTTATTTAAAAAGACTGAAATAGATTAAAAGATGACACATCTACAGTGACTTATTAAGGGAAACCCAGGATTTCAAGAGCAAGGTCTCTAACATTCATGGAGGATGCCAAGGAAGATGAAAAACCTACTCTCCCACAACACAGCTGTTGGTGCCTCTCTTATCGATGGTTCTAAGCTGGCTGGACTAAAGATCTGCTCCTAACTGCCAATCCTTATGTTCTTATTATGCATGTCTCATCACTATGTTCTAGAGGAAGAAAGACCATCACCACCAACCAACATCTCATTCTGGAGTCATCTAAAAATACTTGCAGACAGTATTACCCTGCTATTACCTCACACTCCTGCCCATCAGCCATAGCCACCTCCTACCTCCCGCTCACTAATAGCACAGTCCTGTATCACCTCCTACTCAGCCAAGCAACACTACTGTAGCTGCTTTAGATACACTCATATCTATATATATAGTCTCATATATAAATATATATTCAGACATATACTCATGTGCACACAAAAAAAATGCTTTTACAAAAGAAAAAGGGAAAGCTTACTTATGTGAAAGCAGTTGCACTTTGGAAAGTTAATGTGATAGGCCATTTAGGTTACAGATAGGATACAGTTTTGGTTCTGTCTGGGTGTCCACCCAAATGCCCAGTATGAAGGTATTTGCTAATCCCAAACATGAGAAGCATCTACTTTTATTAACCCCTGATCCCTGAGCAACTGGAGCCCCTGTTTCCTAAACTTATTGCATTATACTTTTTTATTTCTTCATTTTAAATATTGCAGTATGATATTATAAACTTAATATTTCGATCATAATTTTCAAACCAGGCTTGTACATTTTCTGTTTTACATTTATGGATGTTGTACTCAGCATTCAACAAATATCTAGTCTACTACTATTTCTTTTTACTGTTTTTCATTAATATTATTATTTTAGTGATGGCTTGAGTTATTGGTATGTCATTTGGAGACAGAAATGAGTGATATCAAAAGGACTCAAGAACAGAAGCAGGGGAAGCAGAAACAAGACTGGGAGATGCTTGTTGTCTGAGAGCAACAGCAGGCAAAACCACTGCTGGCAGAATCAGAACCACCACGGCTTGCAGCTGGGAGCAGGGAGCCCACGACTCCTCAACTACTCGGCACGTAGCAAACAACACGCCCAAACCAACACTGTGGAGTAGCACCTAAGACTGTGAGGAGTAACTGAGATCACAGCTGCGGAAGCACTTTGCAGGTGACGATGGAGTGGCATGGAAGGAAAGGTTTCCATCGATGCTTCATCAGAGCCTTTACACCCATTATTAAGCAGACAGCAGAGTGGGCATTGGGTGCAGGGGATTAGGCACGTTGTCACAAACCCAGGATTCATATCCTGACTCTGACACCAGCTTGCTCAGTGATTCTGAGCAAATCTCTTCAAATAGCTGAGCCTTAGATTTTCCCATCTGGGCAATAAATACCTCTCCCATCTGCCCTATGAATTATTGTAAACATTTAATTAGAGTTGTACGTGAAATGCTTTAGAACGTATACCACAGGATATGGCTGTGTGTTTACAACTGAAAAAATTCCACCTGGATATAGTCCATGTCCCAAACTTAAAGCAATATCTTTCACCCTTCCCCATCTCAGCTAATGTCACCATATCAGCAGAATGCAAGCTCCATGGGAGCAGGTATTTGGAACAGTGCCAGGTATATGGTAGGCTCTCAATAAATATTCATTACATTAAAAAAAATACCTTGAATCTACCCAATTGCTTACATAAGGGCCTGTTATCTATGATACATTCTTGCCCTTCATTCTGACACATCTAATACAACACCTCCGACTGGCTCTCACGCCCAGCTCTGTTGGTCTCTTTCAAAACTCGTGGTGTACTGGCAAATGTTTAACAACCAGCTCTCAGGGAAACGTTTCTGGCATTTTCCAATTTTAGTGGTGTAGATATTCCCACCATGGCCCATTTCAAGCAACCAACATGATGACACATTGAGTTGGGAAGAGATGCCCACAACAGACGCTCAGGCCTCCTATGTCAGCTCCAGCTCACCGTGGCTTCTGCTGTTCTCATCTTAGTCAAGACCCCCTCCAAGCAGTCTGGCTTGATTCCTGGATGGTCCTCATTGCAAACCACCTCCGACATTGCCAACAGCATGATCTTTCAAACACATATATCTCATTACTTGTTTTTCCTATTTCAAAACCTTCAATGCACTCCTCCTGCTTATATAATAAGTATCAAACACATACAATGACAGACAGGTCATTCCTAACCTGAAGGCAGTCTCTTGAGACCCTGTTCAGTTTCAACCTGTACTATAGGCAAACTGAGCACAGTTTCTTCAACATCTTGTGCATTTTAATTTCGCTCCTCTGGTCATGTTATCCTCACTTCCTGTATAGGCACTTCCTTTTCTCTCTACATAGAAGAGACCCTGTGTGTGTTCTCCAGATCCAAAGTTTAAAAAAGTCATTTCATCGTCAAAGCTTTCTAATTATTTCCTCTTTGAAATGAAGTGAAAGTTGCTCAGTTGTGTCCAACTGGATTATACAGTCCATGGATTATACAGTCCATGGAATTCTCCAGGCCAGAATACTGGAGTGGATAACTGTTCCCTTCTCCAGGGGATCTTCCCAACCCAGGGATCAAACTCAGGTCTCCCGCATTGCAATTGGATTCTTTACCAGCTGTCCTTTCACTTACCTATCAGCCTGGACTGAATGAATTTCTCATTAATTTACATCTCTGTATCATTGTAGCCATAGTCATGATAAGAAATACAAACTTTTCTTATGGTTGTTTCTTATTCCTCTCTGTCCTGATGGTCTGTGAGCTCTTCTTAGGCAGGACCTTGTCCTTTATGAATCCTCAGAAGATACTCAATCACTGGATTGATGTCTTTCAAAGCACTGCTCCTCAAAGTGCCTTATGGACCAGCAGCATCAACTTCACCTGGGACCTCGTGGGAAGAGCAGAATCTCAGACTCCACCTAGACCCACTCAAGCAGAATCTGTATTTTAAAAAGATTTCACTCAGCGATTCATAAGAACATTAAAGTTTGAAAAGCTGTTTTAAAGTTTGAAAAG
>SJYV01003225.1:1190811-1205330 GCA_006410875.1 Neotragus pygmaeus
AAAAAAAAAAAAAAAAAACAAAAAACTGGTGATTTGAGGATGAACCACCAATTGTGGGGCCAAGAGACCTGAGTCAGCAAAAAGGTAAGCAGACCATTAAAGACATTTTCCTGTTCTATGCTTTCTCGCCCCAATAAGTCATACTCCAATTCATTCTCTGACACCCCCTACTCACAGTTTAGAAGCAAACAAAAATTGAGACCTCCTTTTTGTATTTTTCCTGAACCCTTCTGGATAGAGTTAGTTTTTTTCTCATTTGAGCTCTCATAGCACAGAAGATATGGTTCTGCACAATACACTATATTAATGATTTATTTACATGTTTATATCTCTATGGAGGTATGACCTGCTTTAAATTGGGGGTTGTTTTTTAATTCATTTCGTAGCACATAGAGCAGGGCCTGGCTCCCAGTTGGTACTTAATAAATGCTTGCTGAATTCATTTAGCATAATGAGTGTTTTAGGTTGACCTTTTGCTGCATCTTTGGCTCCTTTCAAATGTACTTCATCTTAGGCTGTTTTCACTGATGTACACTGTTTAAATGATTTAGTGAAGAATAGAGAGGGGTGTCTGATTTCTTTCAATTAGCGTGATGATTTCAAGGTATATTCACACCGTAGTGTGTGTCAGTAATTCATTACTTTTTTAATGACTAAATAGTTTTCTATTTTTACATATATCGTTTTTTAATCCATTTTCTCTGGATGGACATTTGAGCTATTTCCACCTTTTGGCTGTTATAGAAATAAAACTGCTATGAATATTCAAGTCCAAGTCATAGTTCAAACATCTGATTTCATTTATGTGAAATAGCCTGAATAGATAAGTCCACAGAGATATAAAGTAGATTGGTGATGCCAGCACCTATGGGAAGGAAGGAAAGAGGAATAATTGATTAATGGGTACAGGGTTTCTGTTTGGGATGATGAAAAAATTATGGAACTAAACATTAATGTTGGTTGTACAGTATTGTGAATTACTTAATGCCACTTTTAATGTACTTTAAAATGGTTAATTTTATAAGCATCTACCACAGTAAAAAATATCTTAAAGAGAGAAATTAAGTCACTACAACTGGACAAGATTAGCTACCAGGAACAAGATTATTTTATTCATGAAAAACATTGCCTCTGTGCTTCTGCAGTCCCCCTAGTTTGCATGCAGTATCTGAAATATTGTTTCCAATGCTGAAGAAACCCTTATGTAATGCTTCTGGTGATACCACTACAACAATTTTGTATAATAATTTTATAATATATATCGAGAATAATAACAGTGCTCATGCCGTTTAAACTTAGAATAATTCTAAGGATTTATTTTA
Organism: Neotragus pygmaeus; assembly: GCA_006410875.1. Classification (NCBI taxonomy): domain Eukaryota; kingdom Metazoa; phylum Chordata; class Mammalia; order Artiodactyla; family Bovidae; genus Neotragus; species Neotragus pygmaeus. The sequence goes on from SJYV01003225.1 coordinate 1,192,134, forward strand.
AGGAAATATTTCACAAGAATAATACAAGTATGTGCTAAAAAGGAAACTATTGCAAATATGTCTATAATAGTTGGATGCTGAGAGAAAATCCAACAATCGAGAATTGTTATTTAACGTATATAACATTAACATGATAAGATATCTATGGTAATTATTTAAATATTTTGTGGTAGGTAAAAAGAACAGAACAATAATTTTTTGACTCCCTATGAATACAATTTAGTTAAAATGTATGCAAGTGATTAACAGAGAGTTGCACATTGACATGAAAAGTATAATAGGACTGACGATGACTCTTTTTCCTTTTTACACATCCCTTTACTATCCCTTCAGTTATGCTTTCATTCAAAAAGTATTTTTGAGCCGCTGCAATGTGTCAGGCACTGTATTAAGAGTTGTGGCCATCATGATGAGCAAGACAGTCAGATTCTCTGCCCTTACACAGTTAATTATGTAATTGCTGTTGTGACAAGTGGTATGAAAGATGTGTAAGGATTCTAAGAATAAGCGCATGTTTCATTTGAGATCTCTGTTGGATATTTAGTGGAAATGTTTAGTAAAACATTGAACATAAGCATCCAGAGGTAAAAAGAGAGGTTGGAGTTATCCACGTAACTTACAGAGTTAGGCTTTTGATGGTAATTCAAGCTGTGGTAACTGCTGTGACTTCCTAGAAAGAAAACATTAAGTAAGAAGCTAAGAAGGCTTAGGAATAAGATCCTGAGGCATTCCAATATCAGAAGCAGTCTAGAGTAGTTGTCAAGAACAGGAATTCTGGAGTTATGCTTCCTAGATTCAAATCCCCAGCTTTTAGAGTTACTCAACTTTTCTGTGTCTCAATTTCCTTATCTGTAAAACCAGAATAACCTCTCATAGGATGTTACAAAGATTTAGTGATAAAATATACATAGTGTACTTAGAATGAGTGAGTGATGTGTATTAAAGGCAACATAAATGTTGGCTGTGTGAAGGTCAGATATAAGATGAGAATCTCCCAAATAATCCTAGAAAAGAATATCCAAAGGAATAGGAGGGAAAACATCAGGAGAGTAAAGTAAAAAGGCAATGTTGACTCTTGCTGAAAGTTTATACACAATGAGGACTAGAACATTAACATTTCATTTATGTTACAGAGATGTTGGTGGAGTAGAGGATAGGGGTGAAAGACCAGCATGAGATAAGGAGGAAATTCTTACCTGTTGTCTCCTTTTTTTAACAACAGCAATAATATTGTTGTGATTTTTATAAGGAGATAAAGGAGGAAGCAAAGAAAAACTAAGAGAGTTACAAGTCACTTACATAGCATTATGACAGTATTAGAACCTTGAAAACCTGACTACATATCTACTTTTGCAGTTAGTTTTATACTTTCATGTGTTTTCATGTTGCTAATTAGGGTCCTTTTATTTCAGCCTTAAGAACTCCTTTCAGAATTCCACTTCTGAGTGGAATCCAGAAAAAAAAAAAAAAAGAAAACACTAACTCAAAAAACAACCCCACACATCCCAGGGTTCATGGCAGTACCATTTACAATAGCCAAGACATGGAAGCAACCCAAGTGCACACAACAGACAAATGGATAAAGAAGATGTGGTATATATACAACAGAATAGTAGTCATAAGAAGTGAAATTCTACAGCAACATGGATGTACCTAGAGAATATTATGCTTAGTGAAATGAGTCAGACAGAGAAAGATGCAAATGGTATATGATATCACTTAAATGTGGGATCTAAAAAATAATGCAATTACATGTTCGTGCAAAACAGAAACAGGCTCACAGACATAGAAACCAAAGCTGTGGATACCAAAGGGAAGAGGGCATGGGGGAGGACAAATAAGGTATGGGATTAACAAATGCAAACTACCATGTGTAAAATAGATGAGCAATAAGCATATATTGTGTAGTGCGGGAATGTTAATCACAATATTATAATAACTTATGATGGAGTATTGTGCTAGTGCTCAGTAGTTTCGTTGTGTCTGGCTCTTTGTGACCCCACAGGCTGTGGCCTACCAGGCTTCTCTGTCCGTGGGATTCTCTAGGCAAGAATACTGGAGTAGGCTGCCATTTCCTCCTCCAGGGGATCTTTCCAATCTAGGGAATCAATCTAAGTCCCCAATGTCTCCTGCATTAGCAGGCAGATTCTTTACCACTAAGCCACCTGGGAAGCCCGTAATGGCATATAATCTGCCAAAAATATGAATCACTATGCCGTACACTTGAAACTAATATAATATTGTAGATCAACTATACGTCAATAAAGAAAATAACTTCTTTCAGTAATTTCTTGTAAGACAAGTGTAGTGATGATGAAAAGTTCCTCAGCTTCTCTTTGTCTTGGAATGTTTTTATTTCTCCTTCGTTTCTGAAAGACAGCTTTGCTGAGTATAGTATTCTTGGTTGATAGTATTTTTCTTTCAACACTCTGAATATGTTGTCTCACTCTCTCCTGGCCTGCAAGGTTTCTACTGAGAAATCCACTGAGAGTTTTATAGGGGCTCCTTTGTAAGTTTTCTGTCATTATTTCTCAAAACAAGCTTTCTGCTTCTTTTTCTCTTCTTCTTGGAAAAGTGGCAACTTTATAAGATAAATAGATTTTAGAAATCTACTATAAAGCATAGTATCTACAGCTGTATTGTGAATTGGGTCTATATTGTATACTTAAAATTTGGCAGGAGGGCAGATCTTATTTTAAAAACTCTTACCACACACACATGATACTAATAACAAAGACACAGGAGGAAACTTTGGGAGGTGATGAAAATATATATATATATGTTCTTGATGGTGGTGATGGATTCACATGATTATATTTATCTTCAAACTCATTGACTTGTATATGTTAGATACATACAGATTTTTACATGAAATTATTTCTCAATAAAGTTGTTTTAAAAATCTCACAGAGCATTGTACGCAAAGCGTCAGTGTGGCCACCAGCCTTAAATGTCACACAAGCTATAACAGCACATAAGAGATTACTCTTCAGGATGGTAACATGATCATAACCTTTTTTGGCCTGCCACCAGGCCTAAATATCACACAGACTATAACAGCACGTACGAGATTACTCTTCAGGATGGTAACTGTGATCATAGCCTTTCTTGCTCTGCCACCAGGCCTAAATGTAAAGACTTAAATATTCCCAATATCTCTTTTAAAGGCCAGCCCTATAATTGCTGGCCTGGCTCTTCCCTGAAGCCCCTACAATTCCTTTTGTTAGTGTCTAACTGATTGAGTTACAGAGGAGCTGGCCAGATTTATCATCACAATTTCTTTCACTATAATCACATTTGGACCCAAATCTGACTAGAAGGAAAGTGTGAGTATTGAGACCCTTTTGCTAATAATGAGAAATGCTTTGGGCATTTCTAGTTTGAAAAAGAAATGCTAATTCTTGACTGCCAAGAAATAAAGGGGGTTCCATAATATGAGAGTAGTAAATAGTGGCCGAGATGGCGGTAGCAAAGGACAATGTTCAGAACAATGGTGCCTGACTCTCAAGCACCCTGGATGAGCAGCCACGGAGGGACAGGCACAATAGGAACAGGTGATCCAGGGTCTCTGGATAGGATCAGAGTTTCCAGCATCACCAGTATCAATGGGATAGGTGAATGCAGGGAATCAAACACACACAGGTCAGACTAGTGACAGCCATAGCAAATATGGAACCTGAAAATGTCCTGAAGCACATCAGTTCAGTTCAGTTCAGTCGCTCAGTCGTGCCCAACTCTTTGCAACCCCATGAACTGCAGCACGCCAGGCCTCCCTGTCCATCACCAACTCCCGGAGTTCACTCAAACACACATCCATCGAGTCAGTGATGCCATCCAGCCATCTCATCCTTTGTCGTCCCCTTCTCTTCCTGCCCCCAATCCCTCCCAGCATCAGAGTCTTTTCCAATGAGTCAACTCTTTGCATGAAGTGGCCAAGTACTGGAGTTTCAGCTTCAGCATCATTGCTTCCAAAGAACAACCAGGACTGATTTCCTTTAGAATGGATTGGTTGGATCTCCTTGCAGTCCAAGGGACTCTCAAGAGTCTTCTCCAACACTACAGTTCAANACTTGAAGAATGTGGAGAGCAGGAAATATCTGTAAATTTTTCCTTGTATGTAATTATATGCTTTATGTTAATGATTAAACTCTGTGTGTTTATGGATTTAGAATTCTGACTGAAGTTTTTCTTTTCATGTGTTTTTAAGGCTCCACGGTTTTTAATGTTCTCAAAGGCGTTTTGGAGGTGATCATTGGTGTGGTGACTGGGTTGGTTCTTGGATTTTTTATTCAATATTTCCCAAGCAGTGACCAGGTAAGAAATAATCTGTGGGCACATTGTGCTGTAAAATGTCATTAGAGAAGCATTCTAGAACACCTTTCCAAAAGCTGATGTGAAGTATGTGATTTAGAAAATGGTTCACTATTTTAACTCTGCTCATTGCAATATCAGTGCTGCCCATGAGGCTTATGAAGAGGGTTAGATGTGTGAGGTTTGTAAGACAGTCCTGGAATTTTTTTCTCCAACTTATATTCTGTATGATTCAAATTCTACTGTAAAACAAATAACATCAGTTCTAAAATACTATAATACATATCTTTGTATTTATTTTAATTATTGAATTTTAATTTTATTATTATTCATGATACTTAGCTAAATTAAGATATGAAATGGCTTTGGGGGCTTTTTAAAATATCAAAATACCTTAGATTCTAATACTATCAAATAGACCTAACATCTCATTATAATATAGTCCAATATATCTCACCAAAGATATTAAAGTTCCTTACTGTACACCATCATTTCTTAATAGTAGCAAAGATTTTGTTTCCTTTACTCTCCTAAGTCTCTTAGAATGGATAAAGATTAAAAGTCTTTTTCCCCTACAAGAAATGGCATTATTTTAAGATTTCAGAGCATTTTGAATAGAATTAGAATTAGAAACTTATCTAACCTAGAACTTTAAGAACATTAACACTATCCTTACTGAACGTATGTTGGTTTGAATTTTTACTGTGCTCCAAAAAACTCCATTTGAAATTGTCTGTAAAAGATTTTATGAATGAATAAAGGAAAATTATAGGATTTTCTAATAAAATAAGGTAAAAATAATAGCTTACTTACTGTGTATAAAGTGATGTGGTATGCACAATAAAAGGGCCACTTATTCAATATAGCAGCCACTAGCTATATATGACCACCACAGATATAGAACGGGGACACACAGCTGATTCACTTTGTTGTACAGCAGAAACTAATACAACATTGTAAAGCAATTATACTCCAGTAATAAAGTTAAAAAAAAAAGAAAGAATACTACTGCAGACAATGTAGATACAGAAATTTCCATCCTCACTGAATGTTCTGTTGTAAAGTGCTGATCTAGGCACTCTATACAATAACTCATGAAACAAGTATTATTAATATGACCATTTTACCAATGAGGAAATTGAGGTTTAAAGATGAGGGACTTAAGCAAGGTCACACAGCTAGAAAGCAGTGAAGCTGGGAATGAACCAGGGGATCCACCGCCAGAGCTTGCATGCCTCCAAGCCAAACACTTTTAAAAGCCTGCCTGCCTTCTAAAGTGATCAAGAAGTTTAAAAGGCCTAACAGGGAAACGTGAAAGGAAAAAGGTACGCATTTCTAAGACTCTAAAAATCAACAACAAAAAACTACTCTCACTTTACAGTCTTTTAAGCTTGTTGATATTCAAAGATTTAGAAATAAAAACCAAGAAAGCATCAAATTAAAGAGTGAACGGAGAGCCTAAAAATCATAAAGATAGCATATCTTTAGCCTTCACAGAATCCCTGTGATGTAACTGCTTTTTGGGAAAAAGGAAGAAAATCTTGGAGAGTTTAAGTAATGTGGCCAGCCATACACACCGGTGATGCCACAGGTAAAATTTTAACCCTGGACTCTCTGTCCCCAAAGCCCTTGTGCTTTTTTCTGCTGTTGCATTTAGCCCTGAGAAGTTCTGCTTTGATAACTGCAGAGAAGGATAGCTGGTATTCCTGGGACAGGAACCTACATTTATACATGTGCTAACTCTACTTTTACTAAGGAAAAGAAAGTAAATATTATGTCACACACAGCACAGACATATTTATTTTCTACTAAGTCCTGAATATGGGAAAATCAATATTTAGAAATCAGTTGCATGAAATAACTGAGCTAACCACCCTCTTTCCTCCTCTAGGACAAGCTTGTGTGGAAGAGAGCATTCCTGGTCTTGGGGCTGTCTGTGCTGGCTGTGTTCAGCAGCACGTATTTTGGTTTCCCTGGGTCAGGAGGACTGTGCACGCTGGTCACAGCTTTCCTTTCGGGCAGAGGATGGGCCAGCACAAAGGTGAATTTATCTTAAGCTCTTCTGCTCATAATTACTTTCTGATCAGATTAATTTTTTCTTCCCAGATATGTTCTTACTGTCAAATTAATGAAATTGCTTAGTCAGAAAAACTAGTTTCTATGCATTTGTAAATGTGTAACTGAGTTCACACAAGCACATGCTTTTCACTTTGTGTACAAAAGTGTAACTTAATGTCTTTACTTAAAACTCCTATACTTACTTAAAATATATCTTGGTCCTATTTCCATGCTGCCTTCCTTATCCTATGTCAGTGCTGCAGAGTATTACATTATATGATTGTGCTAGTAGTAGTGTTAGTTGCTAAGTCGTGTCCAAGTCATAATACCCCATGGACTGTAGCCCTCCAGGCTTCTCTGTCCATGGGATTTCCCAGGCAAGAATACTGGAGTGAGTTGCCATTTCCTTCTCTAGGGGATAGTTGTGCTATACTCTATTTATTTGCTCTCCCTCTAACAGACATTGGATTGTTTCTAATTTTCTAAGGTGAAAAAGAAAAAAGCTTCAATAAAATGCTCTTCCATATACTATATTTCATAAACGCTGGGACACTATCCAGTCTTATTGTTTTGCATGCTATCAAGAAAGAAAAAGAATGCTTCCAATTAAACTATGATGTAACATCCTGATGTCTTAAATATTCAGTGAGAAGAAATTTAACAATTTATAGCATATTATTGAGTTTACAGGATAGGTTTCTAGAAATAGGATTGCTCTTTGAAAGACTGCACATTGATACTTTGATAATATCAATTTGCCCCTTTAAAAGACTGTACCAAAAGTTAAAAATAGAAGAAAAAAAAAGACTGTACCCATGTACGTTCTCACCAATAGCATATGAGAGAATCTACTTCTCTGATCTGTTTTCAGTCATCAGATACTGTGCTAATCTAATGGGTGAGAAATGTACCTCATTGCTGATCCAACTGTATTTCTTTTTGAGTGAAACTAATCATCTTTTCATATATTCACTAGCCAGTGTATTCAAAAGCTTATGCCTGCTTTCTGTAACATGGTTTTGGGGATTTCCCTGGTGGTTCAGTGGCTAAGACTCCACACTGCCATTGCACGGGGTGACGGTTCAACCCCTGGTCAGGACGCTAGATCCCACATGCTCTGCAGCACAGGCAAAAGGTTAAAAAAAAAAAAAGATTACTTTTTTTTCCCCCATTTTCAAGATCATTAAGATTATTTGTCTTCTTTTTTTAGTCCTTTGATAGAACTTTTTTTACAACTTGGAGGATAATTGCTTTACAATGTTATGTTAGTTTCTGCTGTACAACAGTGTGAATCAGCTATGAGTATGAAAGTGAAAGCGTTAGTCGCTCAGTCATGTCTGACTCTTTGTGACCCCGTGGATTGTAGCCCACCAGGTTCCTCTGTCCATGGGATTCTCCAGGCAAGAATACTGGAGTGCCATCCCCTTCTTCAGGGGATCTTCCCAACTCAGGGATCTAACCGAGGTCTCCTGCATTACAGGCAGATGCTTTACCACCTGAGCCCCCATAAACTCCAGCCATAAGTATACAGTTATTCATTTTATTAATATGTATTATGGAAATTAGATGATTGTCATTTATTTGTTTTAAGATACATTTCTGTAGATTTAACCTTGACAAGATCATATGCTATTCAGTTTAATGAAGAAATTAGATATATGTCAGTTCAGTTCAGTTCAGTTCAGTCACTCAGTTGTATCTGACTCTTTGTGACCCCATGGACTGCAGTATGCCAGGCTGCCCTGTCCCNGAGGCTTTTTAGCTTCTCTTCACTTTCTGCCATAAGGGTGGTGTCATCTGCATATCTGAGGTTATTGACAATTCTCCTGGCAATCTTGATTCCAGCTTGTGCTTCTTCCAGCCCAGCATTTCTCATGATGTATTCTGCGCATAAATTAAATAAGCAGGGTGACAATATACAGCCTTGACGTACTCCTTTTCCTATTTGGAACCAGTCTGTTGTTCCATGTCCAGTTCTAACTGTTGCTTCCTGACCTGCATATAGGTTTCTCAAGAGGCAGGTCAGGTGGTCTGTTATGCCCATCTCTTTCAGGATTTTCCACAGTTTGTTGTGATCCACACAGTCAAAGGCTTTGGCATAGTCAATAAAGCAGAAATAGATATTTTTCTGGAAGACATAGCCTGACTCAAAATCTTCAAATTAAAAATGAAATAGAATGAAAGGTACAGGAAGAGGGAAAGGGGAAGGGGTGGCAAGAAAGGCATGGGAAAAGAAAAAAAAAGGAAAGAAAGGAGAAAGGTAAGAAGGGAAGGAAAGAGAGGAGAGAAGAGAAGAGACGAGGAGCATTGAAACTAAAAGGGACTTCGACTGGCTGGTAGCTGGAGCATCAGAGAGCTTGTTTATGACCACCCATTTCTTCCTTTATAAAATGGGAATGATGTTGATGACTACTTCAGAGGATTGCCATGAGATAATTAAATAACAAAAGAAAGTACCTGGCACATAGTTGCTCATCAGATGTTGGTTTTCTGCCTTCCTCAATGACAAGTACTGCTCCAGTAGCTGCCTGGGGATTTTATGTTGCTATTTTTATGGAGGCAGCCAGGCCTATATGTTGGGACTATGCAGAAAGTCTAAATTTTAATTTCAGAGAGGTCTTAATCCAGATAAGGCACTGGCTTCTATTGCTTTCAAAGAACCTAATGATCTGCTCAACTTTCTGCCCTGGTGGCCTTCTGTCTTAGCTATAACCACTTCCTGCTTCCCCTGTCAGTTCTATTGCACCACAGACTAGAAGGGCAATGCTACCCCTATATATAGCCATCTTCAAGATTTCTGGACAAATAACCTAGAAGTTCAGCTTTAAATCATCCTTCAAATGATCGAGCACTACTCTTCAGATGTGTCCTAGTTTTAGTCCTTTTAGCCTTGGTTTCATAGGGTCTTAAGACGAACTAAAGTTTTGTATGAATTTTCTCGATACCCATACTTCTTTCTCAGAGTACTGCCCAGCCTATAGCCTTGAACTATGATATTTATGTTAACACAATGTGGTCTTACTGTTTGATCACGGCCGAGTGAACCAGTGACAAGCACTGACCCAAGACTAGCCAATCATACCTCCTCTTGCACGCATCTGGAATATGGACACAAAACAGTTACTCCGCCTTGTAGCAAGCCAAGCAAATAGTCCATGAAGAGCAAAGACTGCCAAGTTGGGGAGATACAAACCAATGTGAGTGAGTAGAAAAGCTCAATCTGCTGAGAAAGAGGGATGAAAAATTTGCCTAGGAAAGGAGAGATGAGAGCCAGGGTATCTCCAGAAACAGAACAAGGACAGAGAGTGGATGGTTGACGGCTTTCCAGATCCCTTGAGCCTTGGCTGTAATTCCAGCATTTTATTTATGGATAATTTTCCTATGACTACACAATGTATTCCCTTGTTCTTAAGTTATATGAATGTATCTCTTATTATGTTGCTGTTTTTCAGCCAAATATGACCAACACATGAGGCTAAGAGTCCTGTCTTTCAATCAGTCTTGGGTAGAGTGTCTCCTGCACCGACTGTCTTAACTCCACCTCCCACCTGCCTGCAACACTCTGCTCCCAAAGGCAGCCTCTGCCCTCTGGCTATGTCCAGATCTTTTGTAAGAGAAACTGTCCGCTGCCTAGATTCACTACTGTATTCACTGTATAAGTCATTCTCTTAACAAATGTATGGGTAACAAAGGGTGGGACCCACATTTTAAAAATAGAAACTTCTGAGAATTTTTAGGATATAGAAAGAAAGAATATTAAATCATATACATACACATGCACTGTAATTTTCCAGTTCAGGAGGGAAATGTTGAAAATTCCAAGAGAATATCTTTAGTTCTATTTCAAGCTCTGCTGCATCCAAAATAACATGACCTTGGGCAATCATGGCCTAGCAAAAATTCAATCTTTTAATCTTAAAAACAGGGATATTACCCATCTCTTGGTGTTACTGTAAGGATTCAACGAGAGAATGAATATGAGAATATTCTGGGAGCCATTCAGGGCTACACAAAAATAACGAAACATCATTTCCTTTATAGGAAATATATTTAAAGACCAGGGTTAATAGAACTATCTCAATAGTAATACCAGTAAACTCAGAAGCTTACATTTTTTATTTGAGATATAAGTGACATATAACATTATGTAAGTTTAAGGTTTACAATGAGTTAATTTGACACATTTATATATTATAATTATCACTGTACTGTTAGCTAACACATCTATCTCATTACATAATTATCATTCCTATATTTGCTGAGATCTAGTCTCTGAGACACTTATTACTGTTGATGGTAATCACTATGCTGTGCATGAGAACTCCAGGTTTTATTCATCTACTAGTTGCAGGTTTATACTCGTAAGCATTTCCCCAGTTCCTCTGTTTTCCAGCCTCTGGTAACCACCATTCTATTCTACACTGCTTCAAGTTCAGTTTTTTCAAATTCCACATGTAACTGATAGCATACAGTATTTGTCTTCCTCCATCTGACTTATCTCACTTAGTATAAAGTCCTCAAATTCCACTCATGCCGTTGCATTTCCTGTGACTGTATAATATTCCATTTTATATACAGAGGTATATCAGAGATACTGCAGGTACAGTTCCAGATACTGCAATGAAGTGAATAGCTCAATAAAGCAAGTCACAGAAATTTTTTGATTTCCAGTGAATCTAAAAGTTATATCTATACTATACTATAATCTTTTAAGGGTACAATAGCATTATGTCTAAAACAATGTACACACATTAATTAAAAAGCACTTTATCACTCAAAAATGTTAACTATCATCTGAGTCTTCCATAAATTGTAAACTTTTTGTTGGTGGTGGGTCTTACCTCACTGTTGATGGCTGCTGACTGATCAGGGTGGCGGGTACTGAAGGTTGAACAGGCTATGGCAATTTCTTAAAATAGGACAATGAGGTTTCTCACAATTGACTCGTTCTTTCATGAATTATTTCTCTGTAACATAAAATGCTTAACAGCATTTTACCCACAGTAGAATTTCTTTCAGAACTAGAGTCAGTCCTCTCAAAACCTCTGCTTTATAAACAGTTTATGTAATTTTTGAAATTCATTGTTGTCATTTCAACAGTCTTCAAAGTATCTTCACAGAAGTAGACCCCATCTCAGGAAATCACTTTCCTTGTTCATCCATAATGAGCAGCTCCTCATCATGAGATTATAACAATTGTGTCATGAGATTATAACAGTTGAGTTACACCCTCAGCCTCCACTTCTAATTCAAGTTCTCTTGCTAATTCCATCACATATGCAGTTATCTCCTCCACTGAAGTCTTGAATCTCTTAAAGGCATGTATCTGTAAGGGTTGGAATCAGTTTCTCCCAAACCACAGATGATGCTGAAGTTTTGACTTCCTCCCATGAAACATGAATGTCTTTAATGGCAACTAGAATGGTAAATTCTTTCCAGGGTTTCTTTTTGACTTTGCCAAAGTCCCCAGCTATAGCCTTATGAAATATATATTTTAAAAATAATATTTGAAAGTAGAAATTACTCCTTAATCCATGGATTGCAGAATGGATGTCGTATTAGTGGGTGTGAAAACAACATTAATCTCATTCATTTTCACCAGAGCTCTTGGGTGACCAGGTTTGCCAATGTGCAGTGACATTTTGAAAGGAATCTTTTTTTCCTAGGCAGTAGACCTCAACAGTGGTCTTAAAATATTCAATAAACTGTGTTGTAAATAGTTATGTTGTCGCCCAAGCTTTGTTGGTCCATTTACAGAGCACAGACAGAGTAGATTTTGTATAATTCTTAAGGGCCTTAGGATTTTTATAATGGTAAACAAGCATTGGCTTCAACTTAAAGTCACTAGCTGCAGTGAGAAGAGAATATCTGTCCTTTAAAGCTTTGACTTCTCCTCTCTAGCCAAGACAGTCCTAGATGGCATATTTTTCCAACATAAGCCTGTTTCACTTACACTGAAAATCTGTTGTTTAGTGTAGCCACCTTCATTAATTTTTCAGCTAGACCTTGCGGATAATTTGCTATTGCTTCTCCATCAGCATTTGATGCTTCAGCTTGCACTCGTATGCTATGGAGATGACTTCTTTCCTTAAGCCTCAGGAATCAACCTCTGCCAGCTTCAAATTTTTCTCCTGAAGCTCATCACCTCTCTCAGCCTTCAAAAAACTGAGGAGAGTCATGACCATGGTCTGGGTTAGGCTTTGGCTTAAGGAAAAGTTGTGGTTGGTTGGATCTTCTATTCAGACCACTCAAAGTGTCTCATTTCAGCAATATGATTGTTTCACTTTCTTATCAGAGCAGTAATTTAATTGGCCTAATTTCAATACTATTTTATCTCAGGAAATAGGGAGGTGCCTCAAACGGTAAAGCGTCTGTCTACAATGTGGGAGACCCACGTTCGATCTCTGGGTCAGGAAGATCCCCTGGAGAAGGAAATGGCAATCCACTCCAGTCCTATTGCCTGGAAAATCCCATGGACAGAGGGGCCTGTAGGCTACAGTCCATGGGGTCACAAAGAGTTGGACATGACTGAACAACTTCATTTTCACTTTCACTTTCAAGGAGAAGGAGAGATATGGGGAAATGGTTGGTCAATGGAACAGTCAGAACACATTCACCATTTTTCAATTTAGGTCACCATCTTATATGGGTTCAGTTCATGGCTCCCTGGAACAACGACAATAGTTACATAACAAATCCAATACTAATATAAAAGCTTGAACACTGCAAGAATCACCAAAATGTGACACAAAGAAAATGAGCAGATGCTACTGGAGTGTACACCAATTGCCACAAACCTTCCATTTGTTAAAAAAAAAAAAAAAAAAG
>SJYV01003225.1:1207571-1224647 GCA_006410875.1 Neotragus pygmaeus
AGGCTCCTCCATCCATGGGATTTTCCAGGCAGGAGCACTGGAGTGGGGTGCCATTGCCTTCTCCGCATACAGTCCATGAAATTCTCCAGGTCAGAATACTGGAGTGGGTAGCCTTTCTCTTCTCCAGGGGATCTTCCCAACCCAGGGATCAAACCCAGGTCTCCCGCATTGCAGGTGGATTCTTTACCAGCTGAGTCACAAGGAAGCCCCTGGGGACGTAATAAGGGTATAATGAGCATAATAAGGGTAAAAAAGAAAATGATCTAGTTCTTATCCTCAGAGAGCTTTTGCTCAGTCAGAAAACAAGGCAATTTTATTTAATTTAGCACTTATTCATGCATTCATCACTCATGCATTCAATGATCCAATCAACTAACATCCATGAATATACAGTACTCCATGTTAAGAGTACATTGCATCAACTGCTTCCCAGGTGGTGCTAGTGGTAAAGTACCTTCCTGCCAATGCAGGAGATGTGAGAGACATGGGTCCAGTCCCTGGGTCTGGAAGATACCCTGGAGAAGGAAATGGCAACCCACTCCAGTATTCTTGCCTGGAGAATCCCATGGACAGAGAAGCCTGGCAGGCTACAGTCCATAAGGTCACACAGAGTCAGACAACATAGGGACACATCAACTAACATGATTTTTAAAGAACATCCCAGTTCCTGTCCTCAAGCAGTTAATAATCTGGTCAGGTAAGAGGTAAAGAAATAACTATAATTCCTTCTTTTCTTCATTGTTGTTCCATTGAGCCCTCCTTCCTTTTTCCTTCCTTATCTTCCTTCCTTTCTTTCCTTAGTTCAATTACTATTTAGAGAACCTTGGCAACTAAAGGCTGTGATAATTAGCTTCCAATATCTCTGCCTCATGGTATTCACACCCTTGCTAATCTCCTTCCAGAATGATCTATGTAACCAATAGGATACTGTGGGAATGATGGTTTGTAACTCTTGAGGAGGGGTCTTAAAAGCTTTACAATGTTGTGTCAGTTTCTACTAGACAGCCAAGCGATTCAGCTTTTTTGGACTTTCTTCCCGGGCAGGTCACTACAGAGCGTTGAGTAGGGTTCCCAGAGATATACAGGAGGTTCTCATTACTCCTCTATTTATACATAGTATCTATGACAGCATTGCTTCTCTTTTGCTGTCTTGGGTCACTGGCTCTGGGGGAAGCCAGCTTGATGTTTCATAAGGATACACAAGGATTCATATAGACAGGGTCACACAGCAAGAAACTGGGGCCTCTTGCCAACAACCAGCAGTAACTGAGTAGGTATGTGAGTGAGCTGACTTGGGAGCAGATCTTTCAGACCCAATGAAACCATTAGTGACTGCAGTCCCACTGACATTTTGACTGCAACTTTGTGGAAGACTCTAAGCCAGATATGTGAGAAAAAACAGTAAATACCTAATTACAAGTGTGAGTAACTAGACACATTATGAGATTTGCTATTGTGGAGACAGGAACAGAGCACACACATAAAAGCGGGTTACCCAACTTGGCAAAATTGAACAATGCACCACAGAAAGAGGCAAAGGGTTAGATTTAATGCTACTCAAGTCGTGGGACCCAGCTATGCAAAGCTACAGAGTTGTGAGCAAACTTCAGAATGTAGTTTGTGAGAGTAACCACCATTTTTGAATGGACAGGAAATAAGATTATTCTCCAGGCATTAAACAATGAAATCTATGCCTTATGAATTAGCATTGATATATTCAAAACAAACTGTAAAAGCAAGAATGGCTCTTACACCTGTAACCAGATTAAGAATACTAAAATATGTGAAGAAACAATCATAGGAAGTTTTCATAGGATGAATAAGATGAAGTGAACTGAAGTGAAAGTCACTCAGTCATGTCCAACTCTTTGTGACCCCACGGACTATACAGTTCATGGAATTCTCCAGGCCAGAATACTGGAGTAGATAGCCATTCCCTTCTCCAGGGGTTCTTCCCAACCTGGAGATCGAACCCAGGTCTCCCACATTGTAGGCCAATTCTTTACCAGCTGAGTCACCAGGGAAGTATGGCCAGTGCCTATCCAAGCCTTATCTGCAAGGTGGGGAGGAGAGAATGCTGTCATGCTAATACAAGTATCCTGCCTACCTCAAAGGTATACCCCAGGAGTGATGAGTAAGATGTTATCAGAATTTGAGGTTACAAGGCATAAGAAGCATTGACAAGTACACTCTTCTATATTTAAAATGGATAACCAATGAGGTCCTACTGTATAGCACAGAGAACTCTGCTCAATGTTACATGGCAGCCTGGATGGGAGGGCAGCTGGGGGAGAATGGATACCTGTATATTTGTGACTCAGTCCCTTTGCTGTTCACCTGAAACTATCACAACATTGCTAATTTGCTATTACTCCAATATAAAATAAAGCATTTTAAAAAAAAGAAGCATACAACTTACTCCCCCTCACTGTGCTCTTAAAAGAGTGATGTGTTTATGCAGTATATCTGATCCAGTGGAGAGTTTTAGATCTTATTACAATTTAGTAAACTGGCACTCTGGCTTCATACGTCAGGTCATTGTGACTGTGGGTAGAAATAGTATCAAGAACAGATTTCTGGACCCTCCAAGGATGTAGACCAGACTAAGCCCTCTTTAATCATCTGATTGGGTGATGAGCTGATCTTCCCCTAAGTACATTTTCACTGCATCAGCAGACTCTACCTGCTTTTCCAAGCATGATAGCAAAAAGCAAGAATTCTGGAGTTGACACCACTTAGATGTAAATCCAAGCAACTTGAAATTGGGCGAGTTACTTAAGCACGCTGCGCCTCAGTTTGTAAGTCACTCTGTGTCTCATATTCAAAACAATGATTATAGTGGTACACATCTCATGGGATTGTTGTGAAGACTGGATGAGTTAGTAACACACGTTAAGGGTTTAATACACTATCTGGTTCCATATTATTACTATTTTTCCATCAAAAGTTTCTACAGAGGAAATTTCAGTACCTGCAAATAGTTCATCTACTTATAAAATACAAATGGGAAAGTGAAAACAAAAGATGAGAGGCCACATACGGAGGACCTTGGAACTTAGACTTTATTCTAAAGGCAATTAAAACCATTGAAAGATTGTAAGTTAAGGATTGGTAATTAAATGTGCACGTAGGAAGCTCAGGGTCGTAGCAGGTAGAGGATGATTTACGAAGGGTGGAAAACTGGAGCTGGGGAAATTATCTAGGTAACCAGGGCCACCGTTCCACAATCACAGTGGCGATTGCAAAAAGACTAGGAATTCAAAAGTGATTCAGAAAATAGAGTAATAGGGCATCGTAATTGGCTAGATAGACTTCCCTGGTAGCTCAGCTGGTAAAGAATCTGCCCACAATGCTGGAGACTCCAGTTCAATTCCTGGGTGGGGAAGACCCCTAGAGATGGGGTAGGCTACCCACTCCAGTATTCTCGGGCTTCCCTGCTGGCTCCAGTAAAGAATCTGCCTGCAATGCAGGAAATCTGGGTTCAGTCCCTGGATTGGGAAGATCCCCTGGAGGAAGGCATGGCAACCCACTCCAGTATTCTTTCCTGGAGAATCCCCATGGACAGAGGAGCCTGGCAGGCTAGTCCACGGGGTCAAAGAGTCGGACACGACTGACCGATTAAGCACAGTACAATCAGTTAGATATGGGGTTGAAAAGAGCACTGTGGTCAGGCTGGGATAAAATACAGTTCCTCCTCAGGGGACCATATGCCAGTCACTTATTCACTCTGTGCCTCAGTTTACTCATCTGTAAAATGAAGGCATTAATAGTACTTACCTCACAGGAGTGCATGTGTGTTAAGGTTTTAATAAAATTTAAAATGTGAATTATAATGGCACAGAACCTCACATGGTTGGTATGACAGAGTGCTTAGAACAATGTACTATAGAAATGAGCTAGGATATGTCTTAGGCTGGTAACTCAGCTCGTAAAGAAACCACCTGCAATGCAGGAGATGGTTTGATTCCTGGGTCAGGAAGATCCCCTGGAGAAGGGATAGGCTAACTTCTCCAGTATTCTTGGGCTTCCCTGGTGGCTCAGATGGTAAATAATCTGCCTGCAAAGCAGGAGACTTGGGTTCAATCCCTGAGTTGGGACGATCCCCTGAAGTATTCTTGCCTGGGAAATCCCATGGACAGAGGAGCCTGGCTGATTACAGTCCGTGGATTCGCAAAGAGTCAGGCACAACTGAGGGACTAAACACAGCACATAAAGGCTTGGGTGAGTGGGCGAGTGGTAATGTGAATCACCAAGATGTGGAAGGAAAAAATAGAAGCAAATGTTTCAAAATGATAAGTATGAGGTACTCATGCTAACCAAGTATATAGGTTCAGCATGCATGTGTGTGTATGTGTGTGTGTGTGTGTGTCTCGTGTGCATGCAGGCTTACACATGCATGCTCACTAGTGTCACACAGTGACAAATCTTGTGCATATATTATCTTATTTACAGGAGAGATCACTATTACTGAAATAGTAATTACATCAAATAATATATTTTACAAATGAAGTTGAGACTTTGATCAAGCAACACTGTATCTGCCTCATAAGGTCACTATAATGATTGAATGAGATATCTGCACAATGGCCTGGAACCTAGTAAGGACTCAGAAAAGAGTTGTTACTAATAATGTTAGTGTGGTCATGTTGTTGCTAATGTGCTTTACCTGAGGTTAGACAGCTACTGAGCAGCAAGGTTTGGATTCAAATCCAGGGCTATCCAACTTCCAAGCAGAGGCTGATAATCACTGTTAGTGAGTAGGCCTGTGGCCCCTACAGTGTAGATGGCTCAGAGCTAAGTGGTATAAATGATGTATACAGACCAAAGCACATAGAGGTTTTTAGGTCTTACAGGCATTGCCAAACAGTCTGGTTAAAAAGAAAAGAAGTATTCAATGTGAAATGAAGACCCCCTTGACCAGAACAATGAATCATCAATTGGATTTTAAAATTCAGTCAGGTGAGGGGAGTTGAGAGGGTGCCTCAGGCAGGAGCGTCAGGGTGAGCAGAGCCCAGAAGGTGTGAATGAATAGAAGGCATATTGGTGATGGAGAGAAGCCACACCAGAAAGTGTCAGATCCCCAGACACAGTTGGGTACTAATCTAACTACTCTAATGCCCTACAATTAAGCCTAAGCATTGCCTCTAGGACTGACTTGGAATCAAACTGGTTGTCAAAAGGAAAGCAGCCAGGGCTGTGTTTGCTTGGTGCTGCTGCAGGAGTTACACTCGTAAGAAATCGTGGGAGGTGCACATGGAACTCCCCACCCACTGGGGTTGATAATCCAAGCTAATTGTACACATTTCCAAAGCTTCCCGTGTGAGAAGGAAAAAATAAAAATGTTCTCTCAACATTTTTGAAGTTCATAAATGTGGCAAACGTTCAATGACTATATTTATCTCTCTTGCATCTTCCCTGGCTTTTGAAATATATTAAACCAACGATTTCACACAGTTGACAAGAAAGGCACATTTTTCTGCTCCTTTTCCTTTCACCCTTCAGGGTAACCCTCTGTGTTCAAGCCTGTCTTGAGACTGGGCTCAAAATGTCACCTTCCCAAAAGCTGTCCCTTGCTAAACCTGCCTCTTGTCGAGCTCTTCCTTGGCTAGGTATTCTGCTGTTGGGTGTGAGCGAGGTCCTGGGGGCAGGCAGGGGAATGGAAGGATGGGAAGGGAAGGTGCAGAGTCTAACATCCACAAGGCAGAGACTTAGAAGTGAACAGTCAAGATCTGCTGTGCCTTTAATTGTCTCTGTTGCACTGTAGACATTCCTCGAGGTTCCTGCTGCCTGAATCAGGGTCCTTGGACCGGAGTCGTCATGATCCCCTGGGAGCTTGTAAAAAAAAAAAAAATGCAGACTCAGACCTTGCCCTAGACCTACTGAATCAAAATCTTCATTTTTTTTTTAAAACAAGCTTCTCAGGTGATCCGTATACACACTGAAATTCTAGAAGTACTGCTAATGTAGACTTCTCACACTGCAATACAGCTGTTTGTTGCCTGGCCCTGCCTACGCTGTGGTTCCACCAAGGATGAACTACCTTTTATGGACCCCTGTAGCCCAGTGCCCAGGAAGCAGAAATAGGTACCACATAGTCTGTACTTAATTTGTCAAGTGGTGATATATATACTTTCAATCATTTAATCTTTGCAACGATCCTACGAGGTCACCATTATTTCCACTTTGCAGATAACCACATAATCAGGGCTGGAAGACTAAATCATTCACCTAAAGTCACAGAAATGGAAAGCAAGAGAACCGGCACTCAGCTGAAGTCCTGCCAGACTACCCAAACCAACCTCTTCCCTACTGTTCTGTATACTTCCCTAGGTGTTTAACAGAGATTTGTGGAATTCCAGAGAATTTGCTGTGCACAATCACGGACTGAGGCTCTGCTTCTTTCTGTCATGAAGTGAAAGGACCGGGGCTGCCGTTTTCATTTGCCAAGTGCAGAAGCATCCTGTCTGCGTCCACGGAAGTGGCCTGGAACTAGACTAGGAATTCCGCACACCCCCACCCCACCCCTCTCTTAAGATCTGCAAGTGTTAGTAAGCCCTGCCGACAAGCCATCCGTCAGGCAGAAGGCAGCCCAAGAGCCCTTAAATAAAACATTCTCACTGCCTTCCGCGGAGAGCATGGAGACAAATACCGCGGATGTGAAAGGTGTCGCTGGGATTACCAATGACGTGCTAATGGCTGCTCAGGCGATCTCCGCGCCTCCTGCGCTCTGAGTCACCCGCTCCCTTTGGAGCCTGTGCTCACGTCATTAAGGGACCGAGAGCTATTCACAGATCACTGACTAAAGGCAAGCTTGAGCCCGGCCTGCACCCCCCTGGCCCTCTCCAAAAGGCTAAGGTCACGAACTGGGGCCCCTGGAACTTTTTATCACGGCCACAATGAAGAAGGAAGAAAAGACAAAGCTTTCTCTCTTCCTCTCCCCCATCCTTTTAGCTATACTTTTGCAGATGAGAACTTTCCTCTTGTTCCGGAATACGTTGGAAACTCTTTGCAAGGAACAAGCAGAATCTTGGGGAGGGATATACTTTTGGCAGTTTATTATTATTCTAAAACACTTTTTCATGCTATTTTTAATTCCACAGACATTTCATCACTAACCAGCCCAAGAGATTTCAGTTTCTAGAGTACATACACAAGTTTCTTTTTTTGGATTCTTTGTGACTGCTTGGTTGAATTGACTGTAATCTCCCATGTTTGTTCTTCCCCTAATGTGAGCATCTAAAAGACTAGGAAACAGTAAGTGTAATATTTCCAGACACCACATTTTCTCTTAGCCTGACTTAATCCTTTGAAGTAAAACATCACTTGGTTTCCCCACTGGGCTCTTCTCCCTAAAATAAAATCACAGGTCTGCTTCGGTCATTCTGTCAATATCTGTGACACTCAGATATTTCCAAGTCAACTTTCAAGGAGTCACAACTCGACAAGTTTTAAAAGTACTATATTTAGCTGCAATTGGGGAGTGATTTGGGAATGAAGACTGAATGTGAAGGAGCAAGATGGGGTACAGTATTTTGAGGGAAACAGGTAACAACTGCGATTTTTTTGTTTTTCCTGAATAAACCAGGATCTGTTTAATGGCCTGTCTCAAAACCAATCCTTTCATTTATACAAGTTTGAGTACTTCAAGGTTAATCACAGCTTTTGTCCAAGAAGATAATTTTCCTGATTGGCAGAAAAGAAGGCTATTCATTATATAAAGCAAACTGGCTGGTGATATGTTTAGCCTAATTTACTTTCTATGCTAATACCAAAAATTAAACATTTGGTTGGTGAAGAAAATTTCACACTGGAATTATTAAGATCAGTCATCAAAGTGATGAGAAAAGGGAACAATTTTCTCGAGACTTCCAGCCTTCTTGAACTCTGATATCTAGTCTGAGAGCAGAGTTCTCAGTCTCAATTACATTGTTCAGTCAAAGAATGACCAAGGAGAAAAAAAAGTAACAGATCTCCTACTTCTATTAAAATAAGAATCAGGCTTAATATAGACACATTTTTCTCTAGGTGTGTTGAAAAAAATATCCCCTTTGGGAAATGTCATTTGGAGAAAGAGATCTTCTTGAACAAATAAAATTTTAATTTATGAAAGAACTTTTACAAAGGCCTAATTGCAATTCTGCTTATAATCATGGGAACATAACTAGTTTATTTAGATAATTTGGGAGACCTGGTATGTTGAAGAGTCATAGGAGGTTTCTTGATTATATGCACCTTGAGTTTTGGTTATTTTTGTTCAGCTGCTCAGTCATGTCTGACTCTTTGTGACCCCATGGGACTGTGGCACACCAGACTGCAGCAAACTTCTCCCAGAGTTTGCTCAAACTCATGTGGATTGAGTCAGTCATGCCATCCAACTATTTCATCCTCTGTTGCCCACTTCTCCTCCTCCCCTCAATCTTTCCCAGCAACAGCATCTTTTCCATGAGTTGGCTCTTCACATCAGGTGGACAAAGTATTGGAGCTTTAGCTTCAGCATCACTCCTTCCAATGAATATTCAAGGTTGATTTCCTTTAGGATTGACCGGTTTGATCTCCTTGCTGTCCAAGGGTTAGGTATGTTTAAAAATAAACACAAACACATATACATTCAAATTATAAGTTATCATTATAGACTTACATATGTTACCAATGGCAACCAGAATTTCCATTTCATTCTGTTTTCCCCAGTGATTGATGTGTCTGGGGAATAAAGCAGTGCTAATACCTAGCTTCAGACTATTCTGGAGCCAACTTGAAGATGATTTCCAGGTTGTTGGAATAGGATGAGAGAGCAATTTCTGCATTTGTTGACAATGAACTAATTTGAAGAGATTCCTTGGAAATCCACCAGAATGATGGGACAAGGGGATATCAACAAAGTTATCTCCACCTGTAACACCAAGATTGTGCTGCTGGAAACTCAGGCAACTGTCCTCTCCTAAGGTCTGAGAAAGAATCCACCACCAAGTACTTACACTGTTCTACACTCTTATCTTCATGAACTTATTTTTCAATAACCCTGTGAGGAAGGAATTACTATTGTTACTTGTGAGTTTAAAAAACTCAAGTGATTCACAAATCATAGGTAGTGAGCATTTCAAGCCTACTTGGAGGATCATGTATATGTGTGTTTGTGTGTAAACGGAGAAGGGGAGGCTGTATTTAGAATGATCTAGAAGCCCCTTGCAACTGTTTCTCTTGAAAAGAAACTAGACTTATTACAGTAGTTGCCTGGAGCATTTTTAAACTAATTTTAAACACATTAACTCAGGAGAGAAATGTTCTTGCTACCTTACTGTTTAAAAAATAAAAGTATATTCAATCTATTTTGCTGTTTCCCATACTTTCTACATACTTCATGTGTGTTTTTTTAAATAGGGAAAAGGAAGTACCTGGGTAAGGGAACACACCTATAGTTAGCCAGAGCCCCAGTAAACAAGTACTAGATGGAGAAGCCAAAAAAGAATTAAAGCTTTGGAATAAGGCAGACCTATGTAAGCTCCACCACTTTTATCTCAGTGATCCCGCTGAAGGTTATTAAGCTCTCTGAGTTTCAACCTCCACATCTGTAAAATAAGCAAATCATGATATTCATGGAGTGACTGTAAGGATTAACTAAGAAAAGTATACTTTAAAAAAACCTGGCATTGTATTGTTGCTTGGCAAATGTCAATTCTTTATTGCAGCTTTCTAGGGCAACCCAGTAGCTGCTGGAGGTCCCAGGACCAAACCAAGGAGATGGCTCTCAGAGAAACCTAGACAGGTCCACACCCAACTCTGTCTTAGACGAGCTTCAAGCCAAAATTCACCCCCTAGGGAGAATAAAATCCCTAGAATTTAGAGATAATATCTTTTCTAATTCCTGGAGGCCTTATGACAGCATATTGAATTTTATATAAAGGTCTTTTAGCCAACTTGATAAATTTTGATGACTAATATTTAGAAATAATTTTGTCAAAGATTTAACCCTTCACCACATGGGCTAGAAAGAGTAAGCCTCTTTTGTGTCATTCTTATAAAAATTGCTATGATTGCTAAAGATAACTGGACAATAATAGAACTGTTTAAAATTAATTTTTCCACACAATCTGAAATTGGAAGAGTCCATTCATAGTCTAAATAGAAAGTCTTATGTTTCTAATGATATGGTGTCATCCACGCTTCAAGCATCAGTACTTCACTGTCAGTTCCTCATTTCAGATTGATATTTTGAGCTGAAGCAAAATATTTGTGGCTTAAATACATTGGCATCTTCATCATTACTATCTTGAAGTATAGCCAGGATCATTGGTCAAACAGAGAGACTATTGAAATAAAACTGAAGACAAAGCAAAAATTACTCCATTTTCCTAAATAACATCATGAGTTCCTGAGTCATTTATGTGCCTACCATGTTCCAGGCCTCATACTAGGAATCCTAAGGAAAGATTTTGATCTTAATGAGCTAACACTCTTGAGAGACTTTCTCTCAAGCAGGGTTTCTCAAAATTGACACTACTGATGTTTGGGGCCAGAGATGACTGTTTGTTGTAGGAACTGTATCTTGTGTACTATGGGATATTTATCCCTGACCTCTACCACTAGTGCCAGTGACACCTCCTTTCTCATTACTGACAACCAAAAATCTCCAGACATTGACAAATGTCCCCAGGGAAGGAGCTGGGGGCAAAGTTGAGCCTGGTTGAGGACCACTGGTCTTGATGCGTATACCAATTAGTAACTGCCACTGGTGGAAGTTCCCTGTACTGTTCTTGGTCCAGGTCACCTAAATTTCCTGGTTCAAATATAACTTCTAGGCTATTTTTGGCTTCCCGGAAAAGGTTATGACACAACATCTCCATATAACTTAGATGAGGTCACACACACACATAAAATTTAAACCTTTCCCAAGCAACTTATTATTTTCAGGGGGNTTAAGATCTGCAAGTGTTAGTAAGCCCTGCCGACAAGCCATCCGTCAGGCAGAAGGCAGCCCAAGAGCCCTTAAATAAAACATTCTCACTGCCTTCCGCGGAGAGCATGGAGACAAATACCGCGGATGTGAAAGGTGTCGCTGGGATTACCAATGACGTGCTAATGGCTGCTCAGGCGATCTCCGCGCCTCCTGCGCTCTGAGTCACCCGCTCCCTTTGGAGCCTGTGCTCACGTCATTAAGGGACCGAGAGCTATTCACAGATCACTGACTAAAGGCAAGCTTGAGCCCGGCCTGCACCCCCCTGGCCCTCTCCAAAAGGCTAAGGTCACGAACTGGGGCCCCTGGAACTTTTTATCACGGCCACAATGAAGAAGGAAGAAAAGACAAAGCTTTCTCTCTTCCTCTCCCCCATCCTTTTAGCTATACTTTTGCAGATGAGAACTTTCCTCTTGTTCCGGAATACGTTGGAAACTCTTTGCAAGGAACAAGCAGAATCTTGGGGAGGGATATACTTTTGGCAGTTTATTATTATTCTAAAACACTTTTTCATGCTATTTTTAATTCCACAGACATTTCATCACTAACCAGCCCAAGAGATTTCAGTTTCTAGAGTACATACACAAGTTTCTTTTTTTGGATTCTTTGTGACTGCTTGGTTGAATTGACTGTAATCTCCCATGTTTGTTCTTCCCCTAATGTGAGCATCTAAAAGACTAGGAAACAGTAAGTGTAATATTTCCAGACACCACATTTTCTCTTAGCCTGACTTAATCCTTTGAAGTAAAACATCACTTGGTTTCCCCACTGGGCTCTTCTCCCTAAAATAAAATCACAGGTCTGCTTCGGTCATTCTGTCAATATCTGTGACACTCAGATATTTCCAAGTCAACTTTCAAGGAGTCACAACTCGACAAGTTTTAAAAGTACTATATTTAGCTGCAATTGGGGAGTGATTTGGGAATGAAGACTGAATGTGAAGGAGCAAGATGGGGTACAGTATTTTGAGGGAAACAGGTAACAACTGCGATTTTTTTGTTTTTCCTGAATAAACCAGGATCTGTTTAATGGCCTGTCTCAAAACCAATCCTTTCATTTATACAAGTTTGAGTACTTCAAGGTTAATCACAGCTTTTGTCCAAGAAGATAATTTTCCTGATTGGCAGAAAAGAAGGCTATTCATTATATAAAGCAAACTGGCTGGTGATATGTTTAGCCTAATTTACTTTCTATGCTAATACCAAAAATTAAACATTTGGTTGGTGAAGAAAATTTCACACTGGAATTATTAAGATCAGTCATCAAAGTGATGAGAAAAGGGAACAATTTTTCTCGAGACTTCCAGCCTTCTTGAACTCTGATATCTAGTCTGAGAGCAGAGTTCTCAGTCTCAATTACATTGTTCAGTCAAAGAATGACCAAGGAGAAAAAAAAGTAACAGATCTCCTACTTCTATTAAAATAAGAATCAGGCTTAATATAGACACATTTTTCTCTAGGTGTGTTGAAAAAAATATCCCCTTTGGGAAATGTCATTTGGAGAAAGAGATCTTCTTGAACAAATAAAATTTTAATTTATGAAAGAACTTTTACAAAGGCCTAATTGCAATTCTGCTTATAATCATGGGAACATAACTAGTTTATTTAGATAATTTGGGAGACCTGGTATGTTGAAGAGTCATAGGAGGTTTCTTGATTATATGCACCTTGAGTTTTGGTTATTTTTGTTCAGCTGCTCAGTCATGTCTGACTCTTTGTGACCCCATGGGACTGTGGCACACCAGACTGCAGCAAACTTCTCCCAGAGTTTGCTCAAACTCATGTGGATTGAGTCAGTCATGCCATCCAACTATTTCATCCTCTGTTGCCCACTTCTCCTCCTCCCCTCAATCTTTCCCAGCAACAGCATCTTTTCCATGAGTTGGCTCTTCACATCAGGTGGACAAAGTATTGGAGCTTTAGCTTCAGCATCACTCCTTCCAATGAATATTCAAGGTTGATTTCCTTTAGGATTGACCGGTTTGATCTCCTTGCTGTCCAAGGGTTAGGTATGTTTAAAAATAAACACAAACACATATACATTCAAATTATAAGTTATCATTATAGACTTACATATGTTACCAATGGCAACCAGAATTTCCATTTCATTCTGTTTTCCCCAGTGATTGATGTGTCTGGGGAATAAAGCAGTGCTAATACCTAGCTTCAGACTATTCTGGAGCCAACTTGAAGATGATTTCCAGGTTGTTGGAATAGGATGAGAGAGCAATTTCTGCATTTGTTGACAATGAACTAATTTGAAGAGATTCCTTGGAAATCCACCAGAATGATGGGACAAGGGGATATCAACAAAGTTATCTCCACCTGTAACACCAAGATTGTGCTGCTGGAAACTCAGGCAACTGTCCTCTCCTAAGGTCTGAGAAAGAATCCACCACCAAGTACTTACACTGTTCTACACTCTTATCTTCATGAACTTATTTTTCAATAACCCTGTGAGGAAGGAATTACTATTGTTACTTGTGAGTTTAAAAAACTCAAGTGATTCACAAATCATAGGTAGTGAGCATTTCAAGCCTACTTGGAGGATCATGTATATGTGTGTTTGTGTGTAAACGGAGAAGGGGAGGCTGTATTTAGAATGATCTAGAAGCCCCTTGCAACTGTTTCTCTTGAAAAGAAACTAGACTTATTACAGTAGTTGCCTGGAGCATTTTTAAACTAATTTTAAACACATTAACTCAGGAGAGAAATGTTCTTGCTACCTTACTGTTTAAAAAATAAAAGTATATTCAATCTATTTTGCTGTTTCCCATACTTTCTACATACTTCATGTGTGTTTTTTTAAATAGGGAAAAGGAAGTACCTGGGTAAGGGAACACACCTATAGTTAGCCAGAGCCCCAGTAAACAAGTACTAGATGGAGAAGCCAAAAAAGAATTAAAGCTTTGGAATAAGGCAGACCTATGTAAGCTCCACCACTTTTATCTCAGTGATCCCGCTGAAGGTTATTAAGCTCTCTGAGTTTCAACCTCCACATCTGTAAAATAAGCAAATCATGATATTCATGGAGTGACTGTAAGGATTAACTAAGAAAAGTATACTTTAAAAAAACCTGGCATTGTATTGTTGCTTGGCAAATGTCAATTCTTTATTGCAGCTTTCTAGGGCAACCCAGTAGCTGCTGGAGGTCCCAGGACCAAACCAAGGAGATGGCTCTCAGAGAAACCTAGACAGGTCCACACCCAACTCTGTCTTAGACGAGCTTCAAGCCAAAATTCATCCCCTAGGGAGAATAAAATCCCTAGAATTTAGAGATAATATCTTTTCTAATTCCTGGAGGCCTTATGACAGCATATTGAATTTTATATAAAGGTCTTTTAGCCAACTTGATAAATTTTGATGACTAATATTTAGAAATAATTTTGTCAAAGATTTAACCCTTCACCACATGGGCTAGAAAGAGTAAGCCTCTTTTGTGTCATTCTTATAAAAATTGCTATGATTGCTAAAGATAACTGGACAATAATAGAACTGTTTAAAATTAATTTTTCCACACAATCTGAAATTGGAAGAGTCCATTCATAGTCTAAATAGAAAGTCTTATGTTTCTAATGATATGGTGTCATCCACGCTTCAAGCATCAGTACTTCACTGTCAGTTCCTCATTTCAGATTGATATTTTGAGCTGAAGCAAAATATTTGTGGCTTAAATACATTGGCATCTTCATCATTACTATCTTGAAGTATAGCCAGGATCATTGGTCAAACAGAGAGACTATTGAAATAAAACTGAAGACAAAGCAAAAATTACTCCATTTTCCTAAATAACATCATGAGTTCCTGAGTCATTTATGTGCCTACCATGTTCCAGGCCTCATACTAGGAATCCTAAGGAAAGATTTTGATCTTAATGAGCTAACACTCTTGAGAGACTTTCTCTCAAGCAGGGTTTCTCAAAATTGACACTACTGATGTTTGGGGCCAGAGATGACTGTTTGTTGTAGGAACTGTATCTTGTGTACTATGGGATATTTATCCCTGACCTCTACCACTAGTGCCAGTGACACCTCCTTTCTCATTACTGACAACCAAAAATCTCCAGACATTGACAAATGTCCCCAGGGAAGGAGCTGGGAGCAAAGTTGAGCCTGGTTGAGGACCACTGGTCTTGATGAGTATACCAATTAGTAACTGCCACTGGTGGAAGTTCCCTGTACTGTTCTTGGTCCAGGTCACCTAAATTTCCTGGTTCAAATATAACTTCTAGGCTATTTTTGGCTTCCTGGAAAAGTTTATGACACAACATCTCCATATAACTCAGATGAGGTCACACACACACATAAAATTTAAACCTTTCCCAAGCAACTTATTATTTTCAGGGGGAAAAAAAAGATACTAAATGAATTGCTTGGGAGGCTTTGGTATCTATCAGATCCAATAATGAAAGCAGTTTATGGAGCACTGTTGCATACAATGTAGCTTTTGCAGAAGGCATCATAGAGGAACAAGTCTCTTGTGACCACTGGAGAAACTGTCTCCCCCACACTTCTGACTCTATAATGATCTATACATATCTTTCACCTGGATTCCAAAAGTTTCACATGACTTAAAATATGTTATCAGCCACATAAAAAAATTTTTTTAAGCAACAAACAGAAATGAAACACGTTAGGAAAACTCTCCTTCATTTAGGATCATTTAGATGGGAGGTATAGCCATTGGACTTTCTCTAAAGTGTCAACTCAGATCAACTGGTAGTGGCTGTCTGGAGTACTGGGCTGGGAAAAGTTCCTAGATCACACAGGTTAGAGGGAAAGAATGCCACGTTTGATTAGTGATGTTTATGCTATCCACTGAATAGAAGAGTAAATGATATATACCTGCTATTTGCCACCCTCGATCCAGACACCGTTTTCAGTGCTGCTGCTGCTACTGCTAAGTCGCTTCAGTCGTGTCCAACTCTGTGTGACCCCATAGATGGCAGCCCACCAGGCTCCCCCATCCCTAGGATTCTCCAGGCAAGAACACTGGAGTAGCCATTGCCTTCTCCAATGTATGAAAGTGAAAAGTGAAAGTGAAGTGGCTCAGTCGTGTCCAACTCTTAGCGACCCCAAGGACTGCAGCCTTGCAGGCTCCTCCATCCATGGGATTTTCCAGGCAAGAGTACTGGAGTGGGGTGCCATTGCCTTCTCCGGTTTTCAGTGCTAGTGTCCATTATTTACATAGACTGGCTACCTCCATAGATGAAGTCTATAAACGGGCTTGCTGTGTCCAGTTCTACCTTCAGTATGATTCATGTTAGTCTACTTGTTTCTACTAAACAATTTGTAGAACTGTGTTTTTCTTTCTAATAGGTTATATCATGAGCAAGTCAAACTAAAACACATCTCAAGAAAATGATTAGGAGTAATACAAGGCTTCTCTGAAGATTTATTGATCTTTCAGTTTTTCTTTTCAGAGAGGTATAACCTAAGAGCGTGGACATATGCCACCAATGATCTCTAGGTTCTTTTTTACATTGTTTTATTGAAATCTATATATGCCATCCTCTGTTTAAATAGTTACTTATTAATTTATTCATGTAGTAAATATTTATTTAAGGTCATCATTGTGCAAGTAAAATGCCAAATGATTGAATCCGACGTGAACTCTTCCCACAGGGACCTTACAATCTAGCAGAAGACATAAAAAATGCATACATTACAAAGTTGGGCTTCCCTTGTGGCTCAGCTGGTAAAGAATCCACTTGCAAGAGCTGGGTTTGATCCCTGGGTAAGGGAGATTCCCTGGAGAAGGGAAAGACTACCCACTCCAGTATTCTGGCCTGGAGAATTCCATGGACAGTTCATGGGGTTGCAAAGAGTCAGACACGACTGAGCGACTTTCACTATATGAAGTTATGAAAGATAAAAATGATAAATGCCAATGAAGACATTTTTTAGAAAACAATTGTAGGCAGACTACAAGGGAAAGATTCCCTTTGAAGTGTGAGATCAGCAAAGAATGCCTTTGAATGAGACTTGAAGCACTGGTAAGATTATGCTAGCAGAGAAAGAAAACATTCTACACAGCAAAGAAGCCTATAGGAAAAGCAGAGACGGTGAAAGTTTGGGCTATATATTTAAAAAAAAAAAAAAAAAAACAGCAAATAGCTCTTTTGTG
>SJYV01003225.1:1224782-1286100 GCA_006410875.1 Neotragus pygmaeus
TAAAAAAAAAAAAAAAAAAACAGCAAGTAGCTCTGTTGGGATGGAACACAGGAATAAAAAAAGATAACAGGAAATAAATTTGGAAAGACAGAGGACTCAGACCTACTCTGAGTATAAAATCAGAGTAGGTAGACACACTCTTTTAACAGATGAAACTCCAGTCATACTTATTGGAAGAGAGTGTTGGGTCATAACCCCCTTCTTTTTTAATTTACGTTTCAGGAACATGATTCAGTTGTTAGAAGAACGGGCTGCTTGCCTACTCACCAAAGGGAAGCTGGCAGCCTCCTCTATGCTGACGACAGTTTTATTTTTATAAACTGGGAGTGGCTTTGAGAAAAGGATTGATTCTTTCTGCTAATTACCAGACACATTATTCTTTGTATACTAAACAACAATAGAGATCAGTTTATTTGATATTCATTCTTTCATTTTAAATACAGGTTTAAATGTTGACTTCTAGAACTCTACGCGACTGGACAGTTTTTCAGCTATCTGGGGGACACTTGGTGTCTGCTCTTGCAAAATGGTAGAGCCTGTTGCACATTCTTCAGGGAATAAATGGAGATGATTTTACAGCTGAAGCAGCTAAAAGATGTAATTGTAGTAACTATTGTGATTGAGAGAGCCTATCGTGAGAGCCTATGATGTGACAGACTCTTTGAACCATGAACTGTAGCCCGCCAGGCTCCTCTGTTCACCGAACTTCCCAGGCAAGATAATTGGAATGGGTTGCCATTTCCTCCTCCAGGGACAGACATTGTGTAAACTCTTATTTAGTTCTTCATTCTGTAAATGTTAATGGAACACCTACTACGTAGAAGATGTGCTAAGCACTGTGATAGAATGGTCAGTAATGAGAAATAGGTTTAAACTTTCAAGAAGCATAGAGTCCACTGGGAGGATTAGTCAATGATCATAAATTAAAATTATGAATTGACAACAGAGCTGTGCAGGAACAATGACAAGGTTCTCGGAAAACATATAAGAAAGAAAAGAACCCACCACAGCCTGTGAGGTCAAGAAAGACTGACTCAGGAAGATCAGTAAACAAAAGTGGGTTGTGTAGAAGAAGAAACATTCTGATCAAAGGGAACACAAAAGATCCAAAGCAGGAGGGAGTGTGGCATGTTTGAAGAATTCAAAGAGAGCCGGTAAATTCAAAAACAAAGAAAGGTGGAGAGAAGAATGTGTGATGAGAGATAGGTAAGGTGAGATAAAGTAAGAATTTAGTATAAATCTATGAACAAAGAGAAAACAGAAAGGTTTGAAGTTTGGAGAGTTTAGACTGGAAATCTGATGAGATTTCCATTGTGAGAATGTTACTTTCACTGCAATGTAGAAATAGAGAGAAAGAAGGCCAAGTTGTCGGTGTGAATTCTTTAGATGCTGTCACAGTAACTTGGGCAGGAGCCAAGGGTCTGTACTAAGGAACACGTAGGGCACATAAAGGGAAGAGTGAGGTGAGTGGCTATGATAGATGTGTATGTGGTGACAGTGGCCAGATCAAAGGATTTGAGGAAAATGAAGAAAGCAAGAGAGATGTTAAGGATAAGATGTAGATTCTAAAATACAGAACTGGATATACAGTGGTGCAAGTCATTTCCAAGGGGCACAAGAACCATGGAAGGAGTTTGATTTTGACAGAAGGGAGCAACAATCTCCTCCTAAGTCTCCTATGATATAATGTGTTTGCTAGTTCCATTTTATAGATGAGGAATCTGAGACTCATAAGGGAAATAACCCTAGTTTCTCTTTTTGTAAGTGACAGAGCCCAGATTGGAGCTTTGGTTTATGACTCAAAAGCCTTGAGGAGTTTTTAGGCTAATACATTGACTTGTGGACTTTAAGGTACAGAACTCTGACCGACTACTTAATTACATTACTACGAGAATCAAATGGCTTGAAAGAATGAAGCAGTACCTGACAAACAGTAAGAACTCAATAAGGACTGGCTATTGTTATTATTACTATTATTAATTATATCTGGATTTGGGACTTGCTCACTTCCAGCTTGTTTCCTTGTAGGAAAATCTCCTTCCTCAGAAATGCCTTTGATTTTCTCCTCTATTGATCCATCATTTCTTCATGCAAAGCCCCNGAACTCAATAAGGACTAGCTATTGTTATTATTACTATTATTAATTATATCTGGATTTGGGACTTGCTCACTTCCAGCTTGTTTCCTTATAGGAAAATCTCCTTCCTCAGAAATGCCTTTGATTTTCTCCTCTATTGATCCATCATTTCTTCATGCAAAGCCCCATTTAAGATTCATTAACTCCGGAAAATCTCTGCCAGCAAAATCTCATCTATTATTTCTGTCAACAAATAACATGTCTATTCCTGTTCTAGATATAGAGTACTTCAGTCAACCAAAGTTGTTGCTTTCTTAGATCTTACATCCTAGTGAAGAAAGACAGTCACTAGATCAGTAAGCATTTAAATTATATAACCTGATATAATTTGTCTTTTGCCTTGCAGGATAAATATTATTTGGGGCTTCCCAGGTGTCACAGCGGTAAAGAATCTGCCTGCCAATGCAGAGATTCTGTTTTGATCCTTCCTGGGTCAGATAGATCCTCTGAAGTAGGAAATGACAACCCACTCCGATATTCTTGCCTGGAAAATTCCATGGAGAGAGGAGCCTGGGATCTACAGTCCATGGGATCCCAAAGAGTTGGCCATGACTAAGTGACTGAGCATGCACATGATAAATCCTGTTTAAAAGTGAAACAAACAAACAAAAAAAAAAGGTGCAGAGAGTTGTGGTAGGATGGACCTGCTATTTCATCTTAGGTAGCCAAGGAAAGAGCTTTGACTATTTGCCATGTGAGTAGACAACCAAATGAAGCCATGGGGTAAGACAAGTGGAGAGAAGCATGATGGACTGTGCTTGATCTCATCGAGGAAAAGGAAGATGGTTGATGTGACTGAAATAACAAGGACAAGAGAAAGAAGTTGGAGATGAGGTAGAGTTAGATGATGAGCCAAAAAAGGGACATTGGAAGCTATTCTGGAGTGTTTTAACAGAGAAGAAAGGTGATCTCACTTTGGTTTTACATTTAAAATGCTCACTGTGTTGATGTAGTACACATATATATTGGAATATTACATTAAAAAGAAGGAAATAATACCATTCGGAGCAGCATGAATAGACCTAGAGATTATCATACTGAGTGAAGTCAGAGGAGAAATATTGCATTCCCTTATATGTGGTGTATGCAGGTCAGGAAGCAACAGTTAGAACTAGACATGGAACAACAGACTGGTTCCAAACAGGGGAAGGAGTATGTCAAGGCTGTATATTGTCACCCTGCTTATTTAACTTCTATGCAGAGTACANACTTTCATCAAGAGTTTTTTTAGTTCCTCTTCACTTTATGCCATAAGGGTGGTGTCATCTGCATATCTCAGGTTATTGATATTTCTCCCGGCAATCTTGATTCCAGCTTGTGCTTCTTCCAGCCCAGTGTTTCTCATGATGTACTCTGCATAGAAGTTAAATAAGCAGGGTGACAATATACAGCCTTGAGATACTCCTTTTCCTGTTTGGAACCAGTCTGTTGTTTCATGTCCAGTTCTAACTAACTGTTGCTTCCTGACCTGCATATAGGTTTCTCAAGAGGCAGTTCAGGTGGTCTGATATTCCCATCTCTTTCAGAATTTTTCACAGTTTATTGTGATCCAAACTGTCAAAGGCTTTGGCATACTCAACCAAGCAGAAATGGATGTTTTTCTGGAACTTTCTTGCTTTTTCAATGATCCAGCAGATGTTGGCAATTTGATTTTGGGTTCCTCTGCCTTTTCTAAAACCAGCTTGAACATCTGGAAGTTCACAGTTCACGTATTGCTGAAGCCTGGCTGGGAGAATTTTGAGCATTACTTTACTAGCGTGTGAGATGAGTACAATTGTATGGTAGTTTGAGCATTCTTTGGCATTGCCTTTCTTTGGGATTTGAACAAAGACTTACCTTGTCCAGTCCTGTGGCCACTGCTGAGTTTTCCAAATTTGCTGACATATTGAGTGCAGCACTTTCACACCATCATCTTTCAGGATTTGAAACAGCTCAACTGGAATTCCATCACCTCCACTAGCTTTGTTCATAGTGATGCTTTCTAAGACCCACTTGACCTCACATTCCAGGATGTCTGGCTCTGGGTGAGTGATCACACCATCGTGATTATCTCAGTCATGAAGATGTTTTTTGTACAGTTCTTCTGAGTATTCTTGCCACCTCTACTTAATATCTTCTGCTTCTGTTAGGTCCATACCATTTCTGTCTTTTATTGAGCCCATCTTTGCATGAAATGTTCCCTTGATATCTCTAACTTACTTGAAGAGATCTCTAGTCAGTCCCATTCTGTTGTTTTCCTCTATTTCTTTTCATTGATTGCTGTGGAAGGCTTTCTTATCTCTCTTTGCTATTGTTTGGAATTCTGCATTCAAATGGGAATATCTTTCCTTTTCGCCTTTGCATTTTGCTTCTCTTCTTTTCACAGCTATTTGTAAGGCCTCCTCAGACAGCCATTTTGCTTTTTTGCACTTCTTTTCCATGGGGATGGTCTTGATATTTGTCTCCTGTACAATGTTATGAACCTCCGTCCATTTTAGGTTGGTCCAAAGGTGAGGAACAGTGCTACGATAACAGGCATCCCCACATCCTCAAGCAAGGAGCTGTACCAAGTCTTGGTAAAATACTGTAAAGAAAAGTTCTGCCAGAATCAAAAAGCATCTTCTGTTAATGGGGGCATTATTAGCATTATTGAAAGGAAAAAAAAAAAATATATATATGAATTTTTTAATATACCTTGCTGCTGCTGCTGCTGCTGCTGCTAAGTCGCTTCAGTCGTGTCTGACTCTGTGAAGCACATTTAAAATGTGTTCTGTCCTCTTAACAGAATTTCAAATGTGCAATGCAGTGCTAGTAACTGTGGGCGCAATGTTGCACAGATCTCTAGAACTTACTCATTTTGTATAATGGGCATTTTATGCTTGTTGGTTGGCAACTCCTCATTTCCTCATCTCCATAGCCCCTGGAAACTACTAATCTCTCCTTCTATGACTTGAACTATTTTAGGTATTTCATATACGTGGGATTATGCAGCATTTGTTCTTCTAGGACTGGCTTATTTTACTGCGCATATCCTCAAAGTTTATTCATGTTCTTGCATTTAGCAGGATTTCCTTCTAAGTCTGTATAATATTCCATGTGTGTGTATATGTGTAAGTCTCTGTGTGTAAACATCACATTTTCTTTATCCATTCATCCATGTGGATCTTTTGCACATCTCAGCTGCTCTGAATAGTGTCACAGTGAAAAATACTTTGGAGATTACGATTTAAATACTTGTGCATAAAGATCCAGAAATAAGATTTCTGGATCACATGGTACCTCATCTTTAATTTTTTGAGGAACCTCTACTGTTTTTCATAGTAGATACACTATTTTGATTCCCACCAACAGTGTACAAGGGTTCCAATTTCTCTATATCTTCACCAAAATTTGTTGTCTTTTTGTGTGTACAGTATGGCATCTTTGTTTTTCAGGATGTTTGACATCTTCAGACACGGGCACCAAAGCCTGTATTTCTTTCTCACTCCCTAACCTCTAAGCACACATCCACACACATGCACACATATGCACACACACACTCATTCCTAAGACTAGCTGTTGGCTGCATAGGAAAAGCGCATCCTAAAATGTTAGCAGACCCAAGAGGACTACCCAGAAGGACAGAGCAAACTAGCCTGGAGGTGGATAAAAAGAATGCCCAGGGGGAAGATGTTTATTAATTTTCTATTGCTGCTTTAAGAGATTACTACAAATTTGGTGACTTAAAACCAAACAAGTTTATTTTGTTACAGTTTTGGAGACCAGAAACCTGAAAATCAAGGTGGTGGAAGGGCTGTGTTCCTTCTGGAGACTTCAGTGGAGAACCTGCTTTCTCGTTTTTCCAGCTTCTAAAGGACATCTACATTCCTTGATTCATAGTCCCATTCTCCAACTTCAAAGAACATCAGTTTGATTTCTGGTTGCACCTTCACATCCCGTTTTTCTGACTCTAACCATCTGGCCTCCCTCTGAGAAGGACTCTTAAGATAACACTGAACCACCCAAGTAACTTAGAACAATTACCCCATCTCAAGATCCTTAGACATAATCTACAAAGTCCCATTTACCATGTTAGGTAACATGGTAAAAAGTTCTGAGAATTAAGATGTGGACATCTTGGGGGACCATTATTCAACCTACCAAAGGGGATATTAAAAATGCAAGCCAGAATAGACTTGGCCTGAATCACAGGATATATGAGGACACTACAGATTCAGAATAAACAACACTTTCTTGACCAGCCCAGCCAGGAGTTTGTTAGGTTGTTTTTGTTCCCTAAAATAAAAACGCTGAATATAATTTTCAAAAATTGCATCCACTGAATTTCTATTATATTTATTTTTATATATATGCCCTATATTATCATTCTATGTGTTTTGTTTCCATATAAATTCTCACTCTCTTAGCAGAGATTTATCCACCTTTCTATGTTGCATGGATTCTCAAAAATATATTGATTCAAAAAACCCCAAAGTCATGGAAGAAGGTTTGGAGTTAACAGCTGACTGTATGGTTGTAGCAAAGCTTTCTTAAGGTCTCTGCCAAAAAGTAATCTCCTTCAGGCCCCAGCAACTTATATTCTCCTATTATAAATTATTTTTCTATTTTAGGGCATTGAACGATGACACATTATTGGAATTAGTCACTAAGTGAATTATTTCCACAGATTCTATCCAATCTCAAACATCTCAAGTGCAAACTCAATGGGAAGAAGCTGATCCTCTTTCACTGTCCACAATGCATTTGCCAAATGTCTTGCATATGAAACATTACTTCAAGTATCTACAGATGGATAATAGCTCAAAGCAAATTTTCATCAGTCATGGAAAGGAGGTGCATCATTTCAGACCAGAGGTAACATTCAGGGAAAGAATTCCATAAAGGAGAAAATTATCAAAAAGGGAAAGGGGAGAAAGGATATATCTCATTTATTTTGCAATATTGTTTAATATATCTTTGGAAATTGGGGTAGAGAGTCTCTAAAACAAATCTCTATGATCCTATCTCCTAAATTCCATAGATTTGTGTACTAGTCTCCCCTTGAATATGAGTTGGAGCTGTTGAAAACATAGTAAAAGTGACGAGATGTACGATTCTAAGATTAGGCTGCAAAAATTGAGATCTCTCTCTGTGTCTCTGTCTTTTTCAACCCTTAGGGGACGCTGCCCTTTACAAGTATCATTATGGGGACGTCCACGTGGCAAGAAACTAATGTCTCATGTCAACAAGCAGCCAGGACATAAAGCTCATGTAAGTGAACTCAGAAGCCACTGCTTCCCTATGTGAGACTGAGATGGCTGCAGCCCTGGCGGATGATTTGATTGCAGACTTATGAGAGACCTTGAGTCTGGCGAACCTGCTAAACCACCCCAAATCCTTACCCACAGAGGCCATAAGATAACAAACGTTGTTTTAAGTCGGCTGGTTTTGAGTTTTATAAAACTGCATAATTGTTTATGCAGGGATGGATAGCAGCTAAATAGGAATGGATAACTAATACAGCAACTAAACTCAATATACATTTCTAATACTTTCTGCCACATAAGGGCTCAATATAACATAGAAGTATTTCACAGAATTAAACTTTTTATACTAATGAGTCAATAAAAGAAATAACATTTTTCTTGTTCTGGTTTTTATGCATTTATACAACTTTATCTAAAAACAGTCTTTCTAAAAATATTCTAAAAGGAATGTTGGGGTATAAACCCTAAGTGATCAACCAATTGCTTACATTGTTATTAACAACTGTCAGTATGAATCATAAAAGTATCCCAAACTCACAATACATCTTCTTCCATACACATTTCTGATGTCTTAGCCATTTCTGAATATTTAAGAATACTTAAATTTATAAGAAAAACAATTTTTGCTGTGATTACTACTAGGTTGAATTTTGATACCTCAAAGTCACTTGTAACTATCAGCTATGACATGGAATTCTATTTAAAAAAAAACAATTTCTTTTCAATTATGTATGACTGACTCAGTCAAACTGACACAAAAGAATATTTAAAAAGCACCACGATTTTTAGATGCTGAATATACCATCATGGCTGATGACTCATATGTTTTTTTTAACCAGAGATATTTTATAACATAGATTAAAAATATTCCTCATTCAGTGTCTGATCACGAATTAAAAATATGAACATCTATCTAGTGCTTGAGTAGAAAATAAGGTAATTAAAAAACATCTATTCAAGAAGGCACAAGGAAGTATATGACAATCTTAAAATATCATGTATAGAATTCCCCCCTCCTCCACAGGAGCTTTTACAAATGGTCTAGCTTTATTCTGAACATATACATGCTAGTCAAAAAAAATATGTTTCCCTTAGAAAAATATATTCTGCTCCAATGACCATCTCTACACTTTGACTGATTTCTGCTTCTTTTAAGTGGTTTTACATTTTATATTCCTCAACTCTAATTTCCTTAGGCATCCCTGACCTCATTCCTAATTCCCAGTGTTGTAATGGAATTGTCTGAACAAGCAGGACCCCTCAAAATGACAAAATTTATCCAGAATTTTGCAAGCAGAAATTCAACAAAGGTGATAATTTAGTTTCAATATATTATGGTTTTTTCATGTAGTTCATGTTGCTGCTGCTGCTGCTAAGTTGCTTCAGTCGTGTCCGACTCTGTGCGGCCCCGTAGATGGCCTCCTAACAGGCTCCTCTCTGCTCAGGATTCTCTAGGCAAGAACACTGGAGTGGGTTGCCATTTCCTTCTCCAATGCATGAAAGTGAAAAGTGAAAGTGAAGTCGCTCAGTTGTGTCCAACTCTGTGCGGCCCCATGGACTGCCGCCCATCAGGCTCCTCTGTCCATGGGATTTTCCAGGCAAGAGTACTGGAGTGGGTCACCTAGTGCTTTATTAATACATGCATCTGTATAGCTTACTTAGAAACATGAGCTTCAGAGCCAGGATGAGTGAGTGAGTGAGTGAAGTTGCTCAGTCATGTCCAACTCTTTGCGACCCCCTGGACTGTATTGTAGCCTACCAGGCTCTTCCATCCATGGGATTCTCCAGGCAAGAATACTGAAGTGGGTTGCCATTTCCTTCTCCAGGGAATCTTCCCGACCCAGGGGTCAAACCCGGGTCTCCCACATTGGAGCCAGATGCTTTAACCTCTGAGCCACCAGGGAAGCCAGGATACGTGGGTTCAAATCTTGACTTTGACACTGATTAGGTATATAATCTTGGCTAGCTCCTTCACATTTCTGTGCTTTAGTGTCTCATATATGAAATTTATCTAATAAGAGTAACTGTCTCACATGATTGATAAGGGGAGTAAATGACTGCACATAGCAAGTACAAATAAGGTTTAGTTGGTCATAGCATAAGGAGCCATCATAGAAACAACAGCGGTCATGGATGTGCTTTTTTGAATCACATATGCTGTGCTGTCCTCAGTTGCTCAGTTGTGTAGGACTCTTTGCGAACCCATGGACTGTAGCCTGCTAGGCTCCTCTGTCCATAGGGATTCTCCAGGCAGGAATACTGAAGGGGGTTTCCACGCCCTCCTCCAGGGGATCTTCCCAATCCAGGGATCAAATCCAGGTCTCCCCCACTGCAGGCAGATTCTTTCCCATCTGAGCCACCAGGGAAGCCCATTAATACTAGAGTGGGTAGCCTATCCCTTATCCAGGAGATCTTCCCAATCCGGGAAGGGTTCTTCACCAGCTGAGCTACCAGAGAAGCCTCCACATACTGGTACGGGGAGAGAAAAAGCTGTTTTTTTTCCATTCTTCTACCAGGTATATAGCCTATAGTTTCCCCATTCTCATAATCCAGTCATAAAGAATGTGGCATCATAATTTCATCAGGATACATTGTGACTGAGTCAAGTTTAAGGAAAAAGACACAAAATGCATGTTTTTACATTTAAACCTTTTATATTTGACTTACAAAACTATGAAGAAACCAGGTTTATCTAAAGAAGCACAAACACAAACCAAGGTGAGCAGATCTCATATTTTTGCTGATTTAATTGGGACTTATAATTAAGCATGGTCTCTTAAAGTCTTCTTGATATGTAATGGCTTCAGCAAAACTTTATCTACAATACATGTTACTATATTTTCTTTTCTTTGGAATTCATTATTGATCAAGAAAATTTTAAAGCCATATCCTGAATTCTTCTCTCAGGAAAGAAATGAAAGATTTTTTTTTTTTGGACAGTTTTTTGAAAATATGCAATAAAAAAGTTAACCCATTAAAATGGGATCCAATTAGTCCTGACCTATTTGATCCCCTGCTGTTTTTCTCCACTAGATGAAAAGACAGTCTTTCATCCTTAAACCTCATACACTTAAAAGGATATAGAGTTCTGACTTTTGACCTTCATTTTTTCGCTTAAGAATCAAAGACATTTTTGCATGTGAAAGTAAATGATTTTAATCTCAAATCTTGGTTTATTATGAATATAGAATCATTTTTATTATTGAAATAAATCATAGATAGACATTACCTAATGGGAGAAGTGTCAGGCTTCCATATGAAAAGTAGATTTTCCTCTGATTTCTAAACTTTATTTAATGAACATGTTTCTAATTGTATAATGAATTAAACATAAAAAGGAAGATATATTTCCTCTTCCCTCTCAATTGGGAGGTCTTACTGGAAAGTATATATTCCAAATGAGATAATTTATCAGTAAATAATTTTTAAGACCTTAAGGCTGTGTTCACTCACTAAATGCTATAGTATATAATAAACTATTTAAAACCAACTTACAAAATATTATTATTTACTGTAGCTACAATTTTATTGCCTTACAACAACTCTCAGCTCAGACTTAGAGAGATATACCCAATGAGTTTGGGAATGAAAAGGAAAAGAAAATCAGAGAAATTAAATATATTTGTAATTATGGAGACTTTTATAGGCTACTTCAGCTGAAAAATCTATACATAATTGTATCACATTATTGGATTTAGATTTACATTATTCAGAAGAGGGCACTTTACACTTTCTAGCAATAACATTGACCTAGAAACTGCAAGAGAAGATGGGTTTTCTTTAGTAAAATTAAAATGG
This sequence comes from Neotragus pygmaeus, assembly GCA_006410875.1. Taxonomy (NCBI): domain Eukaryota; kingdom Metazoa; phylum Chordata; class Mammalia; order Artiodactyla; family Bovidae; genus Neotragus; species Neotragus pygmaeus. The sequence continues at coordinate 1,235,943 of SJYV01003225.1, forward strand.
ATCAATAAAAACTTCTAAAATGTTACAAATGCTCTCAAGTTGTCTCTCCCCTTCACTATTCAGCATGTTTTCTCAAGGCAAAGACTTTGTTTTGTTCACTGGTCAATTTCCAGAATCTGGATCAATGTGTACATAAGACAAGCCCTCAATAAATATGACTGAGTAACTGGATGAATATACCATTTCAACTCAAGTCAGGCTAGAATGATCAATCAAGGAAATAACTGACATTAATTTTTTAAACAAATCTATATATAGTATTTAAAAGTCTTCAATACAAGCAACTATAACCAGTGTGATAAGAATAGCTCTATTCAGATAAGCTTACTGAGGGACATTCTAAAATAAATCACATAAAAAATATATAAATTTCATCATGTATATTACTATTCCGGAAGAGAAACATTAGATGACAAAAATACTGATGTCACGTCTTACTCAGAGACTTTCTGATTTAGTAGAGCAAGAGTTGAAAATATTTGTTTCTGAGAAAAGAGATATGTTTATGGAGGACTGCTGTGGGTAAAGAGTCAGAAGAAGGAGCATGAAGACATAGGCCCCTGAGGATAAAACATACTTTTTATCTAATCCTTTAATTTGCGTAACTTTTGACCGTTTCCTGCGCCTATGGAGGAGTGGTGCTCACAAAGAGTGGCTTAGAGTTGCTGTTAATTTAACCTACCTTATCCTTTTCATATACATGCACACAGTTACAAACACACACACACAAACACCGTTATGGAAACAGATTGATTCCTTTTCTTCTTTAAAGCAGTGGTTTTCAGTAACCTGAATGCAAGTTATCTGTTGCATGTTCCATGAAAATTACCATGTACTGTAATAAAAGACATTGGAGTACAGGAGATTTTATAACAAATATTGTTAGAGCTAAGATATTTGCTAGCCGTTAGTAACTGTGGAAAGAAACTGAAGTCGCTCAGTCGTGTCTGACTCTTTGCGACCCCATGGACTGAAGCCTACCAGGTTCCACTGTCCATGGGATTTTCCAGGCAAGAGTACTGGAGTGGGTTGCCATTTCCTTCTCCAAACTGTGGGAAGCAGAGTTATTTTTTTCTAACTCAGAAAAGCCTTTAGATCAGATATTCTACCATCAAAGGATATGCAAGATCAAAACCTCAGAAATAAGACATTATAGGATTCAAGAAATTATAAAGTTACTAAAGGTGGTACATAGTGTATAAACCTTTTTTTAATGGGAAGATTTATCCTCAAAGATAAAACCAGATCAATTGACTACTGATTTGAATTTGATTTGTTTCAATAGCAGTTTAAAAATGTGATACGGTTGAACAGACCCTTCTCTGCTATATCTGTCTCTTATACACATCTAGATGTGTATAAGAGACAGGTGTAGTGTNAAAGATAAAACCAGATCAATTGACTACTGATTTGAATTTGATTTGTTTCAATAGCAGTTTAAAAATGTGATACGGTTGAACAGACCCTTCTCTGCTATATATTGCAAGCTTTTTAAAGAATAAATTTAATAATATTTTGTTGGCCAAAAAAATTCATTTGGGTTTTGCTGTATGATGTTATGGAAAAACACAAATGAATCTTTTGGTTAACTCAATACACAAAATTATTGAAAAATTTTTATGATGTTATAATTGGGTAAATACAACTTTTGCAGAGATATTTTCTTCTTGATTTAATTTTTTTAATGTTGTGAATATTTGATGTAAAAATTGTGCAGTGGTAAAATTACTTTATTTATATTAGCAATATAAGCTTTTGTTGAGAATATAGAAATTAAAAATTATGAAACATACTCTAAAACAAAAGTGAGTTTCTCCCTTGATTATTAAGAGTTAGGCATAACTCTTACAGATTGTAAGAGGTTAAGTACAGTCATAATGAAGGAAAGCAAATGATTGGAATCTGGACAGTTCTATAAATACAAAAGTTTGCTTTCAGTGGATTTTATCACCATGATGATTCTCTATCTTATAATATTGGAATAATATTAATTATTGCCTCTGAACATATGAATTGTCCCCAGGTATCTCCCTATCTCTCTTTCCAGTTCATCCTCTAGAAGTAGTATAAATTTTTCTCTCTCCATATCTTTACTAATCATTCANCATGATGATTCTCTATCTTATAATATTGGAATAATATTAATTATTGCCTCTGAACATATGAATTGTCCCCAGGTATCTCCCTATCTCTCTTTCCAGTTCATCTTCTAGAAGTAGTATAAATTTTTCTCTCTCCATATCTTTACTAATCATTCAATCCCAAACCTGTTTCTGCCTCCACAATTGTACAGAATCTTATCTTGTCAAAGGCACAATGATCTCAATATGCTGCTAAATAAAATTCTTACTGGAAGTCAGTACTACTATAACATAGGTGAATCTTTGCTTAAAATTTTAATCCATGAAACTTTTCTTCCATCAACTATTGGACTTCTACTCTTAACCTGTTGATTACTTCTTCACCTGAGTGCCCCTGAAACTGGTATCCCACAGAATTCTATCCTTGACCGGTCTTTCTTGTGCTGTGATTACCTGGGATGATCTCATTCATTCATAGAGTCATAACCACTAGTAGTAATATATACTGATGGTTTCTAAATTGTTACCTGTCCTGGTGCTTAATGCCATCAAGAAATCTCAAATACACTGTATCCAAACTGAAGTCTTCAACCTTTCAAATATCCTTCATACCTCAATTAATATCACCATTCATTACCTACAGCAAACTTTGAAGAACCCCTGCATTTAATCAGCTCTATGGTATTTAATTACTCAGTCCTGCTACTCTTATCTTGTAAAGGGAAAGGGAAAGTGAAGTCACTCAGTCGTGTCCGACTCTTTGTGACCCCATGGACTACAGCCTGCCAAACTCCTCTGTCCTTGGGATTTTCCAGGCAAGAATACTGGAGTGGGTCACCATTTCCTTCTCCAGGGGATCGTCCCGACCCAGGGATCGAACCCTGGTCTCATGCACCATAGGCAGAGTCTTTACTGTCTGAGCCTCCAGGGAAGCCCTCTTTATCTTGTAAGTCAGTGTCAAATTTCAGTGCACAGAGAGTAACCTGATAAAAAGACACATCCCACACTCTCACCCCAAAGTTTTTGATCAAGAGGTTCTGGGGATGAAAATCTACATTTCTAGAACAGGAAGTTTGTTTTTTAGGATGGGCAAGATCTGAACACGCTTATAGGCTGAAGACCGGCTGTGGATAAGGAGACAGTAAAGAAGAACAGAAGGAACTAATAATGTTGCTAGGCATGTAGGCACCCCTCTGAAATCAGTCCTGTACCATTTGGTATGCGCAACATTTGGAAAGCAGTGGAGGCGTGGGGGATGTATTACGGTACCTTGTCTTTTCTTAGCCGTATAAGCCAGTAAGATACCTTTTTCTGCTTCTTTTTCAAGTTTTATTCTTCTATTTTGTATTGCATTAGAAAAGACTATTCTTTATTTAAAACAAGAAGCCCAAAATGGAGTGGTTTATGCTAAGCACATCACCAAACAGCGCTCGTTCTCCCAGAAACAGCATCAGAAACACCAGTCAGGAATCAGTCGCCAGATCAGAGATAAGTCATCTACCTGACAGACCCCTGCCATCCCTTAAAAGAAAGTAACTGCTATAGTCAATGCGCCTTTTGGCCTAATTTCCTTGTTCCTGCTCCCTTTTGCATTTTCAACTTGGAGCCCCTTTCTATTTGTTACAGTGGATGCTGCCCGACTGAATCGACTTTTGCTCCTATAAACTTTTAAATTTTTTTAACACGCTTCAGTTTATCTTTTGAAAGCTCTTAGTGTGAGAACCGAAGATGTCTAGGGCCCCAGAAGCCACTGGCAAGCAACCGCGGTACCCACGGAGTGCTGAGCGCGCATCCTTCCCGCGATGGGCTGGGTGCTTCCCTCTCAAGGTCTCCCGGGCTTCAGGCTCCGCGCAGAAATCCTCTGAAGTCAGACTGGGTCCAACATAGAAACAGGCCCAAACTAGGGGTCTGACTGCAGTCCGACTCAGGAACGGACCGGGTTTGGGGCTGGACCTCGGACAAGTTAGAGACCAGACTGGTTCCAGGTCAGTGTGGGTCCGCCTGAAGCTGGACTGGGCCCGGTGTGAAGCATCAGATGAATCCTATTGTGTTTTGAGGCTGAAAAGGCAGGTTAACCTTATCCAGGATAGTCCTGAATTTTTAACCTGGATAAACTTTTCCATTTACGAGGTGCTTTATTAAAAAAAAAGGGGGGGGGGAGGGACACTCAATAACAAGAGTCGACTCAAAACTATTTTTCCGCCTCTGCATGAGCTCCTGGTGACCAGGATCAGACCAAGTGGGATATCCCACTCGCTCCAGAGCCTGCGGAATCCTGGGGGGATCTGGCAGAAGACAGCCAAGGGTAAGAATGCTTATCAAAGTCAGCTCTACTAGATTTCTATCAGCAGTGCCTGGAGGAGAGAGGAAAGGAAAATTTCAGGTGATCCTTTCCTTCCCAAATTCATAGTTGCAGGCAGAAAGCCCTAGTAAGATCTTTGCACTGACTTGTGAATTTGCTCTCGGAGGTCTATTGGTTGTTGATTCTTTCCCAGGAAAGCAATTGCCTTCTTGATTGTCTTATTGGCTTCCTAACAGTCAGATTGNAGAGCAGCCCTGGCTCCAGTTTGTTGTTGCCAGGCTAGAGTATAGGCTTCGGTGTTTCCAAATCTTCAGATTTTTGAAGCAAAGCTGGAAATCTGCATCTTAAGGCAGAATCTCTTAATTTTTAAATGGTACTTTCAATGTCGAAAAGCCCTCCACAGGATAGTGCATCCATGTCAATAGGCTCTGTCCCCAAAATGTGTGAGTCTTGTGTGATGGGAACAGGGCAGGTAGCACCACACTGAGGTCCAAGCTTGCCATGGGAAGGTCACAGGGGAGATGGTGTGAACAGCCCCTGCCTCCAGACTGTTTCCAAATTGGTCCCATTAGCCCAGTGTCTCAGTGGAGCAGTGCCTGACTAGCCCTGGCCCAACCATCAAGGCAACCCCTTTTGAATGAGTATGAATTGTTAGTGTGAATGGCTGCAAATTACTAGCTGTGTTACCCTGGGAAATACATTTGATTTTTCCAGACATTTGTTTCAGCAGGTTCTTACAATGATGAAATGAGATAAAAGTTTGTGAGGTGCCTGGCATGTGACTGTCATTCAGCTTGAGGCAGCAGCTATCAGTTCCAGGACTTGGCTGTGAGTGTGTGCTGGTACCCTCTTCACAAGGAAGAGTTTCATCCTTATTCTTGTCACAACCAAATTCGCCCGTTGAGAAACAAAGCCTAATAACTCTACCCATAATCATTATAGCATATGACAGCGGGGCTCAAAACCCGTAATCACCACCTGCTATTTACAAGCCTAATATAAATAGTTATATTTAATCACATGAAAGGAACTTAGAGATGATTTAAGGCACTACTTCAATTTCCTCATTTTGCCAGGTGACAAAAACAAAGGCAGAGAAAGTGAGAGTGAGACAGAAAGGGAGAGAGAAACATTCATCTATAGTCACATAGTGAAATATTAAGAGAGCATGAAATGCAGTTTATATTTGTGTTATTGTTTTGATTTTGAGCTTGAAAGAATTTTATGCTTTTAATTGAAACTTTGAGCATTGCAGATATTATTTAAAACAACGTTAAGTAATAAATGTGTTCCTGATTGATTTGGCAATGAAATACCAATTTTCCAGTCTGAACTAAAATGTAAAAATAAAAACTACATTGCTCAAACCACCCCCCACCATTCTCCACCATGTCTTTGAAGGGAATAGATTGTATTAGAAACATCTTGCACTAAGAGGCAACAAAAGCTATATTTAATGTTTTGAAGTGTAGGGTTTGCGTTGCTGTCTTTCGGTGGGATCCTGGGGTGCATGTGCTGGAACTTTCCATACAGAGATGTGAGGATGAACTGACCAGTGCATGGTGCCTCCCCAGGGCTCAGTGAATAGTAGCTTTGATTCTCCTCCTTTTCATGCCCACATACTCTGCCCTCTGCCCCATTATCAGCCAGAAAAGACACGTGGACTCAATGCTTCCACTCTGCACATTTTGGGGCCATATCAGTGTATCTTATTTTGTAAAGAACTGGAAACTAGCTCAGGACTTGTCACCATGAGCATACTCGGTAAAATTTAAGTTACTGATATTGTGGTGCATTCAATGGTAAGACTTTAACATTGTGCTCGGAGCACACATTCTTATACACATTTGTTTTTGCCATGTTTATATCCACCATATGCTAAACAGGACTGAAGACTATTCAAACCAAGAAGATAAACATTATTCCAAAGAAACTTAAGTTGTAGTTGTTCTTTAAAGAGAAGACCAGAAAAAAACTACTCTGCATTCAGGGGCTAACTGCTTCCTTGAATTCTGAGGACTGGTGTATTCATTTGTCTTCTCCCAGGTGGCAGCACACGTGATGAGTGCTGGTTCGAAAGAGGAAATCATGGTCTGGAGTCAGTGGAGTCAGGTCAACTGTGAGAAAGTTAAAGATCTCTGGGTCTCCTCTGGTTCAATGAGGGTGAGTGTCCTCCAGATCTCTAAGGTCTTTAGATAGGCAGAGATTTCTCTGATGGCTTGTTTTCAATGTTGTCTTTGTTTTCTTCTAGATAACAGAAATTTCAGGACCAGCCTCACCTTGACCATGATGTATTCCTGTGCAGTCTCCACCACTGAGCAATGAGGACACATTTTTGTCGATGGGGCTTCTTCAGGAAAGAGAGTTCAGAGGCACCCTTCCCAGTGAAGCCGGGTGGAAGCATGCTGATGGGTGACACATGTTTTGTGGATGGTTGCTGGCAGGGACAGCTGATGACTGGGGACCAGGTGCCACATCTGATGTTGTGACACCCCACTGTTGTTTAGTTGTTAAGCTGTGTCTGCCTCTTTTGCGATCCTATGGACTATAGCCTACCAGGCTCCTCTGTCCATGGCATTTCCTAGGCAAGAAAACTAGAGTGGGTTGCCATTTCCTTCTCCAGGGGATCTTTGTGACCCAGGGATCAAACCCACATCTTCTGCATTGGCAGGCAGATGCTTTAGCACTGAGCCACCACGGAAGCCCGTGACACTTCATGATCTCCCTCAAAAAACACAGGTGCAACCACGAAACTGGCTGATTTACCCTGAATTGACCAAAAGTAAGTTTTTCTGCTTCAGAATTGAAATGAACTACATGTAGATTAAGTTTGAATAAAGGAAAGTTGCATTTCTGTGCTCCTGAACTTGTGAACTGAATTTATACTATATATATACATGTAGACAGGTATAAGCTTATTTTTTTATGTTTTAAAAATGATATATCCTCACTATAAAAATGTTGCTTGCCTTCATNTAAGTTTAAGAAATTTGGGGATGAGTACACTTAAGGTATATAAGGTTTTCACAAAAGTCGGTCGGGGTCCTTGGCTAAGAGGAGACTCTGCCTTGGGCCTGCCGGTGTAATAGACTGCACTCCAGTATCTGCATGCCAAAGCCTTTGACTGTGTGGGTCACAAGAAACTGTGGAAAGTTCTGAAAGAGATGGGAATACCAGACCACCTGCCCTACCCTTGAGACCCCTGTATGCAGGTCAGCAAGCAAAAGTTAGAACTGGACATAGAACAACAGACTGGTTCCAAATAGGAAAAGTAGTATGTCAAGGCTGTATATTGTCACCCTGCTTATTAAACTTATATGCTGAGTACATCATGAGAAACACTGGGCTGGAAGAAGCACAAGCTGGAATCAACACTGCTGGGAGAAATATCAATAACTTCAGATATGCAGATGACACCACCCTTTATGGCAGAAAGTGGAGAAGAACTAAAGAACTTCATGATGAAAGTGAAAGAGGAGACGGAAAAAGTTGGCTTAAAGCTCAACATTCAGAAAATGAAGATCATGGCATCCGGTCCCATCACTTCATGGCAAATAGATGGGGAAACAGTGAAAACAGTGTCAGACTTTATTTGGGGGGGCTCAAAAATCACTACAGATGGTGACTGCAACCATGAAATTAAAAGATGCTTACTCCTGGAAGGAAAGTTATGACCAACCTAGAGAGCATTATTAAAAAGCAAAGACATTACTTTTTCAACAAAGGTCCATCTAGTCAAGGCTATGGTTTTTCCAGTGGTCATGTATGGATGTGAGAGTTGGACTGTGAAGAAAGCTGAGTGATGAAGAATTGATGCTTTTGAACTGTGATGTTGGAGAAGACTCTTGAGAGTCCCTTGGACTGCAAGGAGATCCAACCAGTTCATCCAAAAGGAGATCAGTCCTGAATATTCATTGGGAGGACTGATGTTGAAGTTGAAACTCCAATACTTTGACCACCTGATGCGAAGAGCTGACTCATTTGAAAAGACCCTGATGCTAGGAAAAATTGAGGTCAAGAGGAGAAGGAGATGGCAGAGGATAAGATGGTTCGATGGCATCACCCACTCAATGGACATGGGTTTGGGTGGACTCTGGGAGTTGGTGATGGACAGGGAGGCCTGGCGTGCTGTGGTTCATGGGGTCACAAAGAGTCAGACAGGACTGAGTGACTGAACTGCACTGAACTGATATGTGGAATCTAACGAAACAGAAAGAGACTCACAGGCTTAGAGAACAAACTTATGGTTGCTGGGCTGGGGGAGAGGGGAAAAATAGTGGGGAAGGGATAGGTAGGGAGTTTGAGATGGACATGTATATACTGCTATATTTAAAATGGATAACCAACAAGGACCTACTGCATAACATATGGAAATCTGCTAGCCTGGATGGAAAGGAAGTTTAGGGGAGAATGAACACATGTATTGTTATTTAGTCACTAAGTCATGTCTGACTCTTTTGTGACCACATGGAATGTAGCTTGCCAGGCTCCTCTGTCCATGAGATTTCTCAGGCAAGAATACTGGAGTGGGTTGCCAGTTTCTTCTCCAGGAAATCTTCCCAATTCAGGAATTGAATCCATATCTCCTATGTTGCAGGTGAATTCTTTATCAATGAACCACTGGGGAAGTCCATATACATGTATGTATATGGTCTAATCCCTTCGCTGTTCACCAGAAACTATCATTGTCAATCAGCTATACCCAATACAAAATAAAAAATTTAAAAAAGACAAAAAAGCACTATCATTCTGGCTGCCATGGAGAATTGAGATTAGGAAGGTAAGGGTGTAAGTGTAAACAAAGAGTAGAACAGTATCCTGGGGAGATGGTTTTGGATTGATCTGGGTGATAGCACTGGGAATAGAGAGGGATGATCAAATCTGAGATACATTTCAAAGATCCAGACAACATGATTAGTTAATAGATTAGCTGTAGATAAGATGTAGGATATAAAGGTAAGAAAGACATCATGTATTTTACACCAAGGTTTGGAGACTAAGTGGCCAAAAGAATGGGGTTACCATGTACGGTGATGAAGGAGATTGTGAGAGGAGAAGGTTTTGGAAGAAAAAAGGAGTTGAGCTTTGGACAAACTAAGATGTGGATGGCTATTACACATGGGAGTGCGGATGTCCAACAGGAAGCTAGATAGAAATGACAGTAATTCAGGGGAGAAGTCAGAAGCTAAAAATATGAAGTCATCACCTTCAAGGTAACATTTATAACTAAGAACTGAATGATATCACCTAGAAAAATGTGGAATGAGAAGAGGCCAGAGGACCAGGTCCTCGGTTACCCCAACATCTGGAGTTGGGGGAGTATAGGGGCAAAGGAATGGGATCTAGTCACATCACTTCATGGCAAATAGATGGGGAAACAATGGAAATAGTGACACACTTTATTTTCTTAGTCTCCAAAATCACTGCAGATGGTGACTGCAGCTGTGGAATTAAAAGACACTTGTTCCTTGAAAGAAAAGCTATGACCAACCTAGACAGCATATTAAAAAGCAGAGACATTACTTTGTTAACAAAGGTCCATCTAGTCAAAGCTATGGTTTTTCCAGGAGTCATGTATGGATGTGAGAGTTGGACCACAAAGAAAGCTGAGCAATGAAGAATTGATGCTTTTGAACTATGGTGTTGGAGAAGACTCTTGAGAGTCCCTTGGACTGCAAGGAGATCAAACCAGTCAATCCTAAAGGAAATTAGTCTTGAATATTCATTGGAAGGACTGATGCTGAAACTCCAATACTGTGGCCACCTGAAGGGAAGAACTGACTGATTGGAAAAGACTCTGATGCTGGGCAAAATTGAAGGCAAGAGAAGGGGACGACAGAGGATGAGATGGTTGGATGGCATCACCAACTCCATGGACATGAGTTTGAGCAAGCTTCAGGAGTTGGTGATCGACAAGGAAGCCTGGTGTGCTGCAGTCCACGGAGTCACAAAGGGTTGGACATGACTGAGCGACTGAACTGACCTGAGGGACAAAGGACCCTGAAGTAGGAAGAGAGCCAAAGGAGAGTGGCGTCCTGGAGAATGTACTTCAAGCAGGTAGCAGTTTTCTCAAGTGACAAAAGAAATAGTTTCTGGGCCCATATGCCTCAAATTGTGTCAGTTTTCTACAGCATTTTTTTTTTTTCAAAAGCTTACAGAGAATATATTCCAAGATTCACATCTGGCAGCCACGGGACCAAAGTTATCCACAAATATATTTTGTTTGACCAGTTCAAACTGTGTTTTAAAATACTGAATTTGAAAGCCTTTATGTTGGCTATATGCTCTACAGTTAACTAAAAGCCTTGAAGTTTTGTTTAAAACAGGTATATGCTCTTGGTATTATAAGCATTTATGACAATGATTTCAAATACACACACGCCCAACATGGTGATTATTATACTTAAACTTCTTCTCAGCCATAATGTAAAAACTTTAAAGGCATGTCCTTTGAAATTTTGAATTCTGCCTAGTTCTAGTGTCTATGGCAAGGAGAATTGTGGCCTCCAGAAATATTCCATGCTCTAATCTCAGTTCTTTGAATATGCTAGCTTCCCTGGCAAAAGGGACTTTGCTGATGTGATTAAGATTAATTTGTTGACCTTAAAAGGAGATTATCATGGATCATGGACTGGGCCCCCTGTAATCACATGATCACCTAAAAGCAGGAGAGAAAAGCAGAAAGAGAAGGCAGAGGGACTCAAAGTTTGAGAAGAATTTGCTCTTGTTGGTCTGGAGAGGGCTGCTTGATGAGGAAATGGAGGTCTCAGGCCTCTGACCAAAGGAAATGTATTCTGCCAACAACCTGAATAAACTTAGGAGAAGTTTGTTCCCCTAGAGCTTCCAGAAAAGAAGGCAGCTCTGTTAACCTTTTGATTTCAGCTTTTGAGGCCCTGAGCAGAGAATCCAGACAAGTTATCCTGGACTTCCAACCTACAGAACTGATGACACAATAGATGTTTTAGGCTGCTAAGTGTATGGTAATTTGTTACACAGCAATAGAAAAAAAAAAAACAAAAAAGGGCTTCCCTGGTGGCTCATGCAGTAAAGAATCTGTCTGCAACGTGGGAGACAAGTTAAATCCCTAGGCCAGGAAGATCCCCTGCTACCCACTCCAGTATTCTTGCCTGGAGAGTTCCATGGACAGAGGAGCCATGAAGTTGCAAACAGTCAGACACAACTGAGCAACTAACCTACACAATGGGAAACAAATACGACAACCTTAATGAAGTATCAGTATCGAAGTGTAAATCTATCTTCCTCTAGAAAGATGTCTTATATCATTCTACCTGATTTTCATCCTCTAAATTCAGAGCTCTTCTCTGCACCACCTAACAACATATTTGTTGCTTGTCTCATCTTGCTATTCAGTTCTCATGTATTTCACTTTTCATGTGTATTTTCAAAACTTTTATTTAAAAAACTGAGTTTCTTTTTTTTTTTTTAACTGTTTAACTTGTTTATTTTATTTTATTTTTTTTAGGAAACCAGAATTGAAACAGACACATGTACCCCAATGTTCATTGCAGCACTGTTTATAAAAACTGAGTTTCTTGAAGGCAGAGACTGAGTCTTCTAGTCTCAAAATCAACTTCTGGAAATCTAATCTGGTTAGGTCATTGTCCTACTTAAATTGCTGCATGGATTTCTGTGGCCATCAGCACACACAAAGTTGGGCAGGACCAACACAGATGGCAGAGCCTGATCTGGCTCCTTCTCACCTCAGCTCCATCTCGTAAGGCATCATGGCACCCTCCTACTGGATCTTCAGTCACAATGGCCTCATCTCAGCCTCTTCTTGGCTATTCTCTTTCCTGCTCCAAAGGGCTTTGTTCTTTCTCTCTTTTCTCCCTTCCGTGCTTGGTAAATTCCAATTCTCCTTTAGATCTCAGTTCAATGGTCCCTATTTCTAAAAAGAAGCCCTTTCTGGCTTCTTTTACTAGGTCAATGAACCTTTTAGTACATTCTCATAGTTTCACTCTTTCCTTATTCACGCAATTTAATATTTGGATCTATGGCAAACTAATTAATGTCATGTCACCTCCCAGTAAAAATTCTAAGATGGTAGAGAACAATCAATATTTGTTGCTATATTCCCAGTTCCTAACAGGTTCCCTGCCATATAATAGTTGTTTTTAAAAATTAGGGATGGATAGGGAAATTAGGATTGACATGTATGCATATGTTAGGGGAAGCACACTAATTGAAACCGCCCACTCTGGCCAGGCACCAGAGTAACCATTTGCATGAGTTGTTTTACGACAGGAGGTCCTGGTAAGGAACATAGAACTAAGAAGCCACCACCAACTGGAAGAGTTTGAAAAAGGTCAAAAGGAGACACCACATGCCTGACCACCTCCCAGAATCCTTCTCTCTGGCATCCATCTTGGCTGAACAAGGCGTGCACCATCAGGAAGGACTCTTGAGTCAGAATGATTGGCTAAAGACAACCCTAATCCCCATTGCCATAAAACCTGAAACTGCAAGCCACGCGGCAGAGCAGTTCTCCTGGGTTCCCTTACCCTACTGCTCTCCACTCGGGTGCCCTTTCCCAATAAAATCTCTTGCTTTGTCAGCACATGTGTCTCCTCGGACAATTCATTTCCAAATGTTAGACAAGAGCCAAGTTTCGGGCCCTGGAAGGGGTTCCCCTTCCAGCAACACATATATATGCACTTCCACATGTAAAATAGTGGGAAGCTACTTACTGTATAGCACAGGGAGCTCAGATCTGTGAACTCCTGGATGGGTGGGACAGGGTAGGGGAGCCCCAGGAGGGAGGGGATACATGTATATATATAGTTGATTCACTTCATTGTATAGCAGAAGCTAACACAACATTGTAAAGCAAGTATACTCCAATAAAAAATTATTTGTTAAATAAATGCATATATGACTGTAGCAGACAAAATAATGTACCCCTCCCCTCACCAAAACATTCATGTCTTAATCCCTGGAAGCCTTGAATATGTTGTATTATGTGGCAAAAGGGAATTAAAGTTGCAGATGTAAGTAAATTTGCTTATCAGTTGACCTTTAAATAAAAAGATTATTCTGGATTATCAAGGTGAAGATAAAAGAGGAAGAAGGAAGCAGAAGAAGAGAATCAGTCAAAGGAAGATGTGACTAGGAAAGAGAGACAGTCATGGGCAGACATGCAACATTGCTAACTTCAAAGATGGAGAGAGAAGCACGTGAGCCAAGGAATAGGGCAGCCTCTGGTAGTGGTGGTTTAGTCTCTAAATTGTGTGTGACTCTTGCGACGCCATGGACTATAGCCCATAAGGCTCTTCTGTCCATGGGATTACCCAAGCAAGAATACTGTAGTGGGTTGCCATTTCCTTCTCCAGGGAATCTTCTCAACCCTGGGATCAAACCCAGGTCTCCTGCATTGCAGGTGGTCTCCTGCATGGAAGGAAGATTCTTTACCACCTGAGCTACCAGGGAGGCCCTCTGTAAAGTACAAAGAAGTGGATTCTCCCCTTGACCTTCCAAAAGGAATGCAGCCTTGGTAACACCTTGATTTCATCCCAGTGAAACCCATAAAAGATTTCCAATCTGAAAAACTGTAAGATAATAAATCTGTGTCGTTTAAGCCCCTAAATTTGTGATAAATTGTTAACTGGAGCAATAGAAAATGAAGACAATAACCTGGACCATTGCTTTGTCCACAGAAATTCAATACATTTTCTGATTGACTTCAGCTCCAATATCTTTATTGAGTAAAACTGAAATGTTAACAATCTAGTACAACATGTATAGGATTTAGACCTGAAAAAAAAAAATCTTTAAAAACATTACCTTTAACCTTTCTCCCGTAATACAGATTAAATTGAAGCTCAAAGAAGTAAAGAAACTGGCAAAAGATTACATATCTAGCTGATGGGGAAACCTCAGGGAGACCACCTATGTTGTGAGATAATGAGAAAAAAAAAATAACAAAAAGAAGGAGTCAGCTTTGAATAATCTGCTCTACATATGGTGATCTCGAGGAGTAGCAAGTAGGACAGTATTTTTCTGCCTTGCAAACCAAAAAGCTAGAGGTCTCTACCCAATTTTTAAAAAGAACACTAGATAACAAATACAATAACAAATAACAGATTGGCTGCAAGAGGAGAAAAAGTACTCTCTGAGTAGGATTTGCCACATGGGATTAGTGAGTGTCTCATTATCTGTTGCTTGAGTTAAAAAAAAAAAAAATGATCACATTATATAAATAGATTCCTTTACTCTTTGGAACAAAAATTATGTGTGTTTAGGTTGTAAAATGGAATACTGGCAAACCAGAGAGCTAGCTATTATGCTAACAAATATTGGTAGGGTTTTTTTGTGTGTGTGTGTATCATAATATAGTAGGCCATCAGTTCATGTCAACAGTGTGACTTGCTTCCTTCCAAAGAGTTTATTTAAAATTGTACTGTTTGAGACTTAAATGCATGTCTTCTGTTATCTACCAGATCTAGAGGATTTTCAACAGACAGCAACCTAGTATAAATCATCAATCTACTCTGAGGCTACAGCAGAAGAATGATAAAAACACAAATAATCCACATCATCAGTGCCTTTGATGTCAGCAGTGGTCTTCAGTTGGGAACAGTCATGAGAAGGGAAAATTGGGGAGATTTTCAAACAGTAGACCCTCTAAAACAACAACAAGTCTCTGGAAAATATGGATATTCTAATCTTGGTTTTTCTGTTAAACCAGTCATTTTTAAAATCTGACAAATTTTAATGGAAAACAGAATCCTGCCATAACATAGGTATCTGCAAATCTCCTTAATATTAGTAAAACTGATTTTGTTTAATAGAAAGGGCTGTGCAAATGCAAATTATTATTAAAGAGACTGTGTACAAATTAGAGAAAAATGACTAATAGTAACATATTGTTCTGAGATGTCTTCCCCCAAGCAAGGCAAAAAATACCAGTCAACTAGTCAGCCAGGCTTTATTTAGTATCGAATCTGTTCTCAAAAGTATCCAAGCCTGGAGATGCAAGAGAAGCAGGTGGTCACCACAGTTATGAAAACAATTAATTCTAATGGCGAAAGTTTGTAGAGAACTCCATATATGCCAGAAAAATTTACCTTAATTTAGTCGTAATCTTCACACCAACCCTGTAGTGTGTAAATTTCCATTCCCAGCTTACAAGTGAAGAGCTATGGGAAAGTTGCAAAGAAGTCAAGAATCTTACAAAGGCTCTGCATCTAGCACAATGTGGAGTCCAGACTGATCCCAAAGCAGATGCTCCTTCCACTCACTCTGCCATTTCACTCATCTCTTTTCAGAAATGGTGTAACACATTGCCAAGAACCATAGGTTTAGGAGGCTTAAACCTACCATAAGGCAGACTGTACACAAATACTTGCACTGCTAGGTTTACCAGCAAGCATGTTTGCTCTCTTCGAGAACCAGGAGAGTGGGTGGAGAAATGCTAAGTCTGTGGACTCAGAGTGCTTGAATTCAAATCCCACTTCATCCACTGGGAAATTTGCTTAATATGCCTCAGTTATTGTGATTTCTATTATCTCATTCATGGAGTCTCTAATGAAGAACTCCATCTGCAGCACCAGCTTCCTTATAGGGTTGTTTTGAGGTAACACAGAGGCAGCCCTACCTTCTTCACTGTGTATGTGTCATGAGGTAACCCATATACAGCACTTAGCATACAACCGGTTCATAACATTCTGAGATTGTTATTAATAGTTATCATCATTGTAAATCAAAGCACTAGGGGATGAAACTGATAAGAGTATTTGATAGGCAGGTGAAGGAAACGGCAACCCACTACAGTATTTTTGCCTGGAGAATCCCATGGACTAAGGAGTCTAGCTGGCTACAGTCCATGGGAACACAAAAGAGTTGGACATGACTTAGTGACTAAGCAACAAACAGTAGACAGGATTGAATGGATTAAACAGAAAACAATTTAAAGATTGATTAAATTTGTTCCTTTGCTAAGCAGTCATTGAAGATAAGCACAAGCGTGTCATAGTCCATGGAAATGAATAAGACGTATTTTTGGACCTGTCTTCAAGGAGCTTTTAAATCTACCTACATTTACCATTTGGGCCAGATTAGGACAAGTCAATGGCATCCCACTCCAGTACCCTTGCCTGGAGAATCCCATGGATGGAGGAGCCTAGTGGGCTGCAGTCCATGGGGTCGCAGAGAGTCGGACATGACTGAGCAACTTTACTTTGACTTTTCACTCTCATGCATTGGAGAAGGAAATGGCAACCCACTCCAGTATTCTTGCCTAGAGAATCCCAGGGAACAGGGAGCCTGATGGGCTGCCATCTACGGGGTTGCACAGAGTCAGACACGACTGAAGTGACTTAGCAGCAGCAGCAGGACAAGTGAGCTTGTGGTTAGTCTCAGGAGACTCAGTCAAACCTCAAATTCACTTGACTCAATGCCATATTTATTCTTTATCTTCAGCTTATACTCTGATTCCCTCCCGTCATTCTTCCTGATCATCCTCCTAGAACACCTGTCTCTTTATCTATTCCTACCCTCCATATTGCACCTTGAAAATTACAAAATAGCTTTCAGTCCATTTACGGAATCTTTTTTTCAGTTCTCTCTCAACCAAACCCTCTTGAAATGAAAGTTCTAAGTTATGTAGTTTTCCAAAAACATGTTACTGTTTTATGCCACATGCTTCTGATATTAGGGTTCTTATCCTTTCACATTATCCTTTTGCCATATAATGACTAGGGCTTCAGATCCAGATTAAACAAAACTCCTGTGCAACACCTTCTATGATTTATTCAGAGCAATTTCCCACTCTCCTGTGCCCCTTCTGTAGCTTATATCTATGTCTATGATGCCCTTAAAAAGTTGTAAGGCAAACTAGTCTTGATTTCTTGTCACTGCCAAATTCCTTAAAACATACACTGTCTGGTACCTGGCTCTATGTGAGTCATTCAGACCATTTAATTAATTTCTGCCATACTCATATTCAATACCATAGAAGTTAGCATTTGGCTTTGCACATATACTTAGCAGAGTAAGAATCATCATGTGAGCATAATCTTAATCAGTAAATCAACAAATAATTGACAGAAATATGTTTATCCTTCCAGCTCAGTTCTGAGGCATGCAGACAATGTACTCAAAGAACTTTGTATATAACTGGAGGAAAACAAAACTGATATGGACTAAGGTAACTAGATTCTAAATAATTAATCTCACTGTGGTCTTGATTTGCATATCTCTGATAATGAGTGATATTGAGCATCTTTTCATGAGTTTGTTAGCCATCTGGTGTCTTCTTTGGAGAAGTGTCTATTTAGTTCTTTGGCCCATTTTTTGATTGGGTCATTTATTTTTCTGGAGTTGAGCTGCGTAAGTTGCTTGTATATTTTTGAGATTAGTTGTTTGTCTGTTGCTTCATTTGCTATTGTTTTCTCNCATATACACCCATGGCAGATTCATGTCAATGTATGGCAAAACCAATACAGTATTGTAAAGTAAAATAAAGTGGAAAAAAAAAAAAGCAAACAAAAGTGCCATGGAAATTTGAATGTGAAAAAAATTGTTATTAAAAAAATAATAATAAATAAATAATTTGTTTCATATTTCTTCTTATCTCCTGAACGCTGTTGTCCACAATGATAGTGTTTGGGAGATGGAGATAATCACTAAGACATTTATTTATCTGTTCTACAGTTAGTACCACTGGGGAGACAAAATTTTTCTATGCTTGGAAACCAGAATTATAGAAAGGCATACTAACGCACAGATGGGTGAGCAACTATTAGAAAAGGAAGACTTTGGGGAGCCATTAAAAACAAGAATTAATTCTGAGTAGAAAAAGGAAATTACCCTAAAGGATAAGTATAAAAGCAGCATGAGTGCTCACTACATGAAATGAGAACATTTTAAACAAGAATTAAGGGAGCAATAAAATCCATCCTTACATTTTATTACTTTACAATCATCCTTTCTCTTTGATAATTGTAAGCATATAATCTATAACCGTTATTTAGTTCATTCATATAGAACTTTCTGGCAAAGAGTGACAGAAGACACCCAAGCAAAACCATTATGGTTGGTGCCTCATTCAACCTGGGAAGAGAATCTCAAGTATTTTCTGTCAAATGGGAGACTAGGAAATCCTTTTCCATTTTCTTCTCTGGCTTCTCAAGAACTCAAGGTGATTTGCAAATGAAACCTTTGCTCTTCTTTTCTGGTTCAAAGAAAATTCCCGGATAGATCATATAGTATATCCACTCTTAATGTTTAAGAAAAAAGTAAAATAATATGGATAATAGGTATGTTTTATTCATATATTTATTCAAAAATCCAACTTTCCTAAATGCAAAGCAGTGTGCCAGCTACTAAGAATGATAAATGGGAAACTAAGAGATTAAGAATAATAGCTATCAACTACTGAGTGCTAAGAACTTTGCATGAATTATTTTAGGCCTTGTGACGATCCTTAAAGCAGTAGTATTTTCTTTATTGTCAGTAAAGTAATTAAGCCTTAGGAAGATTAAATAACTTCTCCAATGTCATATTACTTACAAAGCAGTGAATTTAGGATTCAAATCCAGGGCTATCATATTACTGGGGCAAGAGAATTCGTGGAAGAGATGACATTGAATTAAATATTGAAAGATGAACAAGTGCATTAGTTAGATTATGCTAGAATATGCTGTGATATGGCCTCCTTGGTGGCTCAGTGGTAAAGAATCCGGCTGCCAATGTAAGAGACATGGGTTTAATCCCTGAGTCAGGAATATCCCTGGAGGAGGAAATGGCAACCCATTCCAGTATTCTTGCCGGGTAAACCCCATGGACAGAGGAGCCTGGCGAGCTACAGTCCATGGGGTCCAAAAGAGTTGGACATGATGGAATGCGTACACACCTGCTGTGATAACAACCAGTCCAAAATCTAAACAGTTTTTTTTCTTCTTGTATTTCATGTCCGCTGTGGTTTAACTGTGCATCTTTTTTTTTTTTTTAATTCTGCAACTCGTTTGACAGAATTTGCCCTATTTGGAACATACCTGATTGAGAGCCGAGGGATAAAAGAACAATTGAGGAGACCATGCAATGGCTTTTAAAGTTTTATGCAAAAATGACAATCTAAAATATATATAATTAACTGGTGAGTATAACAATAAAGAAGCAGACTTACAGATATAGAGAACAAATTAGTGGTTACCAGTGGGGCAGGGTGGTGGGGAGAGGTCATACGAGATGGAAGACGAGGAGGTACAAAATGTTGGGTATAAAGTAAGCTCTAGGATGTATCATGCAAGAAAGAGAATAAATGGCCAACATTTTATAAAAATTGTATGTGGAAAATAACCTTGAAAATTGTATGAAAATTTCAAAAGAATTTAAAATGAAGTGACTTAGGTAGTTTTCATTCACATTTCATCAGACAAAGCCATTTATAAGTCAAGTCTGCTGTCAATGGCATACAGAGACAGAATTCTCTTCTAGAGAGAGACTGCTGCTGCTGCTGCTAAGTCGCTTCAGTCATGTCCGACTCTGTGCGACCCCATAGTCAGCAGCCCAGCAGGCTCCCCTGTCCCTGGGATTCTCCAGGCAAGAACAGTGGAGTGGGTTGCCATTTCCTTCTCCAATGCATGAAAGGGAAAAGTGAAAGGGAAGTCGTTCAGTCATGTCCGACTCGTAGTGACCCCATGGACTACAGCCCACCAGGCTCCCCCGTCCCTGAGTGGGGTGCCATTGCCTTCTCCAACAGAGAGACAGCAGTCCTTGGGAATTCTGTTACAGAAGGATTAGACAAGTGGAAATGGGAATTAATATTCTAAGTAGAGGAATATTCTAAACTTGACTCCAATCCCTATATACATAACCATTTAAACACCCACTGAGAGAGGAATTTCAAGTCCATACGGAGCATTGGTTAAGAGATTCAAAAAAGGACAGTGGTTGGGGAGTATCCATAGGCTGATCTGACACAGTTTAAGAGAGAGTCAGTGAATGAGACGGGAATAAAAAAGACTGCTTAGACGTGCAGCAGAATAGGGACTTTCTCCTCCCTACTGTGTGCCTAAATGACTGGCAATAGTAACTACAATTTAACAGTGACACCAAACACCACCATCTGCTCTGATCTACTCTCACAACTTTGAGCTGGGCTGGGCATCCAAAACCACCTGTCTAAGCTCACATCCCTCAGATCTGAGTAAATTGGCCACTTACTGTCTGCAGCATTGAAGGAAGAAAGGCAATCCTTCCATTAACACCGTTTTTTCTCTAAAGCAACCTACACAGCTGGAGTGATTTTCCCTTGGGAAACAACTGAGCCCCTGAAGGGTTGAGATTGCCTTAAGGTTACTTTCTGAATTTGATCCTGGGATCAAGAGTAATACGTGGGCTCTTTTCTTTAATTTTATAGTGAGCTCTCTACTCAAACAAGACTTCATCTAAGATATCTATACAATGCCAAAGTGTCAACGGAAGTTTGGTATTGACATCAGATAAATCTGCGCTGTCTGCTTGGTGACTGATGACCTGGGATAAAACTTTAGCTTATTTCAGTGCCTCCATGACTCCTTGATCAAAGTGGAGACTGTCTCACCTAGAGCTCTGCACATCTCCTGCAGGAGTTTAATTCTGATGCATTAGAAACCAAACAAAGAGTAACATTTGTCATCAGAAAATCAACCAGCCTCATGGGGCTTTCATGACCTCATCTGAAAGTAGCAGAACCAAGACTTGAGGTGACATGACCTGGGCACGAGTTTTACCCTTTTCATTTACTTGACACAGAAAGGCCTGAAGGGTATGCTGCTTTGCGGAAGGATGGCCATACATCAACCTCCCAGAATCTCTGAGAGATCAAGCAAAAGTAGAAACCATTTCACATAATCCTCTAGGGACAAGAAAGCAATATTAAAGAGAAAACCAAGTGCCTAGGAAGCCAGAATTCTCACAAGCACTTCTTTAGTCCGAAGGGAATTACTTTAGATAAATTACGATCCTACAGACCACTGAGGGGAAGTTTTCAAATTCTAAGACTTCCTAAAGCTTACCAAACAAACAAAGCAACCATCCCCAAAATAATAAAAGAAATCCCCTTCATCTAAATGAGGCCCTCTGAGCCTTACCACAGAGTGTGCTCAATTCACAGAAATTTTAGAAGCACAGTTGAATTAGAAATTCTATAACCTTGACTTGGAGTAAACTTCGGAAATATTTCAAAGCATTTTCACGGGTTCTCAGCAAGCTCCAAGCCAATGGGTTTCAAGCATTTTCCCATGTGTCCTCATGAGGCATGGAGGGTAAGGAAAGCCTTAATTATCAGAATTCATTCTGCCTCTTCTGACTCTTCCACCAGAGCGTGCTGCTTTTGTAAATGCACACATGCATGCTAAGTCCCTTCAGTTATGTCCAACTCTGTGTGACCCTATGGACCGTAGCCCACCAGGCTCCTCTGTCCATGGGACTCTTCAGGCAAGAATATTGAAGTGGGTTGCCATGCTTTCCTCCAGGGAATCTTCCCGATCCAGGGATCGAACCCATTTCTCCTGTGACTCCTGCACTGCAGGCAGATTCTTTACTGCTGAGCCACCAGGGAAGCCTGCTATTACATACAGCATACACTGAACTTCAAAAAAAAAAAAAAAAAAACCACCT
This sequence comes from Neotragus pygmaeus, assembly GCA_006410875.1. NCBI lineage: Eukaryota > Metazoa > Chordata > Mammalia > Artiodactyla > Bovidae > Neotragus > Neotragus pygmaeus. Next base: position 1,257,948 of record SJYV01003225.1, read on the forward strand.
TCTTCTGCAGAATGGATTCTAGTATTCTAGTGCTTTGGGGGAAAACAATTTGAAAACCACTTGCTTCAAGCAGAAAAAACTAAAAAGAAAGCTTAAGAATGCAGCAGGTTCTGGTGTTTCCTAGCTCCACCAGGTCTGTCAGGAACAGGGAGAGGTAGGAGAGGAGTAAAATGATCCTTAGGAGAAAAGGCAGCAGGAAAGAGGAAAGAAAAATTGGCCACACATTCCCCTCACTGCACGCGCGTCGCCTCTGGCAGCAACAAGGAAGGATCCCATTCTTTGCTAAATGTTGTAAGCAACCAGCTGGGCTTGTCATGCCCACTTAATAGCAGTACTTAAAGAAAGTGTTGTCATTTCCTTGTCAGACTCATTTCTCTACCCTCTATTATCTTTTCAAAATCATATTACAAAATATTATGAGCTTCCTGTATCAGACACTTTGGTTCTTAGTCACTCAATTATTAAAATTGTATGATTTTTTAAATTGCCATTATGTGTGGGCTGTCTTTACCAAAGCGACAAAGCAATTGAGTTAACCCAAATGGTGCTATGATTGCAGGATCAGAACATGGAAAATTATAGCGTTGAAGAAAAAAAAACACAGCTATTTTGCATCAGTGCCAATAAAATCCTGGGAAACTCACCATGACACCATTATGCTCGACAGAGCAGAACAAATGCTCCCAATGTATTTCCACGCTGGGTAATAGGAAGCAGCGTTGTATAGGGCTGATAAGTCTATACCAAGTTACTCGTCTGTAGTAAACGAGGCCCTCTGGGAAAATGACGAGCCCCACGTTTCACAACAAGAGCCATTGTGAGCCACTGCCAGCCACCTGTCACTGCACCCGTTCCCATCACCGTGCAGTCTCCAGGCACCTGTCATCAGAGGTGCTGACATCCGGGGCTGAGTCCTCTGCCTCTCTCGGTGGACAACTGCGGGCAGAACTCCACAGAGACTGGGTCATGAGGGATTCTTCCACAGGCCAGGCTGGTTTTGTGAGGTCTCTTCACCGGATTTGATGAGCTTCTGATAAGACCAACCTGAAAAAGAGGGGAAATTCGCAGGTGCCTACTCGATTTTTTTTTTTTTTAAAGAAACCAAGCAATCTTCCCATCACCTGACATTCTACAGATGATGGCCTAGGTCTCCCTTAGTTATCCAACATAGACAGCTGGGCTTGCTTAACACCATCCTGCAAATTAAGCCTAGTTCCAAGCTCTGGAGCCAGTTTTGCTACTTGTCAGAGAGGATGATTTACCATGACCCAGAAAGGTGCTTAAAACTCAAATGACCAAACGGAAACCTAGGGTATAGTGATGAAGAGAACTATGGTGAACCTCAGAGTCTATGCTCACCCAAATGACTCCACGTTATGCTGCTCCAAAGGACTCTTGTCATGACAAACCCAAGCCATCTTTGGCAGAGGTTCTGGTTTAAGACATCAAAAATATAGATTTTCATATAAAAGTGTATTTTAAGTAGGTGAGGCTTTTTGTTTTTTGAAGCAAAACATGTATGAACACTTAGTTTCCTATTGCTTCTGTAAGAAACTACCATGAATACAGGATTTAAAACAACACGAATATGTTATGTTAGAGTTCTAGAAGTTAAATCCAAAATATGTCTCATAGGGCTAAAATCAAATAGCTGAGAGGACTGCATTCCTTCTGGAGGCTCGAAAAGATTTCTTTTTTTTTTTTCTTTTGGCCTCTTCCAATTTCCAGAGGCTTTCTACATTCCTTGGCCTTCCTTCATTGTCAAGACCAGCAAGAAAGCATCTTCAGGTTTCCTCTGACTGAATCTCTTGTTTCCCTTTTACAAGGACCCGTGTAGTTACATTGGGTCCAACTGAATAATCCAGAATAATCTCCCCATCTCAAGACCTTTAACTTAATCTCATCTTCAAAGTCCCTTTGTAACATATTCATAGGTTTAGGGGATTAGGGCATGGACATATCGAGGAGCCATTGTTCTGCCGATCACACCTACATTCTGCAACGGTCTAGGCAACTTCCCAGGTGGTGCAGTGGTAAAGAATCTGCCTGCCAGTGCAGGAGATGTAGGAGACACAAGTTCGATCCCTGGGTGAGGAAGATTCCCTGGAGTAGGAAATGGCAACCCACTCCAGTATTCTTGCCTGGAAAATTCCATGGACAAAGGAGCCTTTCAGCCTACAGTCCATGGGGTTGCAAAGAGTCAGACATTACTAAGCAACTGACCACGCACACACTAGGCAACTTAAATAGCTCAGAAGCTCAGCCTCACAGCAACCTTGTGCCCTATACCCAGTAACTAAATTCTAGTATTACAGTCATGTTTCCATTTTCTCTGCTCTTAGTCTTGTTAACAACACACCTTCTTGCCCTGACAACATCACCTAGCTTTGAAGGTCATACAGTGATATTGCTGACCCAGAGTGTGGGACTGAGCTCACTGATGGGAAGCTCTTGTTCCCAGACTTTAAATTTTTACCACCATGACTTTTCCACACTTCCTGGATTATTTTATCTGCTTGCTGCTTTCCTGCTAAACAAATTCTTCTCCTAGGAACTGTAGCTTCAGTCTCTCAGGTTCTGAAGTCAGTTACTCTCATCTTCAAATCTTTGAAATTACAGACCTCTTGGAAAGGATTGTACATTTCACTTTGCAGAACTTCATCAACCATGTTTGAACCTAAGATGGATTCCTGGAACTGATTGGGTACCATGAAGGAGGAATGGACACTCGGGATGGAGGAATGTGATACCTCAGAGGGCTGCCCCAAAGATAGATTTTTACAGGATATTTCCTTCACCAGATTGACTAGGCAGACTCAGGTTTTGACTTCACTTATTAAATTGAAGGTACTCCAACAATGCATTTAAGTCCAATGATAGCTCCCAATTAATGTAAGATCTCCCTGGACCACCCTGCTTATCACAAAGGGCCCTTTATCTCCTTCTGTTGGGGGAAGCAGGGGAGGATGTGCAGTAGCCAAGCAAGGACCAGATTCCTGCAGGAGCAGAGAAAAGAGAATGAATATTACTGACAGCGGGCTATATTTTCCCTTCATAGTGGTAATGAGTTCACCAAAAATTGAAGCCCAAGGCCACAGTGTTTCATTGAAATGAGCTCTACATTTCCAGGTCAGTCAAAGCCAGAGCAGAATTTAACTTTGCTTGGTGATAGACAGCAGGTCACCCTCCTGGATTACATACAGGAGAATGTAATCCAACCCAGGGCTGCTGCTGTCACGTTTTTTTCTTTCTTTCTCTCCTCCCCCCCTGCCACTTCTTCCTCCTTCCTGATTCTCTTCTTTGAGAACGTCTTCTTTCCCTCTTGTGGTGCAAGAGTGACTATATAAAGGGAGTATCTGTATTTTCTCCATTTGAAAGTGGGCTTTGTTGGATGATCTTCGGCCTGCAGCCTCTCACCCAGAACATCACTGTGCTTTCCCTAAAGAGCCCGTGGGACCCCATGTATAGTCTTTGTTGCATTCAGCCTACGCCCACAAATAGCAGAGACTGTACCCGTAACGCACTGGACCCTCTGCTGCATCTCTCTGTCCGACTGCATTGCCTTGCTGAATTGTCAACATTTATAAAATCAAGACATTTTACTGTAAAATTCAGACAACCAGACTCTCTTCAAGCAGATGATCTGGCTTCACTGAGTCTGCACTCCTGCAGGCAGTGCTCCCCCAGAACTAAGTAGTAGCTGACCTTTTAAACAGGCACACTCTCCAGTGTGACCAGCTACCTGACTACCCTAGCTAGCATTTGAGTTTGTAACCCACGCAGTCTAATGTAGCAGTTCAACCACATGGTGGACAGGCCTAGATCTGATTCCTGACTCTATAGGTGACAGCTTAAGCCTCTGAGGGCACTGTGGAAGCCATTGGAAAGAGATCAAATCCCATGTCCACCCAGGAAAGAAACTCTCAAAATTCTTTTATGTGAAGATAAAACATTTATCTTTACATTTATCTGAACATCTGGATATTCCTTCACTGAGGATTTCTAAAAACAAGCCGACCATAGATTGGTTCTTCGAGATCTTGTCATTTACAGATTAGTGATTTGAAATGACTTCTCTTTCCAATTATGCTTATTACATCTGGCCCACCTCCAATGTTCCATGATGTAGCACTGTGAGTGGGCTGTTGCTTTTTCTGTTTAATGCTTGCAAACTCATAGCATGGCCAAGATGATCATTTAGTGGTGAAGGATATAATAACAGGGCCAGGTCACCTCATCCACACCACTCCTGGTGTCAGCTTCCCATGATGCAGATTCCATTTCAGATCCCAGCATATGCTCAGTAGTGTTTACCACACAGTCCTAAGGTCGGGGAAGACACATTTCATTGCCAGATACATATTGAAAATGGACACATTGTTCTCAAGAGACTGTTCATTGGGCCATTTTATTTTCAGGTTGCAAAGGAAATGTTTGTCTGACCAATTTGGAATAAATGTAATTGACCTTTTAAACACAGAACCTGAGTGATTTAGAGAAAAGAGAGAGAAACAGTTCAGCTTAATCCTGTTAGGATGAATAACAATGGTGACTCTCCTATAAGACCTTTTGCTAATAAAAGCAGATTGTCCCTTCTAATAGGTATTAAGAGACTGGATATATAGAGATATGAAGATGGAAGAATTAGTAGCCGGAGTCCAGTTACCATATCCCAGAGTGAGATCAGGAGCGAAGCATGACATTGCTAGGCAACGCTGTGCAGTTAAACAAGTTTTCAGTGGCTCAGGGTGGTACACTAGGTAGGAAACAAGATTCTAGAAAAGTGAAGGGAAGAAGGATGGAATTATTTATTTTAATAGGGTAGGGATAGAAGGAACAAAGATATACCACTTAATCACAGCCAAATTTTCAGGATGTAAAATGTGAATTCTAAAGAAGAATTGTAGAAAAATTGAGTTCCAGGAAAAAACAAACATTTCTTTCACCAAATTAAAGATGATTTTTTAAAAATGAAGCTGGGAGGTATTACCCAGGTACTATGCTTTATATCGGAGAAGGCAATGGCACCCCTCTCCAGTACTCTTGCCTGGAAAATCCCAGGGGTGGAGGAGCCTGGTGGGCTGCAGTCCATGGGGTCGCTAGGAGTTGGACACGACTAAGCGACTTCACTTTCACTTTCATGCATTGGAGAGGGAAATGGCAACCCAGTCCAGTGTTCTTGCCTGGAGAATCCCAGGGACGGGGGAGCCTGGTGGGCTGCCGTCTCTGGGGTCGCACAGAGTCGGACATGATTGTAGCGACTTAGCCGCAGCAGCATGCTTTATATACATTAGAGTCTCTGTACACTTTTCCAGGTGAAGAAAGTGATTTTCATGGATTAGGAGTTACAAACAGAAGAAGCTGGAATGTTTATAACTTTTTACTTTATATTGGAGTGTAGCTGATTTGCAGTGTTGTGGTAGTTTCAGGTATACAGCAAAGTGACTCAGTTACACATCCACATGCGTGCATGCTGAGTCGCTTTAGTCATGTCCAACTCTTTGTGAGCCCGTGGACTGTAGCCCTTGAGGCTCCTCTGTCCATGGGATTCTCCAGGCAAAAATTCTGGAGTGAGTTGCTATGCCTTTCTCCAGAGGATCTTCTCAACCCAGGGATCAAACCCGCGTCTCCTGTATCTCTTGCATTGCAGGCGGGTTTTTAGCCTGCTGAGCCACCTGGGAACCCCCCCACACTCACACATATCTATTTTCTCAAAATTTTTTCAAATATGGAAAAGTTACATATTATTGAGCAAAGTTCTCTGTGCTGTACAGTAGTAGGTTCTTGTTGGTTATCCGTTTTTTAATTTTTTTGGTTATCCATTTTTAATATAGCAGTGTGTACATGTCAATCCCAAACTTCCTACCTATTCCTTCCCTTCTGGTAACCATAAGAAGAAGCCAGGATTTGAGTGCACGCCTGTGAGATTCCAAAGGTCATGCTTTTCCCATTTATTCCATGCTGGACTCCCCTAAGAATAACTTTTAGATAGTTACTCTTACGTATTTATGTAATGTAATGTAATGTAATGTAAAAATAGGCTTCCCAGGTGGCATAGTGGAAAAGAATCCACCTGCCAATGCAGAAGACTCATGTTCAGCCCCTCATCAGGAAGATCCCCTGGAGAAGGAAATGGCTAGCCACTCCCGTATTCTTGCCTGGAAAATCCCATGGACAGAGGAGCCTGGAGGGCTGCAGTTCATGGGGTCACAAAGAGTCGGGCACGACTGAGCACACGGGATACACACACACACACACACACACACACACACACACAATATAAAAATCACTCTTAAATGTGACTCTAGCTTTCCTGAGCCTTCAGGATTTCCAATATGGCAACATATTTTGTCCTGGAAAACATATTTCTGTGAATAGTTATTATCCATTCATTCAACAAATACTACCTTCTTTCTCCAAAGTGCTATTCTAAGCATGGGAGATACAATGGTGAAAAACTGAATTTCCTGTCCTCCTCTTGGCACTCAGTTTTAAGGGGTTTGAGAGATGAGCAATAAATTAGTTTTTTTTTTTAAGTTATATTATCTTAGGTGGAGATGTATGCTCTAAAAAAAATAAAGCAGGGTAAATGAGATGCGGTGGGTGGGCTAAATCACAGAGTGTTCAGAGTCAGCTTTTCTGAGATGTTTTCAATCTACATTCTTTTACCAAGAAAGACTGTCTGGCACTTTTTTCTGCTATTATTGTTTTGATTATTTATAAATTCATTTATTCATTTAGCTATTTGTTTTTGTACTTCTACTTGAAGGAATCACAAAAATGTATTTTGATTCTAACTTGCCTTGACCTACAAATGCATTACTTTCCCCAAATGAACATACTGATAGGATTACAAATGCTTTGGAAGGACCTGCTCCACTTCCGTCATCACCTCCTAATTGGTGCCTGCTTTCACTCTACCCACCCACTGTCCAGCTTCTACATAGCAGTCATGGTCTTTTAAACACACAAATCAAACCATAGCATTCTTCTACATGAAATCCTCTGACGACGTACCATGGAACTTAGACGAAAATCCACCCTTCTGAATGTAGTTCTGTGATTTAGCTTCTATCTCTTCTCTAACTTCATCTTGTACAACATTTTCTTTTTATCTCCTACCCTATTACTTAGGCATTTCTATGATTAGGGACTTTTTTGCAACAATGGGATGAGATGTTATTGAGCTCAATATTTGAATGGGTCATTTAAATTTTTTTTTATTTTTAAAATTTACTTTACTGAAATATATTTGATTTACAATGTTGTTTCAATTCTTCTGTACAGCAAAGTGACTCAGTTTTATATACATGTATATATATCTACATGTGTGTCACACACACTCCTTTTTATATTCTTTTCCATTATGGTTTATTTACACACATTGTAATCAAGATTGCCAGGAGAAATATCAATAACCTCAGACATGCAGATGACACCACCCTTATGGCAGAAAGTGAAGAAGAACTAAAGAGCCTCTTGATGAAAGTGAAAGAGGAGAGTGAAAAGTTGGCTTAAAACTCAACATTCAGAAAACTAAGATCATGGCATCTGGTCCCATCACTTCAAGGCAAATAGATGGGGAAACAGTGGAAACACTGACAGACTTTATTTTGGGGGCTCTAAAATCACTGCAGATGGTGACTGCAGCCATGAAATTAAAAGATGCTTGGTCCTTGGAAGAAAAGTTATGACCAACCTAGATATCATATTAAAAAGCATAGACATTACTTTGCCAACAAAGGTCCATCTAGTCAAAGCTATGGTTTTTCCAGTGGTCATGTATGGATGTTAGAGTTGGACTATAAAGAAAGCTGAGTACCAAAGAATTGATGCTTTTGAACTGTGGTATTGGAGCAGACTCTTGAGAGTCCCTTGGACTGCAAGGAGATCCAACCAGTCCATCCTTAAGGAGATCAGTCCTGAATATTCATTGGAAGGATTGATGTTGAAGCTGAAACTCTGATACTTTGGCCACCTGATGTGAAGAACTGACTCACTTGAAAAGACTCAGATGCAGGGAAAGACTGAAGGCAGGAGGGGAAGGGGATGACAGAGGATGAGATGGTTGGTTGCCATCACCAACTCAATGGACATGAGTTTGAGTAGGCTCTGGGAGTTAGTGGTGGAGAGGGAGGCCTGGCGTGTTGTAGTCCATGGTGTCTCAAAGAGTTGGACACGACTGAGTGACCGAACTGAATGGAACTAAACACATCCTTTTTTATATGCTTTTCCATTGTGGTTTATCACAGGATATTGAATATAGCTCCCTATGCTATACAATAAGACCTTGTTTATCCGTCCTATATGTAACAGTTTGCATCTACTCATCAGCCATCCCTCCCTCACCCTCCGCCCTGCCTTGGAACCACAAGCCTGTTTTCCATGTCTGTAAGTCTGTTTTTGTTTCATAGATAACTTCATTTGTGTCATATTCTAGGTTAAGTGGTCATCTTAAACATTACTTCAAACTATTTTTTCTTACTCCCCTGTTCTAAAAAGAAAACAAAGTAACAAAAACATAGAGAATAAAATTATAGCTTTTTTGACTAATTCAGAATTCTACCATTCCAATCTTACTTCTCACCTCCCTTCCATCATGTATCTTTCTTGCTACTCAAAGCAACATATGATGGGTAACTTATTCATACCTCCCTATCTATTCTTATTCTACCTCCCAATCTTGCCCCCTCTATTCTTTTATTTCTACCTCTGAGATAATTATTTACTCTGACTCTCTCATTTCTACATCTTATCTAAAGTTTTAATACCTGGCTCATCTATCATCTCTTCTGATAAAATCTTCCTTGATTCTCCCACAGGAATAGAAGTTCTTCCTCATCTCTCACTTGGTATATATATATATATATATCTCACTTTCCAATTTGTATTGTAATTTTCTGTATATATGTTATTTTTTCTACTCAGTCCATAAGTTCCTTCTGTTAGGCAGAGGAAATGATAGCTGTTGTATAAAACAATCCCATGATCTCAGTGTTTTAACAAAATAAATATTTGCTTGTGACTCATATCACAATTCAGCATGATTCAGTAAGAATAGAGTTGGGGGGAGGGGGGGGAGATTCTGCTTTTCTTGTCACTAAGGATTCCAGGCTGCTCCTTCCATGATATAGCCACCCCTTAAGGCCTTGGGATCCTCCACTGGAGCCTCTGAATCTGTCTGATAGCAAGGAAAGGAAAAGAGGACAGAGAAGCTGTACTCACCCTAGGCAGCGTGGTCTCATTCATGAGGAGTGGTTGCATGGTTGCACAGGTGAGTTAGGAGGGTAAGTCGGCAGTGTGCACAGGAAGAAGAGGAAATGTCTTTGATGAGCATCTAGCCGGTCTCTGCCACAGTGTCCAATTACAGTTTCAATTGGAGTCCCCCAAAGACCTACCTTAATGCATTAAACAATTGAATATTTTCAATATATACCCCTAAAAGAGGAAAGACTAACATGGTGAGAGCATTCTGTGAGGAAACTTTTTTCCATATCCTCCAGTCTTTCCCTCATCATCTTCGAGATTCACCACTCTTCTACTCAAAAAAAACAGAAAAGAATTATAGGCATCTGGTTAATTATGCTTTTTTGTTATCCTGTTATATATGAGCAATATAGAGTCAGCACCATATACAAAAATTCCCTGACCCAGGTCATTTTCTCTTGTACCTGCCCATGGTGCCTGAGATGTACATATTGGAGTCAATTGCTTGTATTATGATATCTACAGCCAAAATCACACATGTTATATTTCTACAAATTACCAAAGTATAATGAAATTAAAATGTAATTAAAAATCAACTTTAAAACTATAGATAACATTTAAATACTACTAACTAACTCTTCAGCAAAGGGGAAAGCATGAAGGAAATTTCAAAAAATTTAAGCGGAATAGTAATAAAATGCTATATATATTTGTGAAATGTAGTTAAGGAAGGGCCTGGAGGAAAATGTATAACTCTGAATATATTGACCAACAAATAAGACATATGAGAGAAAGGAGATAACCAGGATGTTAAAATGGACAGTCCATAATATTGAAAAGTGAAAGTGAAAGTCACTCAGTTGTGTCTGACCCTTTGCGACCCTGTGGACTATACAGTCCAAGGAATTCTCCAGACCAGAATACTGGAGTGGGTAGCCTTTTCCTTCTCCGGGGGATCTTCCCAACCCAGGGATTGAACCCATGTCTCCCGCAGGCGGATTCTTTACCAGCTGAGCCACAAGGGAAGTCCCCTAATATAGAAAGAGGGCTACAATGGATAAGGTTGTATCATGTATGAGTGCCCCATAAGCCACACAATGGAAAGTAGATGGGCACGAACAGTCTTGCTCTAAAGAGCTATGTGCCAAGGTGAAGTGTCCCCCAACAAGAAGTTGTGGGGTGTATTTCTAAGAGTACAACTGGGAAGGGATGCACTATGTCATAGCATACCCATGACAAAAAACCAGAGCAGTGGGAAGAATCTTTAAGCTCTGAAAAACACACAGAGGTACCCCCATGAAAGTCGATATTCGGACCCTTGTTCCCTAGAAGGAACCACCAGCCAAGACAAAGTTAAAATATCATATAAGTAAAAAACATTTGTTTTCGTTTCTAATATGTAAACTCTCCTTCCATTTCACAACGCTAGAGACGTTAAAACTAAAATAATAATGAGGGAGAAATGAAAAGGCAACAGACCTTCCTCCCCACTCAGACTTAGCCTGATCAAAATCAAGGCTATCAAGAGGGTTGAACACCTGACTGGTGTGAGACTAAATTTTAAACTACAGTAGGTAAGACTTGCTGTAGTTTTTCACTTACTGACTTTTTAATACATAAGAGTGACCAGGAAATGATGAGAGCCGGCCACCTGAGACCATCCTAAGGGCTGGGAAAGGAAGACTTGGCAGGAAATGTTTGACAGAAGCAATTGAAAAGAATAATAAAACTGCTTTATGCTTGTATCCTGCAGAAATCAGATTGTTCAGTGAACTAGATTTTATTGAAGACAAGTAATTTAAGTATTCAATTTAAGAACTAAAAAAAAATTGCAAATGAGATAAACAGGAAGAGATAAACCCAAAGAGATAAACAGGAAGTAATGAAAATGTTAGAAATTGATGAAATAAAGAAAAAGAGAGGAAAAATACATTATTAACCAAACCAAGGGCTAGTTCTTTGAAAAGAATAACAGAATACACAAAAAGTAATTGGATAGGTTTGTTTGGGAGGAAAGAGGCAATTAAACAATCAAAAAGAGGAGACAACTACAAAAAATAGGAGATTTTTAAAATTATGAAAAACACCATGAACAACCATATTTAAATACATTTTAAAATCTAGATGAAAGTATAAGTGATGCTGAGGAAACTGGACAATTACATGTAAAAGAATGAGATTAGAGCATTTCCTTATACCATATACAAAAACAAACTCAAAATGTATTAAAAGGCCTAAAAGTAAGAATTGAAACCATAAAATTCCTAGAAAAGAACATAGGCAGAACACTCTTTGACATAAATTGTAGCAATAATTTTTTGGATCTGTCTCCTAAGGCAAAAGGAATAAAAGCAAAAATAAACAAGTGGAACCTAATTAAACCTAAAAGCTTTTGCACAACAAAGGAAATCATTGACCAAAAAAAAAAAAAAAAAAGACAAATTACTGAATGGAAGAAAATATTAGCAAATGATATGACCTATAAGGGATTAATATCCCCAAATATATATTAATAAATAGCTCATACAATTAATATCAAAAAACAAAGAATTCAGTTAAAAAATGGGCAGAAGAAGATCTGAATAGATATTTTTCCCAAAGAATACATACAGTAATGCTCAACATCACTAATCATCAGAGAGATGCAAGTCAAAAAATCACCTCACACCTGTCAAAACGGGTATCATTAAAAACTCTACAAATAACAAATGTTGGCAGGGATATGGAAAAAAGGGAACCATGCTACACTGTGGGTGGGATTGCAATTTGGTGGAGCCACTATAGAAATAGTATGAAGTTTCCTCAAAACACTAAAAATAGAGCTTCTGTATGATCCAGCAATTCCACTCCTGGGTATATATCCCCCCAAAAACAAAAACACTAATTCAAAAAGTTACATGCACCCCAGTGTTCACAGCAGCATTATTTATAGTACCTAAGTACAGAAGCAACCTGTGTCCATCAACAGATGAATGAATGAAGAGGTGGTATATATATATATATATACACAACTGGAATATTACTCAGCCATAGAAAGAATGAAATGCTGTCATTTGCAACAATTTAGATGAAACTAGAGAGTATTATGCTTAGCAAAGTCAGACAGATAAAGACAAATACTCTAGGTTATCTCNATATATATATATATATACACAACTGGAATATTACTCAGCCATAGAAAGAATGAAATGCTGTCATTTGCAACAATTTAGATGAAACTAGAGAGTATTATGCTTAGCAAAGTCAGACAGATAAAGACAAATACTCTAGGTTATCTCTTATAGGTTAAATCTGAAAAATAAAACAAATGAATGTATATAAAAAGATAGAGACAGATTCATATCTATAGAGAACAAACTAGTGGTTACTAGCGGAGAGAAGGAAGGAGGAGGAGCAAGATAGGGACATGAGAGCAAGGACACAAAGAACTAGGTATAAAACAAGTAATCAATATGGAAATACCATACAGCACAGGGAACTATAACTGTTATTTTGTAATAACTTTAAATAAAGGATAGTCTATCAAAAATATTGAAGAACTATGTTGTATACTAGAAACAAATATAATGTTGTAAATCAATTACACTACAATTGTAATTGTGATGTATATGATAATCACACCATCGTGATTATCCAGGTCATGAAGATTCTTTTTGTACAGTTCTGTGTATTCTTGCCACCTCTTCTTAATATCTTCTGCTTCTGTTAGGTCCATACTATTTCTGTCCTTTATCGAGCCCATCTTTGCATGAATGTTCCCTTGATATCTCTAATTTTCTTGAAGAGATCNGGTCGCAAAGAGTCGGACACGACTGAGTGACTGAACTGAACTGAACTGATAGGCATACCTAGGACCTACACATCTAACAAGAGAGTTGTCAGGCCATAAATCTAAGTAGCTTCAATACCACTGCCCCCTTGTCTGCTCAGAGCCCCTCTCCATGCTTGTTTTGATGTGATTTTATTCACCTGGAGTTAAGACATACAGTAGAATAAGTGAAAAGCCTTAAGGTATCAAAAGGAAAACACAGAGAGAATAGGATAATTAGTCCCGATGGCAACCCACTCCAGTATTCTTGCCTGGAGATTCCCAGGGACAGGGGAGCCTGACAGGCTGCCGTCTCTGAGGTCGCACAGAGTCGGACATGACTGAAGCGACTTAGCAGCACTATCAACACTAAATTATTAATAACCTCAAATTGCCACTGCATTGGCAACTGTCATTTGATGCTTCTGTGTGGCCAGACTAGATATTCTGTACCATGACAGCAATTACATGGTATTTCCAGTAGCTTCAAAACAGAAACAAGAAATACACAACTGGAAAATTTTATATGCTTATTTTTTCTGGAGAGTTAGAATTTTCAATAACCTTATAATTTGTATTAAAAGTACCAGGGAAAAATGATACAGGTGTAATGAATATCTTATTCTCTCTTAGGAAACAGTCTAAAAACAACCTCCCCCAAAAAAACAACCCCAGTCTCTTATGGGACAGCTGTAATAACTACTCNTAACCTTATAATTTGTATTAAAAGTACCAGGGAAAAATGATACAGGTGTAATGAATATCTTATTCTCTCTTAGGAAACAGTCTAAAAACAACCTCCCCCCAAAAAACAACCCCAGTCTCTTATGGGACAGCTGTAATAACTACTCTGCTGCTGCTGCTGCTAAGTCGCCTCAGTCGTGTCTGACTCTGTGCGACCCCACAGACGGCAGCCCACCAGGCTTCCCCATCCCTGGGATTCTCCAGGCAAGAACTCAGTGATTTCAAATTCTTTCTGTTAGTTTCAGTTCAGTTCAGTCTTTCAGTTGTGTCCGACTCTTTGCGACCCCATGAATCGCAGCACGCCAGGCCTCCCTGTCCATCTCCAACTCCCCAAGTTCACTCAGACTCACGTCCATTGAGTCAGTGATACCATCCAGCCATCTCATCCTCTGCCATCCCGTTCTCCTCCTGCCCCCAATCCCTCCCAGCATCAGTCTTTTCCAATGAGTCAACTCTTCGCATGAGGTGGCTAAAGTACTGGAGTTTCAGCTTTAGCATCATTCCTTGCAAAGAAATCCCAGGACTGANCCTGCCATCTCATCCTCTGTCATCCCCTTCTCCTCCTGCCCCTAATCCCTTCCAGCATCAGAGTCTTTTCCAATGAGTCAACTCTGCATGAGGTGGCCAAAGTACTGGAGTTTCAGCTTTAGCATCAGTCCTTCCAATGGACATCCAGGATTGATCTCCTTTAGGATGGACTGGTTGGATCTCCTTGCAGTCCAAGGGACTCTCAAGAGTCTTCGCCAACACCACAGTTCAAAAGCATCAATTCTTCGGTGCTCAGCTTTCTTCACAGTCCAACTCTCACATCCATACATGACCACTGGAAAAAGCATAGCCTTGAATAGACAGACCTTTGTTGGCAAAGTAATATCTCTGCTTTTTAATATGCTATCTAGGTTGGTCATAACTTTCCTTCCAAGGAGTAAGCATCTTTTAATTTTGTGGCTGCAATCACCATCTGCATTAGCAAATTTTAATTATAGAATACAAGGTTATCAGCTATTAGCACCTATCAAAATTCCAATGGCATTTTTTACAGAAATAGGAAAAACAATAGTAAAATTTGTACTCAACCACAAGAGGCCCTGAACAACCAAAGCAATCATGAGATCAAAACTAGAGGCATCACATTTCCTTCAAACTATATCACAAAGCTAAAGAAATCAAAACAGTACAATACTATAACAGAATAGATAGCCCAGAAATAAACCCATGCACGTATTGTAAATTAATTTATGGAAAAAGAGCCAAGTAATATGCAATAGACATAGGATAGTTCAGATGGTAAAGAATCTGTCTGCAATGCAGAAGACCAGGGTTCATTCCCTGGAGTGAGAAGATATCCTGGAGAAGGGAATGGCAACCCACTCCGGTATTCTTGCCTGGGAAAACCCATGGACAGAGGAGTCTGGTGGGTTACAGTCTATGGTGTCACAAAGAGTGGGACACAACTGAGTGATGAAGCACGTTAAGCACATAAGTGTCTTTAATAAATGGTGTTGGAAGAATAAAACTGGATCTTGGCCTTACAACACACATAGCGATCAACTCAAAATGAATTAAAGAGTCAAATTTAAGACTTAAAGCTGTAAAGTTCCTTGAAGAAAACATAGGAGTAAGCTCCTTGACACTGGTCTTGACAATGATATTTTTACGTTCAACACCAAAAAGTAAAGGTGACAAAAGTTAAAATAAACAAGTGGGACTACAATGAACCAACATGTGAATTCATGCATAATTTTCATTTTATTCTTAATACTCGGTCTAACACCAGAAAAAGAATTCTTTGTGCTTCCAAGGAGAACTTGGTTTGAGTCTTGTATTATAAGTCTCTAAATAGGCCTCAACCCTCTTTTTTATTAACTCTCAAGTATTTACCTCAAAGACAGTCCACCGACAGCTTGGATAGACATAGAAACACTTTCTGCATGCTGTTAAACATTGCCTGAAAATACAGTTTACTCTGGTGCAGCTCCCCACAGGCACAGTAAAGGCGTTGCAGTTAAGTAGTTCACATAGCTCAAATACTGCCACACCTTAATAGAGCGGAAAAAAAATTGTTTGCTACAAAACTTTAAAGGTACACAGCCAAACTTTTTCAACAGATAAGAAAATGTTTTGCTTCAACAGAGATAAACATCTTTAAGGCAACATCTACAATAAAATGTTAAATTAAGTGGGCCAGGCAAATAACTATAGAATGGTATACAATTTGCAAGGAATAAAAGATATTGCATAATGTCAAATGGCAATGCAAGAAAGATTAGGCATTAACTGAAGCATGAGAAAACCTTGAATTATGAATATACAAGAAAGTAAGTTCAAGACAATAAACAGTTACACTCAAGTAGCCACACCATGCTAAGAAATAACTGAAAAACTGTAGATGTAATTTATTCCCTTTCAGTTTGCCACTGAAATCTGTAACATTTAGAAGAAAAACTTTTAAAACCATTTTTCTAGACCAGGAGTGAAAAAACCACAGTCCATGGTTGGTTTTGTAGGGCCTGCGAGCTGAAAAGAATCTTTATATTTTTAAGGATTTGTTGAGAAGAAAAAGAAAACGAAGAGGAGAAGAAAGAAAAGTGACAGCAATCAATATATGGCCTACAAATTAGGAGATATTTAGTACCTAACCCTTCAGGAAAAGAAGTTTGCTGATATCTATTCAAAATCATGCAGAACTGGCATGTCTGCTTGGCAAGGTATAACATGAAACCCCAGAAGACTAATGCAGTTGTATAGTATCTCTTGTGCAAAAGACAGGGTAACAACCTATAGCAACTAACTTGTTTACATGTTTACTATGGTTTATGGCTGCTTTTGAGCTATCACAGCAGAGCTGAGTAGTTATAACAGAGACATTTTGGTCTGCAAAGGCTAAATAATTATTTGATAACTTAAAGTTAACCCAGACAGCAGGCCTGTTGATCACATGGTTGGTAAAATTAAATCAGACTGAGGTATTTCTACCTCAGACAATAACTGACTAAGATTCTTTAGTTAAAACATTATATGAATAAGACTGAAGTTGAATAATTCCACTGTAGATAAGTAGGTGTAAGCATACTGAGAAAGATACTATAAGAAATAACTAACTTTTCCACAAGGGTTTTGTTAAGGACACTGTTGTTTATTGTATCAAGGCTTCCCTGGTGGTTCAGTGGTAAAGAATCCACCTGCCCGTGAACGAGACACAGGTGTGATCTCTGATCCAGAAAGATCCCACGCACTGCAGAGAAACTAAGCCCGGGCACAACTACTGAGCCTACGCTCTCCAGCTCAGAAGCTGCAACTACTGAAGCCCATGTGCCCTGAAGCCCATGCTCAGAAACAAGGGAAGACACCTCAGAGAGAAGTCTATGCATAGCAACTAGAGTGCAGTCCCTCACTCTCAAAAACTAGAGAAAAGTCCGGGCATCAGCAAACACCCAGCACAGCAAAACACAAATAAAATAAATAAAGCTGTTTTTAAAAGTCATATTAAATATAGTATTACATTATGGAATATCACCTTTAAGGGAGTTGTATGAGGATGCTTGAGAAAATGTCTCAGAATTTGGCAACTGGCAGGATTTTACTGTGAGGACAAAGTGTATACAGTAACTGGTTGTTCCATTTATCAATTTGTTCCCTCTCAGCTCTAAATTCACCCTTCATCGCCTGCTTTGCCAAAATAGATATGGGCCCTTTAAACATGTTTCCTTTGCCAACTGGCACATTGTTAAGCTTTGTCAATAGTTGGCATTGGAGGGACACCGCAGGGAGAAGGGTTTTGCCCTCAAGTTCTTGTGTGTTCTCTCAGCAGGCTCCTGGAGAAGGGTATGTAGTTTCCTTAGTGCTCAGTAACTATAGCAAAACTCTTGCCGCCAACTGTGTAATGACCTTTTGTATAATGCTCAGCATCTTCTTCACTAGACTCCTCGGCATGTACAACTTCTCCAGTGTGTGCCGGCCAGAAGGACCCACTCACCAGTGGCTTCTCCTTGCACCCCTCTCAAGCTGTGGGGGTGAGACACCTTCCCATGTGCAGCTTTCCTGGCGCTCTGGAAAACAGATTTTTCTGTCATTTTCCAAAGGGCATATTGCCAGCCGCACACTGACCACCCACAGAGCCACAGCAGCCCTCTCCACAAGGACTGGATCTCAGTCCTGCCTGGGATAAAGAAAGAGCTATCTTCCTTCGGTTCTCTATGTCAGTCCTCAGGGTAGTGTCTGCTCCCTATATCCGCTATTCCTATATTCTCTAGGTATCCTGTTTTATTCATACAACCCAATGCCTTTTTACTTCAACTTCTAGGCAGAATTAATAATTCTTTGTTGGGAAATAGATGGAGAAACAGTGGAAACAGTGTCAGACTTTATTTCTGGGGGCTCCGAAATCATTGCAGATGGTGACTGCAGCCATGAAATTAAAAGACGCTTACTGCTTGGAAGGAAAGTTATGACCAACCTAGATAACATATTCAAAAGTAGAGACATTACTTTGCCAACAAAGGTTCGTCTAGTCAAGGCTACGGTTTTTCCAGTAGTCATGTATGGATGTGAGAGTTGGACTGTGAAGAAAGCTGAGCACCAAAAAGTTGATGCTTTTGAACTGTGGTGTTGGAAAAGACTCTTGAGAGTCCTTTGGACTACAAAGAGATCCAACCAGTCCATCCTAAAGGAGATCACTCCTGGGTGTTCTTTGGAAGGAAAGATGCTAAAGCTGAAACTCCAGTACTTTGGCCACCTCATGAGAAGAGTTAACTCATTGGAAAAGACTCTGATGCTGGGAGGGATTGGGGGCAGGAGGAGAAGGGGATGACAGAGGATGAGATGGCTGGATGGTATCACCGACTTGATGGGCGTGAGTTTGAGTGAACTCTGGGAGTTGGTGATGGACAGGGAGGCCTGGCGTGCTGCGATCCATGGGGTCGCAAAAAGTCGGACATGACTAAGCACCTGAACTGAACTGAACTGTATTAAACTTTCTCTTTTAAAATGACTCTGTGCTTCCTCTCTTCACTGAATTCAACTAACACACTAATTGTTTCTCTTACTTATATGAGCACTGGAAAATTCAGAGTTAAAATATCTATGCACTTACATATATTTACATACACACTCATATAATGTACAATTTAGTATATTAAAATATTTTCTCTTATATCTGGTAATATGGACTTTCCAGGTGGTGCTAGTGGTAAAGAACCCACCTGTTAATGCAGGAGACTTAAGTGACACAGGTTAGATCCCTGGGTCGGGAAAATCCCCTAGAGGAGGGAACGGCAACCCACTCCTGTATGCTTGCCATCAGAGTCCCATGGATAGAGAAGCCTGGTGGGCTACAGTCCAAGGCGTTACAAAGAGTTGGATATGACTGAAGTGACTTAGCATGCATACACGCATCTGGTATTATATTCTACACTCTGTAAAGTATTAATTGAATATTATTCATGTACTTCCTATGATATATTACATGATGCAAGTATTAAGTTACTAAACAAATATACCAGAGAAGCCGTGCTAAATATAATTATAAACATACCAGTATATGCTTAGTTTCGACCACCAATCCCTGAAAAGTTGATAATCCAGTGATGCCTACTTAAGGATTGTAGTCCTGCCTCTAGGGCTGCTGCATTGCACAGTTGGCTCTTGTGCCTTGAAATCTGGATTCATTAAAGTCTTCTGACTCACCGCCGCGACTCTTTCTAACACTGAGCTCACATATGCTCTTACCACCCGCTTTGTGCTGATGGCACCTGCTATGGCTGCCTTGACTACAGACTTCTCATCTGCCTGAGCAGTTCTGTTTCCTACAGGAAACCCTGCCACTTAGACAGGAAAAGGAGTGGATCTCTCTAAGAATGCTGAGAGAAAAACCATCAGCAACAAATAAAGTAAACATTCTTCTTTGGTGTTTCTTGCATCTCCTTTTGATATACCCCTAGGCTATGAGAAAAGAGCCATCCCTCAAAGCTTTAACTGTTTTGCTGATGACCCTTTAGGAAAGGAAGTACCAAGAAATCTTTTAACATCACTGAATTCAGCAATAGTATAGTTGGAAGATCTAAATCTTGGGCCTGGGAGAAGACATCAGGAGAGTGGGGGAGTCCTGAATATGTCTATGTCTACCTCTAAGTCATAAATTAAAACTAAGTGCTAGCTTATGATCAAGAGCATGAATATGAATCTCAAAATTTTAAATATCTAAAGTTGGAAACTATATGTTCTACACTAAACAATTATTAGAGTAAGTCATGGTTTCTCCCCATAATACACAAGCACACCATTATTAAAACTGAGGTCACAGAAGATTATTGAATGTCATGAAGAAATGATTTCCTATATTATTACATTTAAATAAAAGCTGTTATGAGGCAGTGAATATAAATTTTATTTTTAAGCATATGTATATCTGAAAACACCCACATGTACCCAGACACGTTTGTAACAGGTGAATTTAAAAATGTGGATGGTTGTTTTCTCAGCGTTATAGAATGATGAGTGACTTTTACTATCTTGCTTGTGCTTTTATGAAACCTTAAAATTCTCTGTAATAAAGTTTAATTATTTACATAATTAGAAAAAAAACACACATTTTTGAAAAGGCACAGAAATGATTGAAATAACCAAAATTTCAAATTCAGGGAATACCTATAATCCCAGATATAGTTATGGAATAGAAGCATTCATTGTTTGGTTTTCTTAGTATTTATTTTTTAAAATACTTTCTGATTAAGATTAATTGCTGATCTCACCAAAACAGGGAGCAAAAAGTCATCTCTAGAATCAAAGGTTTTAATCAGTTGGCTTCAGTGAATCAGTTATTCAACAAGATAAATCTCTGAGCGTATAGTCAACATGGAGATGCTTTTAACCAATAGATGCATGGATAGATTAAATAGATAGTTGATAGCATATAGATGAGATATATAGTTGATAGGATATAGATGAGATATATAGATAGATAGATATAACTGGATGATAGATGGATAATGTCTAACAATATATTTGTCACGAATTTAAAGAAAAGGAAACTAATGTTTTTAAAAGACTCATCTCCTCCATGTAGACAGTGTTGCATTTGCCTAACCAGAGATTTTCTTCACATGTGAAAGTGAGATAAAAGCAGCCAGTCTTAGAAAGTGAAAGTGAAGTCACTCAGTCATGTCCGACTCTTGCTTCTCTGTCCATGGGATTTTCCAGGCAAGAGTACTGGAGTGGGTTGCCATTTCCTTCTCCAGGGGATCATCCTGATCCAGGGATCAAACCCAGGTCTCCTGCATTGCAGGCAGACACTTTACCCTCTGAGCCACCAGCCAATCTTAANGTCCATGGGATTTTCCAGGCAAGAGTACTGGAGTGGGTTGCCATTTCCTTCTCCAGGGGATCATCCTGATCCAGGGATCAAACCCAGGTCTCCTGCATTGCAGGCAGACACTTTACCCTCTGAGCCACCAGCCAATCTTAATTGAGTACCTATTATATGAAATGTTAGATATTCAGAAAAACATTTTAATGATAGCTAACATGTTATTATATAATATATTATATATTGTCATAAAATGATATCACAAAATAATGTATACTATGTAATAATAATTTACTATCAATAATAAAAATATTGCTACCATTACTACTGCTACTATTTTTTAAGTGTTTATAATATGGCAAGCATTTTGAAAAGCACTTAATTAATACCATTGTATTCTGTTCATTGTAG
Source organism: Neotragus pygmaeus (assembly GCA_006410875.1). Classification (NCBI taxonomy): domain Eukaryota; kingdom Metazoa; phylum Chordata; class Mammalia; order Artiodactyla; family Bovidae; genus Neotragus; species Neotragus pygmaeus. Next base: position 1,279,421 of record SJYV01003225.1, read on the forward strand.
TGCTCTCAACTTGCCTATGAAGTAGACATTGCTATTTTCAGAAGAGGAAACAGAAGATCAGAGAAATTGTCTTGCTGAAAATCATAAGTAACTGTAGTATTTACATGAAGATATTTTTACAAACAGTTCATATAACTCAATATTAAAAAACAAACAATCCAACCAAAAATGGGTAGACCTAAATTGACATTTCTTTAAGGTGACATACAGATGGTCAATAGGCATATGAAAAGATGCTCAACATCTCTAATTATTAGAGAAATACAAATCAAAACTCTAGTGAGAAATCACCTCATACCAGTTAGAATGATCATCACCTAAAAGTTTACAAATAATAAATGCTGGAGAGGATGTGGAGAAAAGGGAACCCTCCTACACTGTGGCTGGGATAGTCAACTGGTGCAGCCACTATGGAGAACAGTCTAGGGAGTTCTTTATTTATTTATTTTTTTTACAAAGTTTTGGTTTTATAGTTGGTCCTCCATACTGTTTTTTTTAAATTAATTAATTAAATTTAATTTTACTTTACAATACTCTATTGGCTTTGCCATACATCGACATGAAATAGAGCTGCCATATATCCAGCAATCCCACTTGTTGGCAAACATCAGGGAAAAGCTCCAGTTCAAAAAGATACTTGTATCCCAGTGTTCATAGCAGTAGCAGCACTATTTACAATAGCCAAGATATGCAGCAACTTAAGGGTCCATGAACAGATGAATGGATAAAGAAGATGTGGGATATATATACAAGAAAATATTACTCAGCCTTTAAAAAAAATGAATGAAATGAAACCATTTGCAGCAACATGCATGAGCCAAAAGATTATCATATATAGAAAGTAAGTCAGAGGACCACAAATATAATACAGTATCACTTATATGTAGAACCTAAAAAGAGATACAAATGAACTTATTTACAAAGCAGAAAGATTTTTATAGACATAGAAAACAAACTTATGGTTACCAAAGGAGAGAGGGTTGGAGGAGGGATAAATTAAGAACGTGTGATTAATAGATACATACTACTGTGTATAAAAATAAACAATAGGTCTTACTGCATAGCACAAGGAACTATATTCAATATCTTATAATAACCTATAATAGAAAAGAATCTGAAAAAGTATATCTTTATCTTTATAGATATCTTTAGCTACTGATTTTCACATGGTTTAGTGCTTTGGGCTAGCCTAGAAGATACTGAAACTAGGCACTTGGGTTTCTTAAGCCCAGGGATGTAAGGATCATCAGCAGAAATGAACTATCAAGGATTCTATCAACACTCAGTGAACTAACAAGAGAATGAGACAAAGGGAAAATGGAATGGAAAATAGAATCAGATTCTACTCTTATTTTCTAGGTCCATGGAGGCTAGGGAGGGGTAATGGTTTTTGTAATTATTTTGGACCCTAGCACTGATGGCATAGCATTATGTGGGCATGAATTACTTTGTGAAGTCAGTAGTCTCTTGAAGAGATAGCTGTATCTTTGAATAGATAACTCTATTCAAAGCAGTGACCAGCATAAACATTATTGTTGAATGAAAACTCTGAATGCAGTTAGAATTCACAAATTTCAGTGGCTAATTTTCTTTTTAATATCCATGTAAAACAACAAATCACTGGATTAACAACTAGAAAACTAGAATTCTAGGGCATTTCTATATATTGCTGCAACTTTCTTGGTCTTCAAATTCTTTCTTCATCAAGTGGCAATAGGTAGACTTTATAGACTTTTTACAAAATGCCAATGACATAGTAAGTTTGGAAACAATTTAGAGAGCACTAAAGATTGTGGGATGTGTCATATGGAACATGTATCAATATGAAAGACACTTTTTATTATCAATTTCTTCAGTGGAGGTCAACTTTTCAAATAACTTTTGAGTTTTTCTTTTCTTATTACAAAAGTAATATATCTTCATGGCTCAAAGTGTCAAAGTTACAGGAAAAATGATTAAAAGTCCTCTATGTAATGATGTGTAGGAGCTGCCTAATACCAGTTTGTGAACGTCAATTGTGAACATATGATATGTGTTGGTAGCCTGAAATCAATCAGGGTGAGATTATTTACACCATGGAAATTGGCAAATGTTACAAAGCTGGGCTTTTCTGACCAGTTGTTAAGCATTTATTAATGAACCACTGTCCACAATCTTTGGACTTAATCAGTCTGGTGAATCTTACATCAGATTGCTATCCTTGTCTTAAGTCAAAAATTGAAGAGATTCAAAAGAAGAACCAGACAGTCTGCCTTTAGCATGTCAACCTCCAACAGAGTATACACAGTATCTGTATAAGCAATGAAGAAGCATGCTTTATGAGCCCTAAAGACCTGTATTGCCTTAGTCCTTTGCATTCATTAGGCGTGGGAGTGAGTTATACAACCCATGTGATCTTTCTTTCACCCCCTTTTCATTGTTCCTTTCCTTCTTTTCTTCCTTTCTCCCTCCTTCTCTTCCTTTTTCCTTCCTTCCTCCTTTCTTTTTTGAATTAACCACTAAATGCTAATGCTTACAGATTTTCAGATCCTTTGCTTGTACCCAAGTTGTGTGATTAGTGTTTTATTCTTAATGAGAGCATTTCAGATCTTTGCATTGATGGTCAAGAAGTAGGGTTGTTAGCCTTTCCTTAGACATCTGATTTCCCTGTTCAGGATCCAAAGTATGTATAGTGCCAAGACACTATTTTGGTGGCAAATAGGTTCTGGAGCGCCAACCCCACTTGCTTTTTATCCCTGTATTTTATGCAACTATTTTCATAGCTGTCATCACCCTAGAACATAAGGAACTAATTTTCTAGGGTTTTCAGTAGTTCAGCAAAGACATTTGAAACATAAGACTTATTTTCTCCATACTTACCGTTGTTTAGTCCATATATACAAAACTTTAAAACGACATTTTGTCCACCAGAGGGCACTCATATTGTTCCAAGTATAGCTAAGAATTATGATGATTTGAAGATAAATCTGTGACAGAGAAATGAAAGAACCCCCCAAAACTATTCAAGCCTTAACTAAATACCAAACAGAAGAATAAAACCAAATTTTCTTTATTCCATTTTATTTTCTCTCTCCCTACCCCGTTACCTCCCACCACACACACACAAATTCTTAAGTATATTCATTAATTCACAAAAAAGAAAAAAGGGTTGGGACTAGGGTGAAATGCTGCATTCCATACTTTCAAAGTGACAGCTTTACAGGAGAATATATTTTTCTTTAAAATGTGGGAGTGTTGGAAGAGTGGAAGAACATCAAGAAATTGGTTTTCGTAAAGTTACATCCTTGGTGTTTTAAGATGATATGTCTCAAGTTGTTTTCTATCGTGAAGCTGATGAACTGCATGCTTCAGATGACAGGGCTTCTGCCCTTGTCTTGGAACTTTACACTTCTCAGGCACTAGAAAGATCAGAGGCTGCCACAAGATTGCGGTCTAGCGTGTTGACAGCCTCAACCACAAGTTATTCCAACTTCTCACAAAAGCAAAATAAACTTGTGATTTCTGAGACATGTTGTGTAGCTCATTAGTGGTTTCAACTAAGTGCTGTTTATTGATCTTAAAATCTCTCTCTTTTCAATGCAAGTGGACTTTCACTTATGTCTCCATATTTTCCAAACACTCTAGCATTATGAACTCAGCAGTTAGATCCTAGTAACTGCCAAGTTTAAGCCACTAGATCTGAGGTAAGGATTCTACCTCATTCCAGCTATATTATCATGTCAAACATTTGCTTCATCCATTCTGTTTCTCTTTAGGGGCATTTTTATTCACACCTTTCAAAATTAGGCCTGTCAAAAGACCCACCAAATGATCTCTGCCTCAGAATTGCTCAGATATGAAAAGTCTGAATTTCTTCTCTGTTTTAAAAAGTATTCAGTTAAAGCAGTCTAGAATGATCTGAAATCCAGCTATGTAGTATCTGTGTAGTGCAAACACACATACCAGAGGGAAGAAATAATGAGACAATTTAAGTCTTGTGTCCATTTAGAAAATTGATGTCAAAGCAATTATCAGAGAATTGCTAATGAACATTTATGAGCTTGAACTTTATAGCCTGGCCCAAAGTTGCCAGGTACTGTAAATCTTTGAAAAAAAATTGCCCTTTAGCACTGCCAAGACCAAAAGCTAAATTGGCCCACCTTCCCCAATTTACATCTGGGTTCAGTTTGCTCTCAGTTAAAAGAGCTTAACCCGTAGCACTGACTTGTTTCTGTTCAGATGGAAAAGCAGCTATGTTATATGAAAGAAGCAGAAATAGGTGGATATCTCTTTATATCCTCCCTTGAGGGGAAAATAGTGCTTTATTAAGTTTGGATAGTCATTATATAACGGCCTGGTATTAGGGAATCAGCTGGTTTGTTGCTGGATAGTATCTATTTGGTTTAGATAGTTCTTTTTTGAAGTATGCAGTTTACTGATCAGAAGCTGTCAGAAATAAAGTACATTATTACAAGGGTTTTAAACTGAGTAGGAGTAAGATGAAGACAATGAACTCTCCAATGCCTTAGATAGGAAGCAGAAAGAATTCCATTAATTCAGGTTCAACATGAGAAATATAGTAGATATAAAAATTATTTTTAATATAGGTAGAGAATGGAAAATAGCAACAGGATTAAGGAAAATGTAAAAGGGCCATGATTTACATCGAGTTTGTTGTTGTTATTGTTGTTGTTTACTAGTTCTCGTGAATGTGACAGTTGGCAATTACTTTAAAAGTCTAAATTTTTCAGGGTAAATCAGCTTCAAGTCGGGAAAGATTTATTCCAGATGGGTATTATAAGATGTGTTATAACTTTACTGACTAGATTTAAAAAGCTGAGTCAGTCTCTGTTTATTAAATAACAGTAAGTAAACAGTACTGTATACATATACATATCCATTGCCTTTTTCTCCTTGTTAGTGATTTAGTCACTAAGTCGTGTCCAACTCTTGCAACTCCATGAACTGTAGCCTGCCAGGCTCCTCCATTCATGGGATTTTCCAGGCAAGAATGCTGGAGTGGATTGCCATTTCCTTCTCCAGGGGATCTTCCTGACCCAGGAATCAAACTCTAGTCTCCTGTATTGCAGATCGATTCTTTACTGAGCTACCAGGGAAGCCAATGACCTAATCAGTATTGATTCATTTTGTCANCCAGGCAAGAATGCTGGAGTGGATTGCCATTTCCTTCTCCAGGGGATCTTCCTGACCCAGGAATCAAACTCTAGTCTCCTGTATTGCAGATCGATTCTTTACTGAGCTACCAGGGAAGCCAATGACCTAATCAGTATTGATTCATTTTGTCACATCTCATTTCAGTTATCACTTCCCCAGGGAGACCTTCAAACACCTTGATTAGGTCAAATCCCCTCCTCCTTGCCTACTGCCCACATCCCTATGATAAACTTTAAAAGCATCATAATTCTCTTGCTGTAGGAGTTACCAAACTTGAAACTTTACATTTGTGCATTTCTTTGGCAAATGTCTACAAGTTGCCCAAGGACGCAGACCTGGTTTAGTTCTCCACTGAGTCACCAGCCTCTAGTACAGTGCCAGTTAAGCATGAGGTAGTCAATGCTTATTTACTTATTGAAGTATGAATGAATAACTAGGCAAGGCAACTATGAGATTAATGCCATGTTACAAAGTAGTTAATAAACTCAGTAACAGAGTTGGGTGGGACTCAACCTCTTGCCTTACTTTCTTTTCCCAATGTATCTTATCTGAAAAACTATAGATCAAAGCATTATGACTCAAATCAATACAACAACAAGTATAAACCAACTAACCAAATTTGCTTTCATCAGGGTAGTAAAAATAAATCAAGTGACCATCAGCAATATTGCAGGTGAATGATTACTTGCAAAGTAAACATCATTAAGTCAAATGAAATGTCTCCTCAGAAAATTTATACTTTTTTTTTTTTAAGAGAGTAGAACAGGATTGGACTTTATAAGTCTGCATCTGCTTAGTTCTAAAAAGCAGACAATTCCTAAAATAGGTAGATCAGTTAAGAACAGGGTTTTTATTTTCTTTGCTGTTCTTTATATGATAACTTCAGTATCCTTGCCTTGAGAACCTCATGAATGGAATAAAAAGGCAAAATGATAGGATACCAAAAGAGAAACTCCCCAGGTCATTAGGTGCCCAATATGCTACTGGAGATGAGTGGAGAAATAACTCCAGAAAGAACAAAGGGATGGAGCCAAAGCAAAAACAATACCCAGTTGTGCATGTGACTGGTGATAGAAGCAAGATCTGATGCTGTAAAGAGCAATATTGCATAGGGACCTGGAATGTCAGGTCCATGAATCAAGGCAAATTGGAAGTGGTCAAACAAGAGATGGCAAGGATGAACGTCGACATTCTAGGTATCAGCAAACTAAAATGGACTGGAATGGGTGAATTTAACTCAGATGACCACTACATCTACTACTGCGGGCAGGAATCCCTCAGAAGAAAGGGAGTAGCCATCATGGTCAACAAAAGAGTCCGAAATGCAGTACTTGGATGCAACCTCAAAAATGACAGAATGATCTCTGTTCGTCTCCAAGGCAAACCATTCAATATCACAGTTATCCAAGTCTATGCCCCAACCAGTAACACTGAAGAAGCTGAAGTTGAACGGTTTTATGAAGACCTACAAGTCCTTTTAGAACTAACACCCAAAAAAGATGTCCTTTTCATTATAGGGGACTGGA
>SJYV01003225.1:1293258-1430044 GCA_006410875.1 Neotragus pygmaeus
TTGGACTGTGAAGAAGGCTGAGCGCCGAAGAATTGATGCTTTTGAACTGTGGTGTTGGAGAAGACTCTTGAGAGTCCCTTGGACTGCAAGGAGATCCAACCAGTCCATTCTGAAGGAGATCAGCCATGGAATATCTTTGGAAGGAATGATGCTAAAGCTGAAACTCCAGTACTTTGGCCACCTCATGAGAAGAGTTGACTCATTCGAAAAGACTCTGATGCTGGGAGGGATTGGGGGCAGGAGGAGAAGGGGACGACCGAGGATGAGATGGCTGGATGGCATCATGGACTCGATGGACGTGAGTCTGAGTGAACTCCAGGAGCTGGTGATAGACAGGGAGGCCTGGCGTGCTGCGATTCATGGGGTTGCAGAGAGTCGGACACGACTGAGTGACTGAACTGAACTGAAACTGTAGTTATATATTGAATGTGTTCCCTTAGGGACAAACTAAGGCAAACATACAGGGCCTGGGCTTTTTTTTTTCCTTCACCTTCTTGTAGAAGAACTTGGGGAGCCAAACTCAAAATACCTGAAGCAGTTTTTCAGTCTGGGTTGACCTGAGTTTAAGTTGTAATATTGCTGCTCTTTAGTCATGTGACCTTTCAAGTCTTAGCTTCCTCTTCTGTAAAATGGGCATCATCATCACCATATCATCAGTCGCCATAATAATAGCAATAATGCTACATCATTATGCTGTTTTGTGGATTAAGTGAGATCAAGAATATAAATGCCTGGATATAGTAAGAGTGCAACAAACACTAAGCATTAGTAGCTATCACAGGTGTACCTTGTTTCACTGCACTTCACTTTACTGCACTTCACAGATACAATGAGTTTTAGGTTGTTTTGACCGTTTGCTTGTTTTGATATTGCAAATTGTAGGTTTGTGATAATCTTGCATCAATCTATCAGCACCGTTTTCTCAACCGCCCTTGTTTCTTTTATGTTTCTATGTCACATTTTGGTAATTCTTAAGCTATTTCATGCTTTTTCTTGTTGTTATATTTGTCATGGTGATTTCTGGTTGATGAACATTGAAGTTACTATTTTAATTTGAGGAGAGGCACCAAGAACTGTGCCCGTACAAGATGGTGACCTTGATAAATGTGTGTATTCTGACTGCTCTACCAATCTGCTGTTCCCTCTTCTCTCTCCCTCTCCTCAGGTCTCCCTCTTTCCTGAGATATAGCAACATTGAAATTAGTACAGTTAATGCCCCTACAATGGCCTATAAATGTTCAAATGAAAGAGATTCACGTTTCTCACTTTAAATCAAAATTTGGAAATGATTAACCTTAGTGAGGAAGGCATGTCGAAAGCTGAGATATTCTGAAAGCTAAGTCTCCTGTACTACTTAGCCAAGTCATGAACGCAAAGGAAAAGTTTTTTTTTTTTTGAAGAAAATTAAAAGTGCTATTCCAGTGAATGATAAGAAACTAAAACAGCGTAACTGCTGATATGGAGAAAGTGTTTAGTGGTCTGGATAGAAAATCAAACCAAATAAGACTTTATTTCCTTAAGATAAAATCTAATCCAGAGAAAGGCCCTAAAGCTCTTCAATTCTGTGAAGTCTAAGAAAGGCAAGGAAGATGCATAAGACAAATTTGAAGCTCGAAGAGGTTGTTTCATGGAGTTTAAAGAATAAAGCTGTCTCAATGACATAAAAGTACAAGATGAAGCAGTGAGCAATGATGCAGAAGCTACAGAAAGTCATCCAGAAAATCTAGATGACTTAATGAAAGTGACTATACTCAACAACAGATTTTCAATTCGAATATATTACCTAAAACTTTCATAGCTGGAGAGGAGAAGTCAAAGCCTGATTTTGAAGCTTCAGCAGAAAAGCTGACTCTCATATTAAGGGCTTATGCAGCTAGTGACTTTAACTTGAAGCCAATGTTATTTACCATTTTGAAAATCCGAGGCCCTTAAGAATTATGTTAAATCTACTTTTCCTGTGCTCTATATATAGATATGTATATGGTTATGACTGATTTTGATGTCATATAGCAGAAACCAACACAACATTGTAAAGCAATTATCCTCCAATTAAAAATTTAAAAATTTTTAATATGCTAAATTTACTCTGCCTGTGCTCTGTAAATGGACCACCAAAGCATGAATCACAGTTCAACTGTTTACAACATGGTTTACTGACTGTTTTAAGCCGACTGTTGAGACCTACTACTCAAATAAAGGATTCACTTCAAAATATCACTGATCATTGGCCAAACACCTGGTCACCCAAGAACTCTAATGGAGTTGTAAGAGATTAACCTCATTTTTATGCCTGTTAACAGACCATTCATTTTGCAACCCATGGATCAAGGAGTCATTTCTACTTTCAAGTCTTATTATTTAAAATAATATATTTCATAAAGCTATAGCTGCAACAGCTATAGCTGATGGACCTTGGCAAGTCAAGAACATTCATGATTCAGGGGAAGACATCAAAATATCAATATTAACTGAGGTTTGGAAGAAGCTGCTTCCAACTCGCATGGATGACTTTGAGGAGGTCAAGACTTCAGTGGAGGAAGTAACTGCAGACGTAAGAGAAACAGCAAGAGAACTAGAATTAGAAGTAAAGCCTGAAGATTAACTGAATTGTTATAATCTCATTACACAACTTTAATGGATGAGGAGCTGCTCGTTATGGATGAACAAAGAAAGTGGGTTCTTGAGATGGGTTCTACTTCTGTGAAGACGCTTTGAAGATTATTGAAAACACAACAATGAAATTTGAACATTAGATAAACTTAGTTTATAAAGCAGAGTCAGGTTTTGAGAGAATTGACTCTAATTCTGAAAGAAGTTTTGCTGTGGACAAAATGCTATCAAATAGCATTTTATGTTATGGAGAAATTAGTTGTGAAAGGAAGAGCCAATTGATATGGCAAATTTCATTGCTATCTGATTTTAAGCAATTGCCACAGCCACCCCTACCTTCAGCACTCACCACCCTGATCAGCCAGCAGCCATCAACAATAAGATATGACCCTCCATCAACAAAAAAGTTACAACCTCTCAAGGCTTAAATGATACATTTTTGAGCAATAAAGTATTTTTAATGTATATACATTCTATTTTTAGAGATATTGAACACTTAATAGACTACAGTGTAGTGTGAACATAACTTTTATATGTACTGGGAAAACAAAAATATCATGTAACACACTTTACTGTAATATGCACTTATTGCAATAGTCTGGAAATTAAACTCACAATATCTCCAAGCTATGCCCAAATTGTGTCTTGGAAAGGTATTAAGTAAGGTCAAGCCAGGGTATCAGTCCAAACAGTCCTTAATCAAAAGGTAAGCTAAGAATAAAACTGAACTGTGAGGATTTTCCTGATGACCCAGTGGTAAAGAATCCTCCTGCCAAAGCAAGAAACATGGGTTTGAACCCTGATCTGGGAAGATCCCACATGCAGTGGAGCAACCAAGCCCATGCATCAGAGCTATTGAGCCTGTGTCCTAGAGCCCAAGAGCCACAACTATTGAGCCTTCATATGACAACTACTGAAGCCCTGTGCACCCTAGAGCCAGTGCTGTGCAATGGGAGAAGCCACCACTCGAAGAAATCCACGCGCCACAGCTAGAGAAGCCCCTGCTGGCCACAATGAGAGCAAAGCCCGGGCAGCAATGCAGACCCAGCACAGCCAGAAAATTAAATGGAAAAAAAATGCACAATGACCGCTGAGACAGAAGAGATTGCAGAAGCTGAGACATTGGGATCTGAGTGAAGCAGGCAAGTGGAGACTCTGAGTTCTGAAAACAGAGCATTGTTTGCCCTCATTTGAGCAAGCCAGTTCATCTCAAGATGCCAGAGCTAGACGGACGGTGACAGTGCCCTAAACACTTTCTAAAAAATAAAGGATGACTGGGGCCCAGAGCAATCATCCACTCACGTCAGTGACAGAAAACTGCTTCCCCCTGTCCATGTTAAGGCCCAGAGATTTGCTCCCTCATATGGTCTCAGTGTCTGACCTGATTGTCAATGATACATCATTCATTTCACTGACTCATTAGTGACTACACACCTGCAGGAAACAGATGACACACTCAGACTGGGAAAATTAAAGTGAACTGAATAAAAGGATTCTTGCTGGAATGGTGAACATACAGGGAAACTGCACGGAGCAGCCACTACCCCAAGCCGAGGGACAGAGGATCACCATGCCCAGGCCCAGGCCTGAAGGAGTGTGACAAAGGAGTCACCAGGGAGTCTGGAGACACAAAGTGAGGGGGGCAGAGAAGGACAACTGATAGAATTACCATGGTCTTTATTTAAGGGAGAGCTCCAAATCGGCGCTAAAGAACCCACCCTACCAATGCAGGAGACATACAGCTTTACATGAGGGAGACACCCTGCCCAGGGATCTGCATGGAACTAGAGTGGCAATCACTTGATCTCACTCTGCTCCTACCTAATGGTCAGGCAATGCCCCAACCAAACCCAGCTGGAAGCCAGAGGACAAAAGGAGCCCAACCAAAGTCAGCTCTGGAGTTCAGAGCAGGACAGGAAAGGGCAGAGAGTCAATCTGGAAGAGCCACGAACATCAGATATTCAGCACATTGCCCCACCTTCCTAGAGGTCTGGAGCTGCCCCAGAAGGGACTAACTTCATATGGCTGCTCTAGGAGAAATCCCATCTTCTTTCATAGCCTCATCCACCTCACATACCCATACACTCAGCTCTTTGACATCAGGGTGAAATCCTCTTGTGTCTGGTCCAGTGCTTTCCTTTTCCCAACGACCTTCTTGTTTATTCAAAGAAAGAGTGGGTACATCCCTCCAGGTGTTGGGACAGGCTCTGTTAAGTCAAAATTGGCTGGACATGTCCATGCTAGGACCTTGATGCTAGGACCTCCCTGACACAATAAAATATGCACTTGGCACTAAAAAAGCAATCGATTACAATGGAATCTTCAGTGGGTGAGTTAAATACCTCAGGATTTTGCAGGGCGCCAGAGTTCTGAATGTCAGTAGTCATTGCACAAAACTGTATAAAATATTCTTTTTTTTAAAGAGGTTGATTTGCATCCTGGATGAAGAGCACTTCACTACAAGTTTCAAATTAATAGCTTTTGAAGCTTTTTTTTTTTTTTTTCTTTTTAAAGTTTGATATAATAGTTTTGTAAACCAGCTTTGAAATTTCTAGTTCTCAATACTGGCCAGAACCCAAAATGGATACTGAGAACAAAGAAAAGAAACTGTTTTCATAAGTCAGTATGCAGCAACATCAGAAACCATGAGAGAGGTTGGCAAATATTTTCAGACTGGTTTTACAACTCCTGTTAGCCTAGATAATTAATATCACCACCCAAACTTACCTTGACTGAGCTTTGAAGACTTTTGAAATTCACTTTCCTAAATGAACATAATTCTCAATTCTGTGAGGGATGCCAAATGTCCCCCCTCCCCACCATTATGCTGAGCTGGAATTGTATTCCACACTGGAAATTCTAAAGCCAACTTTGAAAAATCACCTTGAAGCCATTAATTGCCAGATAGTAACTCAACCCAAGAAAAGACTTACATTTAGAGATGAATACAAGAACTCACAGGGTGGCCTAACACTAAATCATTTTCCTGGGACCGTTGTGGAGACAATATCTCTTGGGCGCCAAGTCTGACACTAGACAAAACGATAAAGACGTTTTCAGTCCCACGTGCTCCATCCGGTTGCCTTCTTCCATTAGGCTCCCAGAGCTGCCTTACCCAGACTTCCCTGGTGACTCAGTTCTCTTCTGATTGAAACGTTCCCAGGCAGGAAGGCTTCCATATTTGGTTGGATAAGCTTACCTTCCTATTTTCCTTCCTAGATAATATGCTAAAAAGAGTTTGATGTTTCAACTGCAGTATGTGGCTTTAAGGAGATTTATCCACGATAGAAAAGAGCTGGACAAGAAATCAGGGGGATGAGTTTCTTGCTTCAATCATGCCACTAAAAGAGATTGTGATCTTGGCATAATCACTTTATCTCTCTGGGTCTCATTTTCCTCTTCTGTAACGTAAAGGTGTTGGTTCATGTCAGTGACTTCCAGGTCATTTTTTTTTAGCCTTTGTTCAAATGAAGTCTTACATGGAAGCTCAACATGTGAAGCAGAAAAAGCCTCCTCTGGTCTGAAGGGAAAATGATTGCCACCAATCTTGTGCACTTGACAATCACACTTCCCCCGTATCTCAAGTTCACTTGGCACTCAAAGTATGACATTTGGCCCACACATGTGGCTTATGATCTCTGAAGTTCTTATTAATAAGCAGAACTCTGAGTACCCCTTTTAAGATCTACTAAATCAACCTGTGTAGAGCTGGCACTCTGGAATCCTTTTTTAAGCAAGCATCTCAAGTGAATCTCATGAACACAAAAATTTGAGCATGTTGAAAAGCACCAGACCAGATATTTCTGAAGTCTTTTTCTTCTCCAATACTCTAGCAGTGTTGCTAAATATTTAAGACTTACAAAGTCATTTGAAAGCTGAAAGAAGAAATGGATCTTCTGTTTGGAAAAGTGCAAAAATACACAAATACACATGTATACAAGCACATATGTGAAATTCATCTTGAATTACAGCAAACTTAAATATCTAGCTATCCATCTCCTTGTTGTCCATCATGGACACTCGATGGGAAGATAGTTAAAATCCCTATGATATCTATGACTTAACAGTGGTATTTCAGGATGCATGTGGGGGTTCATTAGAGAAGGAACTCTTCTGGCATTAAACCAAACTCTCTTAGTGGCTGATATTGTACTAAACCAAAGATTGTCTCCAACTTATAGCCTTTAACCCAATTTCCAACTTGTTCAAAGTAACTGGTATTTTCTGTTTTCGTTTGTTTGTTTGCTTTTATTAATTACCAGGAATAGTGTCATCCTGAATTTTCCTTAAATGCTCACTTTACTACAGGTATGAGGATGAAATGGCTAAACTCCAGTAAACCAGCCGGTGCTTTTCCAAGATTCTTGCAGTAAGGACTGTTCAGTTCCCAACTGATTTGTTTCTCTAATTGGATGCATAGACAGTCCTGCTTGTGGAACACAAGGGTCATGTCTTCCAAGAGGAATGATGTGGTCACATCACTGCTGAAAGCCTAGACATTCTTTTCAGGGGACCAAGGAATGAGCTTGGATCTAGATTTCAATCTGCCAACCAATAAAACTATGCGGTGGCATCAAGCACCCTTATAAGGGGCTGATCCATAAATATTCGCAGACCATGACAAGGTGCAGAATGGGCCCTTCCCAAAAGTCTGCCTCCATTTTTCATATGCCACCCAGATGTGCCATGTAGAGTGGGAACACTAGCGTACCCCATAGACGAGGTTCTGTACCACCTACACTCATTCTTTATACTTTTAAAAAGACAAAAAAAAAAGCACAAAAAGCCTTTCACTTGCAATTTGAGCAGTTTGGGCTTTCATTCTGCCTTTGGCCCAACAGCAAAAGCCCCTCTACAAGTCAGCTCCCCCACCGACATCTTCCCAGTCAATAGGGAACCACTTAACTACATGAACATTAACTAACTTGAAGTTTGCTTTTTATCCTAGCACTAATAGGAGAGGAGGAATGTGTTTGTGTTTGCAAGTTTTCCATGTGGGTTAAGTCAAGATTGTTTGCTCAAGTCTGAAGCTTGGAAGAAAAAGAAAAACAAGGCCCAAGTCTCATCTTGTCTTTTGGAGGTAGGCAGAAGAGCCATTGTTCCCAGTGCAGCTGAAACTTGCGGGCTGAGAAACCACTGGAGTCTATTCTCTGAGGTTTCTGAAAATTTTCCCCACAGACATCATTGTCAACAACTGTGGCAGGCTGTTTTGTTTTGCCTTTCATTCCTTATTTATTGGCAAAGCAAATGGCAATGACAGTTGAGAATGGAAACAGTGGCAAGATGGAATGAAATATAGGAATAAAGCATTTGCTATAAAGAGAAGTTGCTAAAAAGGGAAAGGAGTTCCTTCTCTTCTAAAAGCTCAAAGTGCCTTTCATCATCCAGCAAAGCTGGACCAAAAGCAAACTTATTTTTAAGGGTAAACAGATAACAAATGGCTCATCCAGAATTCCAGGGTGGATTTGTACTCCCTCCCACAAGGAAAAGATTGCTTTTTAATTTGTTGTAAGTAAGACGAGGCCTAGAACAACCGAGAGAAGCATGCTTAAAGGTAAAACATGAGATATACAATATTTAGAGAGCTTAGAAGATCCCTCAAAATATATTCCCACCTTTCATAATTTCAAGGAAAAGAATACCCTTGGTTTTCCCTGACCTTAGCTGAGCCATGGCCAAAATAAGAATGCTGTTAGTAATCAGAAACTTACTGGGGATTTTGCTTTTTGATCTTATTTGTTTAGTGGAATATACAGCATCTTCCATGTTTTCCTTACACTATATAGTTATCATGAGGAGTCATCAGTGCCTATTCTAAATGCCCTAATTTTGTCCCATTAGTAAAAAATGCAAAATAGAGGTACACTGTTTCAATGTCTCCTCATCACCAAAATGATAGAATCCTAGGTCTTCAACATGGTCTACATGGACCTCTGTAATCTCAAGGTTACCTCTGTAACCTTGCTTATTGTTTCAGCTCCAAACCCTAATATTTTGCCTCTTAAACTATATATGTTTTAATAATTGCAGAAATTTTAATTTCCTCTAAATCATTATGTTACTTTCGGTCTATATAGGTTTTCCAATTCTATCTCCCTGGCCAACCCTCTCCCCTTACTCATTCTTTTCCCTCTACCTAATCCAACTCATCTATCAAGATATGATTCAGATGTCATCACTTCTAGGGAGTCATTCTTAACACATCAAACCACTTCCTCACATGATATTAGGCACCCGAGCATGACACCCTCAGGGGAATCACCATATTTTATTGAAACTATCTATTTGTATATTTTTCTCCTCTAGTAAGTCACGTGCTTCTTAGGGGAAAAGATGATGTTTTATTCCAACTGACAAGCGACAAGACACTTAAGTGAGTTTAATCAGAGAAAGAGAGAGTAGTATGAAATACTAGAGGGAAAAAGCATTGAACTTCAGTTACAAAGGCATGATAGGCAAAGCTGTCTTGCCCCTCAAACTCACCAGCAGAAGCTCACTTTTCTGCTGTCATCTTCCTCTTCAGGCTCCTCTAGCTGCTAGCACAGTTCCTTGGTAAGTCCCATGGCATGGTACCTTGTGCCCTCATTCTCCATGCCTGGGTGCCCCCTGAACTCCAGTTCTGACAGGCTCTGATCCCAGTCTTTGAATCTGAACAAACCGTGCTTTGATATTCCCACCACTCAGTAATAACCACAGCTGGCATCTGGGTCAGCACTGACCTAAGACCAGAAACCACATTCCTATTCCCTCCCAGTCCATTATTCCCTCCACAATTATGCTAAATGACTGTCTTAATTTGAATTTCCTGTAGTAAGAATGAAAAAAATCTGTAAATGGCGGTTTCATTTATTTCACTGAGCCTTACTCATCCCTCTTTAAGAACGAAACATAATGTCTAAAACATAGCATCCATTTGATGAGTAGAAATTAAATAAGTGTGTTTCTATGGTCGCTTTCAAGATTATGATTAGATGTTCTGTAGCAAAGATGAATAATTGTCTGCCAAAATGTGTGCTGTACTCTCACAGTATCATGGTGTTGTTAGAAAGAAGCTTTTCAGCCAGGGACTACATTTCCCAGCACCCTTCATTTCTATTGCAGCCACATGACCAGTATTTTCCAATGAAATGGAAGTAAAAGAAACATATGGCTTCTCTAATTTAAGGCTTTAAAGAAGTGTTTGTAACTTCTTCATGCTCTTTTATTCCTGCTACTTCAATGCAGATGACCAAAGGACCCTAGAGCAAAGGCTGGCAAACTGTGTACAAGGATAGATAGTATGTCATGCTTTGTTGCCATATGATCTGTCACAACTACTCCACTCTGCCTTTAGGGTGCAAAAGCTACCATGGACAATACACAAACAAACATTTGCGGCTGTATTCCAGTACAACTGTATTTACAAAAATAAGTGGAGGGCCATATTTAGCTCACATGACATAATTTGCCAACCCCTGCCTTGGAGGAAAGCAGACCATGAGATGGAAAAAGGCCGAGAACCTGAATTCCACATGGAGAAAAATCAGCAACACAGATCAGGATGGCCAGTCTTGATTTATTACATGAATACAATAGCTAACTTCTACTTTGCTAAGCCACTTAAATTATGCATAAGCTTATTAATAAATATGTTAGTATTGCCTTTACTAAACTATAACTGTAGTATCAGTTCAGTTCGGTTGCTCAGTCATGTCCGATTCTTTGTGACCACACGGAATACAGCCCGCCAGGCCTCCCTATCCATCTCCAACTCCCAGAGTT
Organism: Neotragus pygmaeus; assembly: GCA_006410875.1. Taxonomy (NCBI): domain Eukaryota; kingdom Metazoa; phylum Chordata; class Mammalia; order Artiodactyla; family Bovidae; genus Neotragus; species Neotragus pygmaeus. The sequence goes on from SJYV01003225.1 coordinate 1,303,630, forward strand.
TGCTCAAACTCATGTCCATTGAGTCGTTGATGACACCCAACCATCTCATCTTCTGTCATCCCCTTCCCCTCCTGCCTTCAATCTTTCCTAGCATCAGGGGCTTTTCAAATGAATCAGTTCTTTGCCTCAGGTGGCCAAAGTATTGGAGTTTCAGCTTCAGCATGAGTCCTTCTAATGAATATTCAGGAATGATTTTCTTTGGGATGGACTGATTGGATCTTCTTGCAGTCCAAGGGACTCTCAAGAGTCCTCTCCAACATCACAGTTCAAAAGCATCAATTCTTCAGTGCTCAGCTTTCTTTATAGTCCAGCTCTCTCACATCCATAGATGACCACTGGAAAAACCATAGCTTTGACTAGATGGACGTTTGTTGGCAAAGTAATGTCTCTGCTTTTTGATATGCTGTCTAGGTTGGTCATAACTTTTCTTCCAAGGAGCAAGTGTCTTTTCATTTCATGGCTGCAGTCAACATCTGCAGTGATTTGGCAGCCCCCCAAAATAAAGTCTGTCACTGTTTCCCCATCTATTTGCCATGAAGTGATGGGTGGGACCAGATGCCATGATCTTAGTTTTCTGAATGTTGAGCTTTAAGCCAACTTTTTCACTCTCCTCTTTCACTATCATCAAGAGGCTCTTTAGTTCTTTGCTTTCTGCCATAAGGGTGGTGTCATCAACATATCTGAGGTTATTGATATTTCTCCTGGCAATCTTGATTCCAGCTTGTGCTTCATCTAGCCCAGTGTTTCTCATGATGTACTCTGCATAGAAGTTAAATAAGCAGGGTGACAATATACAGCCTTGACGTACTCCTTTCCCTATTTGAGTCCCTATACAGATGTTTTCAAGAGGCAGGTGAAGTGGTCTGGTATTCCCATCTCTTTAAGAATTTTCCAGAGTTTGTTGTGGTCCACACAATCAAAGGCTTTGGCATAGTCAATAAAGCATAAGTAGATATTTTTCTGGAACTCTCCTACATTACTTATGATCCAATGGATGTTGGTAATTTGATCTCTGGTCCCTCTGCCTTTTCTAAATCCAGCTTGAACATCTGCAAGTTCACAGAATAAAGTGAGTATTAAATATGTCACCAAGGAGGCAAAAGACATACTCTGATAATTATAAAACATTAATAAAGGAAATTAAAGATGCTTCAAACAATAGAAAGATACCCCACGCTCTCGAATTGGAAGAATTAATATCGTTAAAATGGCTATACTACCTAGAGAAACGTACAGATTTAGTGTTATCCCTATCAAATTACTCATGGAATTTTTCACAAAACTAGAACAAATAATCCTAAAATTTATATGCAACCATAAAACACTAGAATTGCCAAGGCAATCCAGAGGAAAAAGAAGAAACTAGGTTGCATAAATCTTCCAGACTTCAGCCAATACTACAAAGCTATGGTAATCAAAACAGCATGGCATTGGCACAAAAACAGACATATAGATCAATGGAACAGAATAGAGGGCCCAGAAATAAACTCACAAACCCATGTTCAATTAATCTTTGACAAAGAAGGCAAGAATATAAAATGGGGGAAAAAGCAGTCTCTTCAGCAAGTGGTGCTGGCAAAGTTGGACAGCTGCACATAAATCAATGAAGTTAGAACCCACCCTCACATCATGCACAATAATAAACTCAAAATGGCCTAAAGACTTAAATATAAGAGAAGGTATCATAAAACTCCTAGAAGAAAACACAGGCAAAACATTCTCTGATATTAATTACACTAATGGCTTGGAGAATTTTGAGCATTACTTTACTAGCATGTGAGATGAGTGCAATTGAGCGGTAGTTTGAGCATTCTTTGGCATTGCGTTTCTTTGGAATTGGAATGAAAACTGACATTTTCCAGTCCTGTGGCCACTCCTGAGTTTTCCAATTTTGCTGGCATATTGAGTGCAACACTTTCACAGCATCATCTTTCAGGATTTGAAACAGCTCAACTAGAATTCCATCACCTCCACTAGCTTTGTTTGTAGTGATGCTTTCTAAGGCCCACTTGACTTCACATTCTAAGATGTCTGGCTCTAGATTAGTGATCACATCATCATGATTATCTGGGTCATGAAGATTTTTTTTGTACAGTTCTTCTGTGTATTCTTGCCACCTCTTAATATCTTTTGCTTCTGTTAGGTCCATACCATTTCTGTCCTTTATCGAGCCCATCTTTGCATGAAGTGTTCCCTTGGTATCTCTAATTTTTTGAAGAGATCTCTAGTCTTTCCCATTCTGTTCTTTTCCTTTATTTCTTTGCATTGGTCGCTGAAGAAGGCTTTCTTATCTCTTCTTGCTTTTCTTTGGAACTCTGCATTCAGATGCTTATATCTTTCCTTNCTGCAATTCATGGGGTCGCAGAGAGTCAGACACAACTGAGTGACTGAACTGAACTGAACTGAATGTTTCTTAGGTCAGTCTCCCAAGGCAAAACAAATAAAAACAAAAATAAAAAAGTCAGATCTAATCAAACGTACATGCCTTTGTACAGCAAAGGAAACCATAAATAAAACAAAAAGACAATTTATGGAATGGGAGAAAATATTTGCAAATGATGTTACCAACAAGGGCTTAACTTCCAAAATATACAAACAGCTCATACAACTCAACAACAAAAAGAACAAACAACCCAATTGAAAAGTGGGCAGAAGAGCTAAAGAGACTGCCGGAGTCCAGCCCTGGTGGATCCAGAGTGATTTGAAGGTGGGGACGGAGTCGGCGTCCTTGGAAAAATACATATTTAATTACAGATATATAGAGAAATTAGAAACATATAGTGTAATAGGAAAATTGGTGTAGAAAAAGAGGCTGAATAACTTGGTTTATGTGGAATAGCATCCACGCTCCAGACGGGAATTCAGCCAGAAAAACAGGGAGCAAGAAAGAACAACATGGGGGAGTCAGTCTTTTCAGGAACTGATCCCATTTCTTTTTCAGGTTTTCTTACATACCTTGTGTTACATATAAGGATGAATACAGAGTCAGGTGCTTTACATAAAAAAAAGTTCTTAGGGGTTTTACATCATCTGGCCATGATGCCTGCTGACATTTATAACCCTTTCTTTCTGATAACCCCAAAACTTATTTTTTCCAAGGGTGTTTTTTCTTAAACCAGGCCCCACCCTCCAATAAAGTTTCATTCCTATAGGGTGAGGGTGTAGTGAGTTACAATCAAGAAAGGAATTTATTTAACCCAAGGTTAACATGATTAATCTTAAAGGTTAATACTTATTTCTCCTATATGCTAGTTATATTTATTATAAAGGCAGGGAATATGGAGATTTAGCAGCAAATATCAGTCCAACAAATAAAAATCCTTTCACCAATATTCCCCTTAAGATCTGTTTAGTGTTAAGATAGCGATAAGGTTACATTCTTACATAGCAAGGAAACAGTGATTTATAACAAAGTACAGCGGTCTATAACAAAAGAGAAAATTCATTAACTCAAAAAGTCAGGTATTGCTAATATCAAAAACTACTATATTTCCTTTTCTATATTCCAAATACATTGATTAATATATTCCCATGTGCCTAAGGATATGGAGGCCTGGCAGCAATCATTGACTCAATAATGAAAAAAGCCTTATGCTAATTAAGACTTTCAAAATCCTCCAAAACTCTCTGTGCTGTTTATGGTTGAGAGGGTGTCACACAAGCTAGTCTGTCAGCATAGAGGTTTGACCTGAGACACCGTTGTCACACCCAGGGCAGGGAATTAGCAGTAATTATTGGCATAACAAATGAAAAAACCCTTAACCAATATAATTCCTAACCAACACACTATAGTTTCTAACTTCCCCAAAGAATTTGCCTTTAGTAAGTCTAAAACATCTTGTGCCTCTCATGGTTGGGGGGCTGTAAACAATCACATGTGGCCAGACAAACCTATACAGGCAGGCTAGATAACCTTCAGAGTTCCTAAGTTGAAATACTCCTGTCACACCCAGGAATTTTTATTAACTTGGAGCCGCAAGTTAACTCCTTCTCCGAGAGAAATGGTTATGGGGGAGAGCCCCCCATAAAGTACTCTGGTTTGGGGGTAGATGTTCGAGAACAGGGGACTTCCTGAGGCTTGATCATGCCTTTGCATATGCCAAGCCTCCTTCCTCATGACCTTTGCCATGGGCGGAGTTCCTCACACTGGCCCCCAGCAAGAGACATTTCTCCAAAGAAGACATACAGATGGCAGCCAATAGATGTTCAACATTGTTTATTGATAATCAAATTATTAATTAAATAAATGCAAATCAAAGCTACAATGATGGATCATCTCACAGCTNGGAGTTCCTCACACTGGCCCCCAGCAAGAGACATTTCTCCAAAGAAGACATACAGATGGCAGCCAATAGATGTTCAACATTGTTTATTGATAATCAAATTATTAATTAAATAAATGCAAATCAAAGCTACAATGATGGATCATCTCACAGCTGTCTGAATGGCCATCATTAAAAAGTCTACAAATAACAAATGATGGAGGGGGTGTGAAGAAAGAGGAACTCTCCTACCCTGTTGGTGAGAATGTAAGTTGGTATAGCCACTATGAAATACAATATGGAGGGTCCTCAGAAAACTAAAAATAGAATGACCATATGACTGAGCAATTCTACTTCTGGGCTAATATCTGGACAAAACTATAATTCAAAAAGATACACTGGGGCTGAGAGGAATTTGGAGACTGGGTTTGACCCATATACACTATTGATCCTGTATATAAAATAGATAACTATGAGAATATGCTGTATAGAACAGAGAACTCTACTTCACACACTGTGGTGACTTGAATGTGAAGGGACCCAAATGGCAAGGAAGTCCAAAAGGAAGAGGATATATGTACATGTGTGGCTGATTCATTATGCTGTACAGCAAAGCTAGCACAACATTGTAAAGCAACTATACTCCAATAAAAAAGAACTTTAAAAAAGATACATGCATGCTTACATTCGTAGCAGCACAATTCACAATAACCAAGACATGGAAACAAGCTAGACGTCCAACAACAGACGAAGGGATAAGATGTAGTGCATATATTCAGTGGAATACCACTCAGATATAAAAAGAATGAAAGAATGCCATTTGCAGCAACATGAATGCAACTAGAGATTATCATACTGAGTGAAGTCAGAGAAAGATAAATACCATATATCACTTATATGTGAGATCCAAAATGGCACAAACGAGCCTATCTATGATGCAGAGACTCACAGACATGAGAGCAGACCTGTGGTTGCCAAAGGGAAGGAACGGACTCGGAGTTTGTAGTTAGTAGATGCAAACTATTATATATAGAATGGATGGACAAAAGGCCCTACTGTATAGCAGAGGGCACTATATTCAATATCCTGGGATAAAACCACAATGGAAAAGAATATCAAAAAAGAACATGTATTTGTGTAGTATAACTGAGTCACTTTGCTGTACAGAAATTAACATAATATTGTAAATCAACTATATTTCAATTTTTAAAAAGAATTAGCATTTTACACAAACAACCAAATTCATTCTATTTCCTTATTGTTGGACATTAGTTGCATATAATTTCCATCTGCTTAGTATACTGCCTTTGGGAATCTAAGCTTTAATTTAGATAAAGGTCTAATTTCCTCTTTCATATAATAGGAAAATAAACAGATACAAAACATATCTTTTAAATATCTTGGCTATTTACTTTTTGATTTATGCTATCCAGCAGTGTGTTTAAAGTTTTTCTTTCATTTCTCTTTTGTTAGCTAAAATAGCAGATCTTCTTATAATTTCCTTTAGTAATTACTTTTGGTACTTACCAAGTCTAAGCAACTAAGACAGAGACCCTATAAAGAAAATGCCATCTCTACACAGTCAATAGACCCAGGGTTCAATGGGCTTAACCTGAAGCTCTGGTCTACTCAGCATTTCAGGGTTACATCCCAAGGGCCTCTGAGCTAATGAAACATGTTACAATTCTAATATCTACTTAAGCAAATTGAATGTGGCCATCCAGGAAAATTACTTGGTTGTCATAGTAACTCGTTTACTACTTATGTCAAGAAGAATGAAATTTAGAAAAAAAAAAAGAAAACCCTGGCAGCAAACTCTACAATCTAAAATAAAGTTGCGGGAGGTATGAGGCAGAGGAAGAGACAAATGAGGATTTACTTCAGTATGGAGGAAAACACCTGAAGTGTAATGAGCTTCCTATAGTATGCTCTCACTTAGCCTTCTTGGCCATAATGTTGGAGGTATCTCTGCAATAGATTCACAGAATGTGAAACGTAGACCATCCCTTAGGAAATCTAATCTGAGACCCTCATTTTACAAATAAAGAAACGGAAGCCCAGAGAGATAAAGCAACTCATACTCAGTTACTGGCCTGTGCTGAAGCAGAAACAGTTCTTTTGCTTGTCTGCTCAGGGTTCTTATCATTCTATCCCTGAGATTTAAGGACACAGAGAAACCATTCAAAAGACTTTTTGGAATCTTTGCTATTTTGATTTATTTTTAAAAAATTATAAAGCATTGACTCAGTACAGAAGAAGAAGACAGATTAGTCTTACACTGGTTACATGACTGACCAGTTATGGAAAAGTTGGAAAGATCTCATACATCAATTACACACTGACCTCGTATTAAGCACTACGCTGGCTCCTGGAGATCTAAGATGATGTGGTCAAATCACTTAGACTCCTCACAGTTCTTGCAAAAGCAAAACACCTTTATGTTTACACTGAGAGCCAAGAGTCGGAAAATCTCCATCTATGAGGGATTTATTCTCCATTTCACAGATCTTAGAACATATGGCAAAGTTACGGTCCTAACAAGCAACAGATGCGACCTGATTTTAACTCTATGATGTTTTCAATACTGCAAAACAGTGGAAATTGCAAAACAAGCACAGAGAGGCATTTTAATGTTGTTATCATTGATGAAAAGATAAATAACTGGTCATAAAAGGGGGCCCAGGAAACTGTGCCGGTACATAGAATGATCAAGTAATATGAAAAAGACTCCTCTGTGTACAACCTTTAAAAGATGTGTATCTAGGTCAACACTACTGAACCATGCCCACCTTGGCCTAATGCCAACTCATTTGACTTGCTAGAGCAGGACAAAGTACTTTGGTCTTATCCGTTAATGGTTCCCTTTGACTTTCTGGTTGAACTTTTCCTTGACTAGAAAGAATTCTTAGATTTCTAAGGAAAGAAATCTTAGTACTTTTTCTCAGGCCAGATATTCTCAATATCCTCATGGATATTTGGTAGTGGTTTAGTTGCTAAGTCGTGTCCAACTCTTGTGACCCCATGGACTATAACCTGACAGCTCCTCTGTCCATGGGATTCTCCAGGCAAGAATACTGGACTGGGCTGCCATTTCCTTCTCCAGGGGACCTTCCCAAGCCAGGTATCAAACCCGGGTTTCCTGCACTGCAGGCAGACTCTACCAATTGAGCTACAAGGGACGCCCCTTGTAGTAAACTCATGGAGTTTACTATTCTGNAGAATACTGGAGTGGGCTGCCATTTCCTTCTCCAGGGGACCTTCCCAAGCCAGGTATCAAACCCGGGTTTCCTGCACTGCAGGCAGACTCTACCAATTGAGCTACAAGGGACGCCCCTTGTAGTAAACTCATGGAGTTTACTATTCTGCTTAAAAAAAAAAAATGAGGTATATATGCCCACATGTGTGCATGCATACACACACACATAACTATAAGAGGCAGAATTGTAATGCTATCAGGAAACTAAAAAAAAATGTTCTCAGAGTTCAAAGATTAAAAATATCCTATAAGGAGGTTGGGAAAAGCTTCATAGATTAGTTTTGTGGGGAAGGAAGATGTTCTGTTTTTAAGAAGGGGGACTGGCTAGACAGAGATGGCCAGAAAGAGAATTTCAGGCAAAGAAAAGGACAGGAAACTATAGCTTGTGTTTAGGGGTCAGTGAACTCTCCTGCCTTGCATGTTTTTTTAAGGAAGGTGATCTGGGATGGGGGCAGGTATTTCCATGTCCTTCTTGAGGATGTTTCAACTTGAAAGGCTTCATGGTGAGTGGCAGCAAGACCTGTTTGAGAATCTGATGAAAGTGATAAATCTTCCCTCAAGAAATATATACCTGGATCGCCAAGTAAGAAATTACCGGTTTCACTCTTNGGATGTTTCAACTTGAAAGGCTTCATGGTGAGTGGCAGCAAGACCTGTTTGAGAATCTGATGAAAGTGACAAATCTTCCCTCAAGAAATATATACCTGGATCGCCAAGTAAGAAATTACCAGTTTCACTCTTTCCTAATTCCTTCAAAAACTCCATTCATCACCTTTCCAGGAAAAAAACATATCCAGTCGACTTTCTGCCAAGCCTAGTCTTGACTGTTTCCACCAGATGCCACTGTGATCGGCATTACCCCAGACTGAGAAAGGCCTTTCCATTTGTTCTGTTGTAATTAATGCACACATCAAATCATGAGCCTGCTTAGTCTGGTGGTGCAGCATGAACTAGACTGGAAGGCACTGAACATCCGCCTCCTTAGGAAGGCTCCCTGGTGAAAGATGACAGCTCCACACTGGCCAGAGAAAGAAGAAATTAGTGCATGTGCTACATGACAACAGTTTGAAAATGAGAATTGCTCCATAGCTGCTTAAACATTTCCATTGGTTCAAAATCAAATGTCCATATACAATTATGTCCCCAACATATACACATTCATGCATCTTGATGACAATCATTTTAATTTAGTGTTCAGCCTTCCTTAGGATACTGGCTCTGCAACTAACCAGAAATAACACATAGACTTGGGCCTAACCTAACTAATAATCTGAGTTCATTATCCTCAGTTTTGTGTTTCCCCAGTGAACCAATTAGAATCCACCAGAAGACCTAGTGGGCTTCCCTGTTGGTTCAGATGGTAAAGAATCTGCCTGCAGTGCGGGAGACCTGGGTTCTACNGATACTGGCTCTGCAACTAACCAGAAATAACACATAGACTTGGGCCTAACCTAACTAATAATCTGAGTTCATTATCCTCAGTTTTGTGTTTCCCCAGTGAACCAATTAGAATCCACCAGAAGACCTAGTGGGCTTCCCTGTTGGTTCAGATGGTAAAGAATCTGCCTGCAGTGCGGGAGACCTGGGTTCTACCCCTGGGTTGGGAAGATCCCCTAGAGGAGGGCATGGCAACCCATTCCAGTATTCTTACCTGGAGAATCCCCATGGACAGAGGAGCCTGGCAGGCTATAGTCCATGGAGCTGCACAGAGTCAGACATGACTGAGTGACTAAGCACAGCTCAGAAGACCTAGTAAGAGTGTAAACTATTAGCCTATAGGAATGTTTGGCTCTTAGATTTATTTTACTTAGCCCATATTAAAAAAAAAAGTCTTGGATTGTCTTTTAACATTTTGAAATCAGGGAATTACATGTAAAAATCAGATTTATGAGGACTTTTTAAGGAATCTGGAGAACTGACAATAATAAGCTTATTTTTACATAGTAACAATCAGTTTAAGATGACTTACACAGCATGGGCTCTCCAGGTTGCCACAGCCCTATCCAAAGTTGAAGTATATCCGAACAGCTTCACAAATTTGTATTAATTGCCTGGCCTCTGAATACACTGGAGGTTGAGATCCCTAATCTAATATCATAAATGATCAGGAAAGTATGATGTAGTTCTTAGGAGTACAAGCTACTGAATCAGATCTACCTGGGTTTAAATCTTTACCATCTAATGGTTGTCAAAATGAGTTACCTAATTCCCAAGATCTTCATTGTTTTCATCAGTACAATGTTGACAGTATCTATCTTACAGGGTCTCTGAGTAAGGATAAAATTAGGATATGCTTAGCACAATGCTCATTCAGTATGTTGTCACCCAGTATAGTAGTTGAGGGATATTAAATTACTTTTCCATTAATAGTAACTTTTCCTCCTTAGAGAATGATCACACTTTTTTNCTGAGTAAGGATAAAATTAGGATATGCTTAGCACAATGCTCATTCAGTATGTTGTCACCCAGTATAGTACTTGAGGGATATTAAATTACTTTTCCATTAATAGTAACTTTTCCTCCTTAGAGAATGATCACGCTTTTTTTCACTCCACTGAAGTCAGGCTTACTTGTGTGACTGATTTCGCCAATGGAATGTGAGCAGAAGTAAGGTGTGTATTTCCAGAAATGGCCAGTTTGTACTTGATCACNAACTTTTCCTCCTTAGAGAATGATCACGCTTTTTTTCACTCCACTGAAGTCAGGCTTACTTGTGTGACTGATTTCGCCAATGGAATGTGAGCAGAAGTAAGGTGTGTATTTCCAGAAATGGCCAGTTTGTACTTGATCACTTTTGATGAACCACTGCAAGCAATGATACTGCAGATAGTGGCCCACTCAATGTCAAGTCCCGGAAGGAGCTCAAGTATGATGTGGAGGAGAGCTACTAGCTGACCCTCAACAGGCATGGAGAATTAATGAAATATAAGTAGCCAACTGGTTAAGAATCCGCCTGCAATGCAGGAGACCTGGGTTTGATCCCTGGGTTGGGAAGATCCCCTGGAGAAGGGAACAGCCACCCACTCCAGTATTCTGGCCTGGAGAATTCCGTAGAATGTATAGTCCGTGGGGTTGCAAAGAGTCAGACACAACTGAGTAATTTTCATTTTCAAAATATTTTTGCTTTAAGCCATTGAGATTTCAGAGGTGTTTGTTACAATAGTGTAGCCCATTCTGACTGGAATTGTAGTGGAAATTTGTTTCATCACTACCGTTATCATAATTATGACTATTCAAAGTTATTTCCCATGCCAGGCCTTCCTTTCCTTTATTTCCAGAGCTCCTGGCAAAGACACCAGAATCTCTACCCTGTCCTCTGTGGTCAGCGGCTCTTTCCCTCCCTATTTTATCACCCACTTTGAGCTTATCTCCCTGTCTTCTTACAGCCTTCAACACTCCTAGTGATCACAAGGCTTTGGGGAAGGGAAGAAAACAAATCATTGCTCTTTACAGTAAGACAGCTTCTCTCCTTTCAATATGAGAGAAAGCACAATTTTATTCACATGTCACAAAGATGTGCAAATAAAACACAAATTATTTCTACATTTAATTTCATTTTTCTCTGAAGTTCCTACCTTTTTTGTGCAGTAGGAGAAAATCATTTTCAGTTGAATTTTATTTATTTATTTTTTAATTTTTTAAAATTTTACTTTATTTTACTTTACAATACTGTATTGGTTTTGGCATACATTGACATGAGTCTGTCACAGTGTACATGAGCTCCCAAACATGAACCCCTCTCCCACCTCCCACCCCACATCATCCCTCCAGATCATCCCCGTGCACTAGTCCCAAGCATCCTGCATCCTGTGTTGAACATAGACTGGCGCTTCGTTTCTTACATGATAGTGTACATGTTTCAATGCCATTCTCCCAANGGGTGATGATGGACACAGACTGACCGGTGGGGATGGGGAACCAGAGTATGTTACCCAATCAAACCTGGAGTGGCCAAAGAGGGTGAGTGCGGGCCGAAGGAAGCTTCCCAGAGTTCCTAAGTTAAGTCTTCAAGAACGTGTTGTGGGCACTGCTCTATTTAAGATGGATAACCAACAATGAGTTACTGTTTGGCAGGGATCTAGGCTTAATTATATGACAACCTGAATGAGAGAGGTATTTTTGGGACCAAGATACATGGATACATATGGTTGAGTCCATTTACTGTCCACCTGAAATGCAAAATATTGTGAATCTGCTATACCCCAATACAAAATAAAGTTGTTTTAAAAAGTATGAATTGTGAGGATGCAGGAGGAGAACCAGCATTCTCTGCAGAGAAAACAAGGAGCAGGAGTCAGAAGAAAAGAAACAGGGAGAGAGGAGAACTATGGATACAGGAAACAGGATGCTTGGGTCTGGTGCACGATGATGATCCTGAGAGATGATATGGGGAGGGAGGTGGGAGGCGGGGTTCAGGATTGGGAACTCATGTACACCCATGGCAGATTCATGTCAATGTATGGCAAAACCAATACAGTATTGTAAAGTAAAAATAAAAATTAAAAATTAAATAAAATTTAAAAAAATAAATGAAATGAAATGTTTTTGAAGTGTAGCTAATCTTCAGTGTTGTGTTAAGTTCTAATGCACAGCAGTGTGACTCAGTTATACACATACAGAAATATTTATTTTTTCCTTATTCTTTTTCATGTGGTTTATGACTGGATATTTAATATATTTCCTTACGCTCTTCAGTAGGACTTTGTTGTTTATTATTCCTCTGTATCTCAAACTCCCAGTCCTCCCCTCCCCTACACCCTTCCTCATGGCAACCTCATGTCTTGGCCGTTTTGGGTTGTGGATGAAATCTCATATCCCCTGCTAATGAGAAAATCCATTGATACTTACCAAAAGAGGGAAATAAAACCAAGAATTGTGCTGGGTCTGGATATTTGTAGGAGACACAACGAAGGGCTCATGCTGACTGGTGTGTGTCTTTGACTCCCCCAGGATTCTGGAGGCCACTGCTATACCACCTTTAAAGAGAACACAGTGAGGATGTCTAGAGAGACCTGGATCCTGGATGATGTCTTCCTGAGGCTGTCTTTCTGTCTTTGATAGAGGAGATTGTCCTGGCACAGGCAGTATAAATGCTTGGAATGGTTCAGGAATCAGTAAGACCATTTCAAACAAACAATCACTCACACTTAGGGTACTCTTGCCCGAGATGCTGGTGAACTGTATTTCATGGTCTGCACACCCTATTCTTCTTAAATAATAAAAGGTTTCAATCATAAGGGTGCTGAAACAAACAGGTGCCTCTGTTTGTGTCTAGGAGGTGTACAAAGATCGGGAAGGATCTAGAACCAAGTCTGAATCACAGTTGAGAGTAGCCCACATCCAACTGGCTTTAAGGAAAGGGGAGACGCATTTAAATGACACTGGGAATCCAGGATAGAAGAATCAAATACAAAGATCTCAGTGACTGGACCCAAGATATCAGAAGTCTCTATTTCACACCCTCACTGTTTCATTCCCTCTTCTTTGATGGTTTTAGCCTTACAATTTTCTTCCTTAAGGCTTCTACACCTATTGAGGCTGTAGTCCAAGCTACCTGCCCTAGGGTTTTATATCCTGAAGGCACCTCCAATAAGAAAAAAAAAAAATATTGAAGCCATCAGAGTTCAAGGGTGTTCTCTGAATGACCCACCTCAGATCATGTGTACAGTCCTAGATCAGCCAGTCCATTCTGAAGGAGATCAATCCTGGGATTTCTTTGGAAGGAATGATGCTAAAGCTGAAACTCCAGTATTCTGGCCACCTCATGCGAAGAATTGACTCATTAGAAAAGACTCTGATGCTGGGAGGGATAGGGGGCAGGAGGAGAAGGGGACGACTGAGAATGAGATGGCTGGATGGCATCATGGATTCGATGGATGTGAGACTGAGTGAACTCCGAGAGATGGTAATGAACAGGGAGGCCTGGCGTGCTGCAATTCATGGGGTCCCAAAGAGTCAGACACGACTGAGTGACTGAACTGAACTGAACATTAAAATCAGTGGATTGTACATAAATATCCAAACTTCTGATTCTCTTGAAAACATGGCTAACAGACGAGCTTTCCAGCATGGGTGCAGTGGAGGAAAAGCTGTTCCCAGTGGTAAGGCCTGAGCTGCCCAGATTCCAACATGGCCACCTAGTTCTAGTATCGTATCTCCTGCCTCCTGGGGCCATGAATTTGTGAGAACTAGACTTTTAGCTCTCTTGAGATAAAGACTATTTTTGTCTTGATCAACTTTGACTTTGAAGCCTTTAACCCAGAACCTAGCACACAGTTCTTCCTTGTACAGTTGTTGGATGATATAAAATATCTTATGGATGCATATAAAATTTCTTTCAATACTGAAACCATGATGAAGTACTACTCTGCCCTAAATCTTTGATGCAGCCTGGCATCGTAGATCCTCCTGATGTCTGTCATTAGACCCACTACCTAAAGCCAGGTGTATGTCCCAGGGCTGTCCCTGAAGCCTTCACTTTGACATTTGACAACTTTTCCTCCTAGCAATCTCCTCTCCAACAAAGTCAGCAATGCATATCTCATGAAGTGGCTAAGAAGATGACATGAAATGACAAGTGTTGAGCATGGCCCCTAGTATCAATTTTCATGATTTTCTTATCAGTTTTTTCTCCAAATAGTCAAGGTTCTCCATCTTCTTAGATGTCCATGCAGATCAGTTTGATTTTCCAGCCAAGCTTCAAAGAAGAGATTACAGTTCAATTCTCTGTATTCTGAAAAGCTTCAAAGGCCACTTGCCAAGAACAGTGATGAAGGTAAAGATTTTATCGAGACCTTTGTGTTTTTTTCAGATCTTTTAGTGGCCTAAAGGGGAAAACTAGGGTAGGTCAGAGCATATATATCTAGGGGCTCCCGGTCACCACTACATGCTACAAACCCAAAGTTCCCTGATTACTTGGAGCCAGGAAAGAAGCATGAAGTGGCTTGTGTTCCTCGGGCTGGTGGCCTTCTCAGAGTGCATAGTCAAGTAAGTATGGGGACTGTAAGCCACATCATATTTCTTTCTCGGATTTTTCTTTTCATATGATTATTCTTCCACCCATCAGGTTTAGAAGGTAATGAAATACTTCCCTAAGAGTCTTAAAGTTCAACTTTTTATTATGGATAAGTAACTTGCCAAAGGAACTGTGGATCCCAAGGTCTTGGTGTAGATTTGGGTTGCACAAATCTTGGGGTCCAGTCAGTTGCACAGTCTATGCAGATGTCAATATGGTACTGTAGAATAGCACATTTCTACATTTTTTTCAACATGTCCTCTTTTTTCCTAGTCTATGTCTGCATCTCTGTATCACTGTCATTTACCTCTCCATCTCTTTGGAAGTCACTGGGAGTGTGTTTCTCTTTCTGTTGTTTTCTTTTAATTTTTCATTTGACTAGTCCATCCTTCTCAAGCCTCTGAATTTCCCTTATTCGTTCTCTATATCTTGGGTTCTTCTTTCAACTCTCTCTTCTCTTTCAACTTGGAGAAAGATACATTGTTTTATGCTGTTTTATACTGGACAAGCAGTGTGACCACAGCCAACTCAGAAACCTCTTGAATTTCAAATTGCTCCCTTGTAAAAGAGGGTAACAGTCCCCCTTCTACCTCCTTCTTTGAGGTTCTATGAGAAGGAATGAGTGGAATGGCAACACCAATGCTAATGGCTGTCATTGTTGAGACTTCATATTTATCAGTTACCTTATATGTATCACTTCCCTTATCCCCAATATATTCTATTCAGAAGGTTTGTATTATTACATTCCACCATTTTGCCAAAGGGGAGATTGAGACAACACATTGTCGTATATCTACCCAAGATTGCAGAACAGAACCTGTATTGAAGTCTATGTCTTTGCCATGGTATATGCATAAAATTCTGATAACAATGTGCCTCATAAAAATGATTAAAAAATACATAGGACCGTTGCAATGACAGTTATACTTTAACACTGACAGCTAATTGTAGCATCTCCTTTTTTTTTTTTTTTTTTGCCAAATTCTTGGTGAAAGAATACCTCTAAGGAGAGTGAAGACCACGAGAAATACCATCAGTGGAAAAAACCTGCTGAACAATTTCTTGAAGGAGCATGCTTACAGACTGTCTCAGATTTCTTTTCGTGGCTCAAATCTAACTACTTTCCCACTGAGGAACATCAGGGATGTGAGTATTTTGGGAACATGGTGCTCCACAGAGCCTCCTGGTGCTCTAAACTAGCACTGGGGCTCATCTGGAGGTGCCATGTGGGATGTTGGGGTTGGAGTTCCTGCAGGAGGCAGAGACACTGGAAAACAGGGACCCCAACCAGAGGAGAAGGCACTCTCATCCTCAACTGTTGGTCTTTGTGACTGGGCCTGGCAGTTACCAGGTGGCAGGTAAACATCCATTTGTGTGTGAAAGATGTGTCATTAGTTTGAGGGTTATTGTTCCTTCCGAAGTAAGTGAGCCACCCACTTATAGATGAAGAGTGAACCATCACTGATCAAAAGGTAGAACCATCTGCAAAGCAATTGTGAATCCCCAGGTAGAGGAATTCAGTTTCCACAGATGCAAGAACGACAGCAGTAAAAATTTACTGAACCTGTATTATGAGTATGGCCATAAGAATGATTTTGGTTTCTGTTTTTAGATTAGAAAAAGGGCTTATTTTATGTTCAAGATGTCTTCAAAAATGCCCATGCCAACCTGAGAGATAGGCAAAGAGTAAATACATGTTAAATGAAAGGGTCAACTGTGTGCTGTTGATTGGGTGTGGTCTGAGTTTAGAGGGTATGGGTGGAGTTAATCAAGAAGGACCTCTTAGAGAAGCAGGTGTTAAGTCTGGGTTTGAAGAAACTACAGAGTTTCTGAAATGAAGGTACCAGGATTCCCTGGGTGTCCAGTGGTCCTAGGGGCCCAGTGGTTATGCCTCTGGGCTTCCCATGCAGGAGGTACCACTTCAATGCCTGGGTCATAGAGTCAATATCCTGCATACAATGTAGCACAGGAAAAATATGTCAAATGTAGATAGGTCTGTGACCAAAGTCTATGAGCTGCCCGGTTGTTAGAAAGTGCTCTCAAAAGATATGTGACACCCAGAGGGAGGCAGCAGTGTGGGAATAGAGGGCAGCCTGTTCTGCACTAACCCACTCCCTCCTTCTCCCTGCAGATGCTCTACGTGGGTAACATCACCATTGGAACACCCCCTCAAGAATTCCAGGTCCTCTTTGACACAGGCTCAACTGTTTTGTGGGTGCCCTCCCTCTTTTGCCCTAGTTCAGCCTGTTGTGAGTACAGACACCCCCTACCCAGACCATCTTTCACCTGCCCTGCCACCCTGTTTCCACCCTTGGCACCTGATGACACTCATCTCTTGTATCTGCAGCTACACGCGTTAAGTTCAGACATCACCAGTCTTCCACCTTCCAGCTTATCAATAGGACCTTCAGCGTTGCCTACGGATCTCGGAGAATTAATGGAATTGTTGTTCGTGACACAGTTCGGGTAATAATGTAAAAAATGCTGAATCAGGACTGGCTATGGAGTGACCCCTGCTTACAAAATAGATGCAGGACCATCTGGCAGGATACTTCCTAGCCTAAATCCGATAGATATTGGCCATCTTATCCACAGGGTCATGTCTCTGGGGAGACAGGACCTGTGGTGACACATGAGCAAACAAGTTAGCTAACCCAGAGAGTGGCTTGAGGTTTGGACTTGCAGCTCCTCTGCCCATGAGCATTTCAAGGTTCATTTTGCTGGGAGCAAGAAGAAGGGATAAAAGCACCCACTTTTGTATTCACAGACTATTCCAGGCACTTTCAGGTAATAACTGGTTTAATCCTGCAATGACCCCACACAGCAGTTACTCTGATTAGCTCATGAGACATATGAGGAAAGTGAGGTGCAGACAGCAAGGGCCTTGCTGAGGGCACATATGTGGTAAGTGGTGGAGCTGGGCTGGCTTTTCAGGACTGAAGTTGCTGTGGGGTGTTTGGGGACAGGATAAAACTCATCTGTGGACCCCGGGGGCAGTCAAGGGCTTCAGGTATCCAGAGTGGGAAACTGGAGGCCTGAGAAGTCAAGGAGCCTGAAAATAAGTTCTCACTCTAGAGGACCCTTGAGAGTCTAATAAACCTATGGCCTGCTTCCCCCAAAATACTTGAGTTGTCCCCATCTCTCTCTTTATCTCTCATACGCACTCACAGAAATATACACATATTCCTAAAAGTGAATTCCCAAGGGAGTAACTTCATAGAACCCTGCCAGCAACATTGTGTTTTTGGCTTCAGTCTTCCTGGACAGAAGCAGAATCCAGAGTATATTACAGAGAATGCAGTCCATTCCTGTCATTAGGTCACAGTGATACCAAAGGGTAGGCTATCTTGCTCTCGATTGTTTTGTCCATAAAGTGGCACCAGTGGGACCTGGCTTGACTCTTGGTCACGCCACTTGTACAGAAGCCACGAGGCCAATTTGACTCACTCAGGTCGTGTTTTTCAGAGGGGCAAATGTTTTTAAATTCACAGCGTCTCTCAAATGGAACCCAAATTTCCCTCCTAGCATTATCTAACCGCCTGTGGGCCTCCAAGGACTGAGCCCAGGCTCAATTCTTCTCTGAGGATCTAATGGCAATGCACCTCTGGCCACTCCTAGCCCCACTTCACGTATCTGTAAGTGGCAACACTCTTCTCTCCCACAGATTGGTGAACTTGTAAGCACTGATCAGCTGTTTGGTCTAAGCCTGATGCAATATGGATTTGAGGGCATACCTTTTGATGGCATCTTGGGCTTGAACTACCCAAACATATCCTCTGCTGGAGCCTTCTCCATCATTGACAACCTGAAGAATCAAGGTGTCATTTCTGAGCCTGTTTTTGCCTTCTACTTGAGCAAGTAAGTCTGAGATGGCCAATCCCTTTCTCCAAATTAGCTATAAGATGCTTTCAGTTGCACGAAAATTATAGAACACTTGATAAAGAAGTATCCTGAGAGATAATTTAACACAGATAACTATGGCCCCAGGGCCCAATTGGCTTCACCCCTGGCTTTTATAAATAACATTTTATTGGAACACAACTCTACTCCTGGGCTCAAGACAAATAACATGGTCTAGAAGAGTGAGTGAGTAGGTAAGCTAATGGAAGGCAACAGGAAACAAGTTGAGGAAAAGGCAATATGATTTGCTTATGTATTTGATAAAGAAGGAAGGAGAAAGATGGTGGATATCTTTCCTTCCTCATTAGCATTCCACTGGGAGCCCAGGACCAGCTACACAATTTATAGGAGCCAGTGAGAAACGAACGTGTGTGACACAAAAGTGTGAGACCCTTTTTTCAAGAAATACTAGGCATTTCAAGACAGGGAGAGCAGAGGTGGAGTCCCTCTGTGTGTGGGGCCCTTTGAACAATAGACATCACAGGCCAGTGGAGCCAACTCTGGGTGAGCTGAACCCACACCCTTAGAACTCCCAGGCCTTGATTTTCCTGAAAAATGACAAGGTGGACAAGGGGAAAGCCAAACGCTTCAGCACCCTGACCTCTGAGGGTGTCTGAGCACTCAGGTCACTGGGGGTTCAGGGCATCTTCAGAAGACATAGTAGGTGGAGCCTAGCCAAGTGATTCAGCTTCTAACCTCCTCTGTGCCACTCATTAGCCAATAACAGACCTCACTCTAGATCTCAATTGCTCCAAGATGCTATTTCTGCATCTGTACATGGGATCTTATTAGGGCCTTGATGGGTGGACAAGCACAGCTCTCAGACAGTGGTGGTGTTACTGTCTCCCAAGGATCCACTCCCCACTTGTTTCTACAGATACAAGCAGGAGGGCAGTGTGGTGATGTTTGGTGGGGTGGACCAACGCTACTACGAGGGAGAGCTCAACTGGGTACCATTGGTCCAAGTGGGCAGCTGGACTGTACACATGGATCGGTAAGTAAGCCTCTCTCTCTGAGGATCAGCCCAAGCGATGCTCCTACTAATTNGATGTTTGGTGGGGTGGACCAACGCTACTACGAGGGAGAGCTCAACTGGGTACCATTGGTCCAAGTGGGCAGCTGGACTGTACACATGGATCGGTAAGTAAGCCTCTCTCTCTGAGGATCAGCCCAAGCGATGCTCCTACTAATTTTCATGGACACAGGCAGACACACACAAATGCATTCTCAGACACATAGTCACACAGACATATACACCACCCACAACAACACAGACACACAGATACATGGAAACACACAAGCAGACACATATACAAAGACATACACAGAGACAAATAAAAACATGCATAGCTAGTCAGAGACACACAAGCACACAGAGACACATACAAACACACACACAAACACACACACAAGCACATAGATACACAAACAACCCATGGGTTCATAATCCTCAGGCCTTCTGAGCAAGGCTCTGTCAAGCATACTAAAAGGGTCTAGAGAGGACTGTACTGCTGGGAGAGTGCTGCACCCACTGCCCTTAGAGGTGGGGAGCATGGTTAGAGGGCTCTACAGTGTTGTGAACAAAGGATCAGGAAGAATTTCTCCAGCCTGATAGATAAGCCAGTTATGATAAAATGACCAACTGTCCAGGGCTACATAGGACATAGGATGTTCTCAGTACAGAACTTAAACAGTATGAATTTAAAATAAATGTCATTTTAAAAACAGGGACAGTCCTGAGAAAATGGGGAAAACTGGTTGGCTTAGGGAGCAGCTACCTAGCAGTGGAAAGAGGTTGGCTGCAGTCTTATGACTTGAAAGCAACTAATAAAAAAGACACCACACGTTTTTGGGCACACAGTGGGACAGCAGCTGTAACAGAGAATCAGGAAGGTGGGATCCAGGAGTGACCTGAAGACAATAGGCATAATTGACAGGATTCTGGGTGATACCCTCAGACAAAAGCTGACCTGTCCTTTGGAGTTTCTGTGGGCTAGTCATGTATTTCCTGGCCAGGGTCTCAGGGTCTGAGCTGGTTGTAGGAGCAGTGCTGGGCGACACCCTCTCCCAGAGGAGCCCCTCTCTCCCCCTACTATGTGAATCTTCTGCCCCTGCAAATCTCCATCTTCAATCTGGGCGACCTGTTATTTGTTCCCTACAAGATACAGCTCTCTGGAGGTTTCTTATTGTTTTCTCAGTCTTCATTCTCTCATTGAACAGACAAGCATTGGGCATCCACTGCATGCCAGGCACATTAGGGAGGCAAGGATAATAAAACTCACGCTCACATCTAAGAAGACAGATGTACATGAAGTGACTCACCCACATAGTGAATTGGTACATGCTCGACATGAGGAGGAGAAGGCAATTGCAATCCACTCCAGTACTCTTGCCTGGAAAATCCCAGGGACAGTGGAGCCTGGTGGGCTGCCCTCTGTGAGGCTGCACAGAGTCAGACACAACTGAAATGAGTTAGCAGCAGCAGCAGCAGCAGATATGAGGAAGGGTCTACAGAGAGTGACCAAGACAGGAGACTGATAAACACCAGGGAAAAGACTTCCCAAAAACAATACAATTAAGGTGTAATCTGGAAGATGAGAAGAAATTTGTTAGTCAAAGTGGAGTGGAGTCTTCTAGGAAGAAAGATCAGCTTGTGTCAAGGTACAAAAGATCCTGGTGTATTCAAGTACTTCATTCGAGGATGTCAGGAAAGGTGCTATGTCGAGAGCAAAGGAAACGAGGGCAAGAGACGAAGCACTGTTTAGGAGACAGTTGGGAAGGGGCAACTCTGGAAGACTCACAGTGACCTTGATGCCCGCTTTCTTCCATTGTCTCTCAGTATCTCCATGAGAAGAGAAGTTATTGCTTGTTCTGGTGGCTGCCATGCCGATTTTGACACCGGGACATCAGTGATTCAAGGCCCAAGTACACTGGTCAATAACATACAGAAGCTCATTGGTGCCACGCCACGGGGTTCCAAGGTGAAGGGTCATGCCCCAGGGTCACTCCCAGTTTCCACACATAAGAAGGATCTCCAGGGCCAACCTCTCCCCCTCTCTCTCTAACAGCACTACGTTTCATGTTCTGTGGTCAATACCCTGCCCTCTATTATCTTCACCATCAACGGCATCAACTACCCAGTGCCAGCTCAAGCCTACATCCACAAGGTGAGGGGACAATACTGAGGGTTTGTTCTCAAACTGCAGCTTGCAGGAATCTTTGGGCTGCTGCTGGGAGGAGGGCACCCTCTGGAGGCCATGTCACACCATTGCAGATGCTGCAGAGCCCTGTGGCTAGGCCAGTGCCTCCCACAAATCTAATCACTTGAGAGTAAACGGCCATGTGGGACACTGATCTTCCAGAAATAAATGTGGAGACGCCATACCATGCTGGCATGGTGGGAGTCAGGGAGAGGAGAACATTAAGGTCCACAGTCCAATAAGAGCTTCAATTCAATCTGAACTCTTAGGTGCAAGAACATGAAATTCAGCCCTAGCAGTCCCTGAAATAGGCCATGTTACAAGGAGGATGGCTGGAGACAGTCCCAGTGTGATTTCCCTGCATAAGTTAACAGTCTCCCTTCCCTTCTCACAGCTTTCCTCGTTTGGATGATAAATTACATGGTCAGCCTAGTTCTCACCTGTATCTTCCCCTTGCTCTGGCCAGGTGCCTCTTTTGTGAGTTGGGGTACCCGACCCCTCTGTGTGATGTTGGATACTAAGGTGAAAAAAGGGTGCACAGTGACTACTCAGGCCCGGCACCAGGTGGAGGCTTCATGTCAGCTCCCCGTGAGAGTTCAGAGCAGGCTGATGAGCTCAAAGAAGGCTTTGAGGAAGAGAGGGAATTTCAGGAATTCTAAAACCACAAACTCATTGAACCATATGGAGGGTTGCTTGGTGCCGGGAAAAACTGCACTGGATTCCATGCAGATGGCATCTCAAGGTGCTCTGCACTGNGCTCAAAGAAGGCTTTGAGGAAGAGAGGGAATTTCAGGAATTCTAAAACCACAAACTCATTGAACCATATGGAGGGTTGCTTGGTGCCGGGAAAAACTGCACTGGATTCCATGCAGATGGCATCTCAAGGTGCTCTGCACTGGGCACTGGGGACTTACTAGGGGTGATGAGGGCTATGGACTGACCAGTGGGGATGGGGAACCAGAGTACTTTACCCACCCAAGCCTGGAGTGGCCAAAAAGGGTGAGTGTGGGCTGAAGGCAGCTTCTCAGAGTTCCTGAGTTAAGTCTTCAACAAAGTGTTGTGGGCACTGCTCTATTTAAGATGGATAACCAACAACAAGTTGCTGTTTAACACAAGGAATTCCGCTCAGTTATATAACAGCCTGGATGGGAGGGGTGCCTTTGGGACCAGGATACCCAGATACATATGGTTGAGTCCCTTTACTGTCCACCTGAAACTCAGAATATTGTTAATCAGCTATACTCCGATACAAAAATAATTATTTATTTAATTTTTATTTTCACTTTATTTTACTTTACAATACTGTATTGGTGTTGGCATACATTGACATGAATCCGCCATGGGTGTACATGAGCTCCCAAACATGAACCCCCCTCCCGCCTCCCACCCCACAACATCCCTTCAGATCATCCAAGTGCACTAGCCCCAAGCATCCTGCATCGAACATAGACTGGCAATATGTTTCTTACATGGTAGTATACATATTTCAATGCCATTTTCCCAAATCATCCCACCCTCTCCCTCTCCCTCCGAGTCCAAAAGTCTGCTCTACACATCTGTGTCTCTTTNTTTGCACAGAGTCAGACATGACTGAGAGACTGAACTGAACTGAAGGTAAATCAAAATAAATTAAAAGTTCCTTTAAAAATAAGAATTAAAATAAAATAAGCTCTAAGGATATACTGTACAACATAAAATAGCCAATATTTTATAATAACTATTAGTGAAATAGTTCCAATGGAATTATTAATGGAATATAACTTTTAAAAATTGTGAATTGTGCTCTTATACCCTGTATAATATTGCACACCTATTCTACTTCAATTTTAAAAATTAATGAGAATCATTATCTGTGAAACCATCTTTGAGAAGATTTCACACTCCAGACTCTGGGCTTAGTGATACAGAGGTGAGGTTCAATACCCAGTGAGGTGGGTGTTCTTATGACACCCATTCCACAGAGGAGGAAACTGAAGCTTAGAGAAGTCAGGAAGCAGTGCCTGGGCGTGGGGCAGATCCCTGGGCTCACCTGAATCCTGGGGTCGGTCCCTTCCACGTTCTCACTTCTTCCTCAGCACCAGGCATCTTCTGGTTCTTCTGAAAGGCTTGAAGGAAAATAAACACACACCGGATCTGAGCAGTTGCTGGGTGATCCTCAGCGCGCAGTGACCTGCGATGGAGAAGAGGTAGCTCCTGACTCAGAGTGGATTAGTGACAAACGATGACATTTCCATCTTCAACAGAATCACTGACAGGATGAGGACAGAGCAGAAAAATTGGCAGGAAAGAACTTGTATTCTTTCACCGGCAGTTCTTTCTGGAGGCAGGAGGTGGGGGCAAGGGAAAGGAGGAATACCAATAGGTACTATTTAACGAATTCTTAAAATGCAACTAAGAAAACATCTTTAGGAAATTAATACAATATTATAAAGCAATTATATCCCAATTTAAAAAAATAGAGTACTGAAGAAAAATAAAAATCAGGCATGGAAAAAAATAGAGAAAGAAAACATTGTTAGGGTTGGAGTCAAATCTTCAGTGCGAAACGCACCGATAAACCTGGGGGTGACCCAAACATTACAAAGAGAAGCCCCTTCATAGGGTAGAACTCAGGCACAGGGAGAGGGCGGTGAGCTCTGTGGCCTCTGCTTGGGGCCCCTGCCAGGCATGCTCCTCTGACGCAGCTGGCAGTGCCAGGGCTGTGCTGGGCTTCCCGGCCTCACTGTCAGGTGACCTGGGCTTTGCTCAAGAAGATGACAAGTGCGATTGAAAGCCCAGGAGATAACGTTGGTGGGAACAGTGCAACCACTAAGGAGAGCAGTATGGAGGCTCCTCAAAAAGATAAAAACGGAGCCACCATCATTCAGTCCAGTCGCTCAGTCGTGTCCGACTCTGTGCGACCCCATGAAGTGCAGCACACCAGGCTGCCTCCCTGTCCATCACCAACTCCCGGTGTCTATCCAAACCCGTGTCCATTGAGTCAGTGATGCCATCCAGCAATCTCATCCTCTGTCGTCCCCTTCTCCTCCTCCTCTCAATCCCTCCCAGCATCAGGGTCTTTTCCAATGAGTCAGCTCTTCACATCAGGTGGTCAAAGTATTGGAGTTTCGGCTTCAACATCAGTCCTTCCAATGAACACCCAGGACTGATCTCCTTTAGGATGGACTGGTTGGATCTCCTTGCAGTCCAAGGGACTCTCAAGAGTCTTCTCCAACACCACAGTTCAAAAGCATAAATTCTTCTGAGCTCAGCTTTCTTTATAGTCCAACTCTCATATCCGTACATGACCACTGGAAAAACTATAATCTTGATTAGATGAACCTTTGTTGACAAATAATGTCTCTGCTTTTTAATATGTTGTCTAGGGTGGTCATAACTTTCCTTCCAAGGAGTAAGCATCTTTTAATTTCATGGCTGAAGTCACCATCTGCAGTGATTTTGGAGCCCCCCAAAATAAAGTCTTACACTGTTTCCCGTTTCCCCATCTATTTCCCATGAAGTGATGGGACCAGATGCCATCATCTTTGTTTTCTGAATGTTGAGCTTTAAGCCAACTTTTTCACTCTCCTCTTTCACTTTCATCATAAGGCTCTTTAGTTCTTCTTCACTTTCTGCCATAAAGGTGGTGTTATCTGCATATCTGAGGTTGTTGACATTTCTCCAGCAATCTTGATTCCACCTTGTGCTTCATCCAGCCCAGTATTTCTCATTATGTACTCTGTATATGATCCAACAATCCCACTATTTGGTATATATCCAAACAAAACTATAATTCAGAAAGATACAAAAAAAATTAAAAAAATAAAATAATAATAATAAAAAAGAAAGATACATGCACCCCAATGTTCATAGCAGCACTATTTACAATAGCCAAGCTTTGGAAACCACATGGAAACAACCCAAATGTCCATTGGCAGGTGAATGGATAAAGAAGATGCAACACGTATATGCAATGAAATGTTACTCTAGCATGAGAAAGAATGAAATCATGCCATTTTCAGCACCATGGATGGACCTAGAGATTATTATACTAAGAGAAACAAGAAATCTAAATATATGTGTAAAATCTAAAATATGACATAAGGGAACTTATCTGTGAAATAGAAACTGATTCAGAGACATAGGAAATAAACTTGTGGTTGCCAGCAAGGAGGGCAGGTGAGGGAGGGATGGGGTGGGAGCTTGGGATTAGCAGATGCAAATGTTATATATAAAATTAAAAGCTTCTGCACAACAAAGGAAACTATAAGCAAGGTGAAAAGACAGCCTTCTGAATGGGAGAAAATAATAGCAAGGGAAGCAACTGACAAACAACTCAAAGATATACAAGCAACTTATGCAGCTCAATTCCAGAAAAATAAACGACCCAATAAAAAAATGGGCCAAAGAACTAAATAGACATTTCTCCAAAGAAGACATACGGATGGCTAACAAACACATGAAAAGATGCTCAACATCACTCATTATTAGAGAAATGCAAATCAAGACCACAATGAGGTACCACTTCACACCAGTCAGAATGGCTGCGATCCAAAAGTCTGCAAGCAATAAATGCTGGAGAGGGTGTGGAGAAAAGGGAACCCTCTTACACTGTTGGTGGGAATGCAAACTAGTACAGCCACTATGGAAAACAGTGTGGAGATTCCTTAAAAAATTGCAAATAGAACTGCCTTATGACCCAGCAATCCCACTGCTGGNCAAGTAATAAATGCTGGAGAGGGTGTGGAGAAAAGGGAACCCTCTTACACTGTTGGTGGGAATGCAAACTAGTACAGCCACTATGGAGAACAGTGTGGAGATTCCTTTAAAAATTGCAAATAGAACTGCCTTATGATTCAGTTGAATTTTAAAAACTTAGCTTGATTCAATGATACTGACTGAAAGTTGGCAAGCTAGCACCTGTAATCCCATTGACTATTTGCATAAATAAAGTTTTATTGGAATACAGTTATGCCCATTCATTTACATATTGTTTATTACTGTTTGGGGCTTCCTAAGTGGCACTAGTGATAAAGAATCTGTCTGACAATGCAGGAGATGTAACCTGTCTGATAATGCAGGAGACGTAAGAGACATGGGTTCGATCCCTGGGTCAGGAAGATCCTGTGGGGGAGGGCATGACAACCCATTCCAGTATTCTTGCCTGGAGCATCTCATGGACAGTGGAGCCTGGAGGGCTACAGTCCATAGGGTCATAAAGAGTCAAACGCTACTGATGTGACTTAACACACACCTACACACACACACGACTGTTTTCAGGCTACAAGGGTAGAGTTCAGTAATTGCAAAAGAGTTCATATAATTCACAAAGTCTATAATATTCATTATCTATGCCTTCATGGAAAGTTCACTTGTCTCTGAGAAAAACTTTCTCTTTAAATAAATGATCAGTCCCGTTGAGATGAAGCTCTTAGTCTTTCATATTTCTCTTTCTTCAACCAACTCCTCTCAAAGATGATATCTGGGTTTTAAGGCATATGTGGTCTCTGTAACTATGGTATAAAGAGGAGGGGGAGACAAGGTCCTCAGTGCATGTGGTACCCTCTGGACTCTTGCTCACGTAAGTAGTGGTTGGTATGAATTGTTCCCTGGATTAGTGAGCACTGACATGAGACTGGTCCTATTCCTGAGGGTTCTGCTGACATTCACTGTCCAAGTTGCAACTGGTGACACTTGCGGTTTGCTCTCATTTGCCTTGTGAGGGTAAGTACCTTCCCTGCTCACTTGACCACTGATGATTTTGCAGAGTCCATCGAGGGCCAGCTGGAACGTGCACACAGTCCTCAACTTCAAGACCACTTTTTTCTTTATGCCAGGAATCCTTTCTGGCAAACTCCCCAGACAAAATCTCAGGTAAATGCCATATACTATCCGAGGAACATGGGGAAAATTCTGGGCCCTTCACGTGCTTCATGGGAAATAAGGATGCTTTGAGAAGGCAGCATTCATGCCCTGCCTCTGCTTAAACATTCTGTGATGCCTAGTTTCAAGTGGAGCAGACAACCTACAAATAAATCACCTTCCAGCATCCCAAGTAGAAAAGGGAGCAGAAATATTTCAGCCTTCAGCATTACCACCCTTTCACCCAATATTTCTGCTATTTCATTCTAAAAGAGGGAGGGTAGGCCACGCAAATGATCATGCTTCTACTTGTCTCTCCTCCAATCCCTCAAGGTAAAGTGAATACCTCCACCTTGTACTTCCTCTATATGCAGGATCCCTATAAATCCCTGTAAAACTTTGTAATAAAGCCTACTTTATAATCAAGGCAAGATGAGGGAATGTGTATGTGCATATTAGTTTCTCTCAACAAACTGGGGCATGAAGACTATTGTACTGCTGAAGTTTTGAAAAACACTAATTGGAATGTCAGAAGCTGAATATTATCTCTCTTTTCATTCTTGCTGAAACATGTAATAGACGTAGCTCTTGGGCTTACTGGGGAGAAAGCCATATACAAAAGCAAAAAAGGACACATTGAAAGCATTCCAAAAATATTACTCACATTACATATCACAGATTCAAATCCATTTGAAGGGATCAGGCATCCTTGAAAAATGCATAAGAAATTACATAGGGAAACCCTACCACCAAGCAGAGGGACCACCTTCAAGCTTCGTTTTAATCAAGATTGCTAGATCCACTCCCAACCTCTAGAGGTGGAGCAGATATTTTACAAGGTGAGATTTTCATTCAAGGAAATGTGTGTTTGTTTTTTTTAATTTATTTGTTTTTAATTGGAGGATAATAGCTTTATTATTATAAAAAGTCTGTCTTTATAAAGAGTGTGCCTGTAATGCAGGAGACCCAGGTTCAAACCCTGGGTCAGGAAGATCCTCTGGAGAAGGAAATGGCAACCCACTCCAGTATTCTTGCCTGGAGAATCCCATGAATGGAGGAGCAAGGTGGGCTACAGTTCATGCGGTCGCAAAGAGTGGGAGCTTTACAATGCTGTGTTGGTTTCTACCATATATCAACATCAATCAGACATAAGTATACATATGTTCCCTCCCTCTTGGACCTCCTTCCTACCTCCCACCCCATCCCACCCTCTAGGTTGTTACAGAGCACAGGTTTAGTTCTTTGCATTAATGGACATTTCTTAACCCATCTCTCCCTCTCTTTAAAATATAGTGGTTGGAATGGAAATTGATTGAGGTCACTCTAAGCTCTGGAATTAATTTCAAAATGAAGCAGTGTATGATAGTAGTGGGAGGAAAAAGTCAAGGGTCTTATGAACCTGAATTTGAACCCTGACCCTGCCACTTAGTAGCCATGTATAACCATTCAGAGCCACTACCTAAGTTTCTATATCATGAGCCTCTGCTCCTAAGGGATTAGCACCTCATGTGGTCTTTGATTATTTTCTCCCATCCAGACCACACTGGTTTACATTATGGGCTTGCCACAGGGCAAAATATAGCAATCCTAAACACCTGCCCTTTAAAGAGAAATATATTTATTACTTTTAACTAAAAGGACAATTGCTTTAAGCATAAGCAAAGTTAGATTCCAATTTGGCAGTCTGTCAGAATCTCATCGAATATCCCTCTATCTTAGCTTTCCCATATGATTATTGAAGGTTTAGCCTGAGTTCAGACTTGAACCATGAGAAGAACTCAGAGATGCATGCTCTGGAGGGTCCCCTATATTTAAAGCTCCTGATCCCTAAAGCTTGCCAACATGCCTGTCTCTGTGATTATCTTATAATTTCTACAGACTGTGATGTCACAACTCAAAATGGTATCTGGTTACTTATATCTGGTGGTCTGGGAATTATTCTGGGAATTATTTTGTCAAATGCTGAAAAGTTGGGAAGAGATGCTGATGCTAACAATATTATGTTCAGTGATAATTACGCTTCAGGTTATAGGAGGAATCTTGAATTGGTCACAGTCTTGACTGGCATCAAATCTTAGCATGGGAAATGAAAGATAGGTATCATCCAAAGAATAAAGAGAACTGAAGAAAAAAAATGCCTGGTTTTTCTTCAGCTCATGCTGAAACATTCCTTTTATTTCTTAGACTGGAAATCACACCATTTCCATAGTTAGTTACAAATACATTTTTATTATTAGGTAAAAGAAATGATGGAAGTGCCATACCTAGATATTATAATGACAATTATAGTGTGAGCATGTTGGCATTTATGTGTGTATATTAGCTAAATGTCTGAAACACTCCTCAAGGACTCCAAAAGGTCCCTTTGTGACCTTGGATCACAGACTTTCCCACTTTACCTAGCTGGAAAGGACAAGAACAGGCTGGGGGTTGGGGGTGGAAATGTCATTTATGGCTTCTCTGGTGACTCAGTGGTAAATAATATGCCTGCAATGCTGGAGATATGGGTTCAGTCCCTGGGTTGGGAAGATCCCCTGGAGAAGGAAATGGCAGCCCAATTCAGTATTATTGCCTGGGAAATTCCATGGACAGAAGGGCCTGATGGGCTACAGTCCATGGGGTTGCAAAAATATTGAACACAACTTATTGACTAAACAATAACAATAAGAAATGTGATTTATACAAGGGAAGTGTCCAAGGGAAGGGCAGGATCAAACAGGTCGGCTTGAGATGAGCAGATCCACAGGACAGGTATGATAGGAATCAAGGGAGAAAGCTGAAGGACATATGAGGAGCTAAATAACATACACCAGCTCTCACTTACCACCCATACCAACCCTGTGAGATGTGAACAGACAAGCTTGCCCATGGTTATGTGGCAGAATCAAGACGCAAAACCAGACAAACCTCAGACCTTGCCCTCTCCATCACCCTGAACATCCCCTCCACCTCTTAGAACATGGAATCAGAATCATGAGAGAAAGAATAAGAAGTAGTTAAGATGGGCACCCTTGGGGGTCCAGTGGTTAAGACTATGTGCTCCCACTGCAGGTGGCATGGGCTCAATCCCTTGTCAGGGAAGTTCTGCATGCTGCATGGCCAACCACACCCCCCCCCCCAACACACACACACATACACATACAACTATACAGAGAAGTAGCTGCAATGAGAAAAAGTTGAGAAATGTAATAAGGCAATTTTTAAGTCAAGACAGTGTCGGGTGTAGGCCATGCATAATATTTGGGTATCTATGAGTGCTCCTGGCTTGCAAGTACCATGCTGTATCATGAAAATCTGAAATGCATCAGTAATTGAATGTTATGTATTTCACAGATAAATAATCCCATAAATATTGTCTCTAATGAAAAGACACTAGGAAGGAGGCAGAGTTTTTATAAACGAATGAATCTCNATCTATGAGTGCTCCTGGCTTGCAAGTACCATGCTGTATCATGAAAATCTGAAATGCATCAGTAATTGAATGTTATGTATTTCACAGATAAATAATCCCATAAATATTGTCTCTAATGAAAAGACACTAGGAAGGAGGCAGAGTTTTTATAAACGAATGAATCTCCAAATAACAAAGATACCTGCACCAACTGAGGGAATTTTAGCCAGTTCAGTACAAAGGAAAAGGATGAATGGAGTTGGGAAGGAGATCGGAGGGATGTGAGGAACTGTCTTCTTTGATAATCACTAAAATAATTGCTCAGTTTTTCTGGATATATAATTGATTCAACAAATACTACTGAGTGCCTCTTTAGATCCTTGAATGACGGAATTTGGAAGCCATATTAGTAAGAAATGAATATCCCTGCACTCAAAGGGTTTATAATCCAGCGAAATACCTATATCCCTAAAGAATATAAGGGGTTCTGTGGAAGGACGTTCAAAATGTATAAAACATCATTCTCCCTCTTTTTCTTGGCGTTGATTGAAATTAAGCTCCTCTCATCCCAACAGATCCCCTTATAGTACCATTTCCATGGGGACTGAGAATTCATGTTGTGTGACTAAAAGTCATTATAGCTAAAAGTCTTCATGTATGAGGCAAACATTAATATTTGCATTAATAATATAATAATTCATGGGAGCCACCAGAAGGTCTCTGAGGGGTAGAAAGCTAAAAGAAAAGTAACATTTCACCCCACTTTGCTACACTTTGTCCTTTCTTTGAACTCTGAAATGCGAGTTAGCTCTTTATCATGGTGCTTGCTAGCTGTCCTCCAGTTGTTAACATTGTGTCATTTATTCCCAAATTGGATTAAAAAATTCTGAAGGGCAGAGAGTCGCCATCTTCCCCTGCACTGACCTCAGTGCCGAGCTCAATGCCAGATTCAGAGGCAGTGCCTGGTACTGGCTCCATTGTTGTTGTTGTCATTTCAGTTGCTAAGTCATGTCCCCATCCTTTGGGACTCCACGGACTGTAGCTTGCCAGCTCCTCTGTCCTCTGTCCTCTGCTATCTCTCCTGTATCCTCTGTCCTCCACATGAGTTTGCTCAACTTCATGTCCATTAAGTCGATCATGCTATCTAACCATCTCATCCTCAGCCACTCTCTTTTCCTTTTGCTGTCAATCTTTCCCAGCATCCGAGTCTTTTCCAATGGGTCGGCTCTTCACATCAGGTGGCCAAAGCATTGGAGCTTCAGCTTGAGCAATAGTCCTTCCAATGAACATTCAGGGCTGATTTCCTTTAGGATTGACTGGCTTCCTTGAACTGGCTTAAATAGGAATCTCAGTTAAGACAGAGAAGAGGGAGGTTCAGAGGAAATGAGCGAAGAAAGATTAGAATAGATGTTGCAGTTTTAATGAGCCAGTCTCATGTTTTGGAAAGACCTGAATTTTCAGGGAGAAATATGCAAATTGCACAAATTAGAAAGAGTTAAAGGCAGCCTAGAGAGTCAGCCTCAACTACCCATTTACATCATTATTTACTGGCACACAGAGTATACTGGCTTTCCCTTAGTGCTGCTTCACTGTAGAAGGACACAAACCAAGATACTGACGTGCACTGAATATTCACTAAGGCCCGCAGGTGTCTTGCTGAGCATCGACCACATGCCCATAAAGCACATGGTGGCCACAAAGGACAGCAAAAGTCATAACCCTTGTCCCTACGAAGCCTATAGATTTAGTGGTGGCTTAAATAGCCCCTCGGATATTCGCCTCTGCTTCCTTTGATCTTTTGCTCACTCATTCTTCATTTAGTTTTACAGTGCAGTATAGAGAGTCAGCTTTGTGCCAGGATCAATAATTATGCCACACGGCTAAATAACATTAATAAAAACTTTGGAGCCTCCAAAGCATGCAGAAGTCAATGTTTGAGGAACTGGTGGGCCATAAAGGAAGGAGGGCAGGGTACAAAAGAGAGAGAATATTGCTATATTTGGGCTCATTTCTCAACAAGGACCTTTTCATGCCTAAATGTATTGTTCCTTTTCACTGAGCTTTCTGGCACAATCTCTTATTTAGGCCTAGATTGTGCCTGAATTTCTCTCCAACTAAAGACAGCAGAGATTTTGGTGTGAGGGCCTCACTTGGCTCTCAGAAAGATAGCTTGTTTAGGTTTAAGTGTTATTAGAAAAGACTGCAGGTCTTTAAGCTTCTCTCCCACCCTCTCTTTTTTCCAAGGGATTTGTCTGGAAATTATTTGAAATCCTTGAGTTCTCCATGAATAACTGAAAAATGCACGCAAACATAAACCTTCAGGCTCTGACTTGGCAAGAAGATGTACAGAATAGTTCCTTGTGGTCAGATGGAGCAAGTCAGAAATGATGCAGAAGGGAGACTGAGATGCTGGTGAAGATACTCATCACTAGCTCAGCATCTGTGTGAGAGGAAAGCTCACACATTAGATGGAGAAGGCAATGGCACCCCACTCCAATACTCTTGCCTGGAAAATCCCATGGATGGAGGAGCCTGGTAGGTTGCAGTCCATGGAGTCGCTAAGAGTCGGACACGACTGAGCGACTTCACTTTCACTTTTCACTTTCATGCATTGAAGAAGGAAATGGCAACCCACTCCAGTGCTTTTGCCTGGAGAATCCCAGGGATGGGGGAGCCTGGTGGGCTGCCGTCTATGGGGTCGCACAGAGTTGGACACAACTGAAGCAACTTAGCAGCAGCAGCAGCACACATTAGAGGGACCAGTTACTGAAGATCCAAACCCAGTCTGCCTGTTCCCTCCTTTACCATTTTGTGCCTCATACAACCCATCCCCCAGCTTTTACAACCTACTGAGAGCATCTCAAACAACTATCATGAGTTATCCTCTTTGCATCAGTTCTTCCTTCTGCCCCTACATGTACCTTCCTCAGAGCCTTAGCAAAAGTTATCACCCAGCTGTATATGTGTTTATACTTGACTTCTCTATACTCTCTCTCTCCTACTACCCTAGGACATTCACGAAGGTGTAATTATACTGTATTCACTCTAAATCTCTAAAATTTAGTGCAGTGACCTGAACATAACAGATTCACAATAGATATTTGACAAATAAATGAACTTGTGACAATAATTGGTATTTGTTCAGCATAAACTATGTGCCAGTTCCTACAGTAGATGGTTTACACATGAATTCATTTAATTATCAGAAAAACCCTACAAGGTGGGAACTGTTATCTTCCTCATCTCAATATTGTTTTTGTGCCTCAGTTTCCTGTTTGAAAAAGGAGGTGACAACAAGGTTTACAGAGATAACTGAAGCACAGAGAGGTACAGCAAGAGCCTGAGGCAGAACTTGAAGTTCGGCCGTTTGACCCCAGAGCCTAAGCTCCTGTACGCCGCACTGCGGTGGATGAGTAAGAATCCTCAGGACCCCTCTCAGATCTGCTACCTTTCTACAAAATAAACTCCGAATGAATTCGTTAAAAGTTGTCAGTGATTATCTTGATGACATATTTTCAACCCTTTGGTATTGTCTAGAACATTAGAATGTTGGAAACACTGGAAAGCATATTGCCCAGTGGTTTTCAAACTTTCTTAGCAATGGGACCTTTCCTGAGAAAAATCTTTTCCAGATGAAATCTTTAGCAGAAGCTCAAGAGGTTTAAAACAATGGCAATGAGTATTTGAAGTGGGCTGGAGATGGAGAGAATGAGACATCTGTTTGAAGATTGCTTGTCCCTCTTCCATGGGTGACCCTAAAGAATCTCATTGAGTATGCAGGACTCAGGTTGGGTATTATTGCTCTAGTCCCAGAGAAGGCAATGGCACCCCACTCCAGTACTCTTGCCTGGAAAGTCCCATGGGCTGAGGAGCCTGTTGGGCTGCAGTCCATGGGGTCGCTAAGAGTCAGGCACAACTGAGCAACTTCACTTTTCACTTTCATGCACTGGAGAAGGAAATGGCAACTCACTCCAGTGGGCTTGCCTGGAGAATCCCAGGGACGGGGGAGCCTGGTGGGCTGCCACCTATGGGGTCACACAGAGTCGGACACAACTGCAGCAACTTAGCAGCAGCAGCAGCAGTTCTAGTCCAGATCCCTTCAATTAAACAATGAGAAATCTAAGATCTTAAGACATTTGCCCAAGGACATATATCTAGTAAGTGGCAGGTCTTCTGGCTCCAACATCAGTNAACTGCAGCAACTTAGCAGCAGCAGCAGCAGTTCTAGTCCAGATCCCTTCAATTAAACAATGAGAAATCTAAGATCTTAAGACATTTGCCCAAGGACATATATCTAGTAAGTGGCAGGTCTTCTGGCTCCAACATCAGTGTTCTTTCCTTTACATCATGCCAGGGGAATTGATTCCCAACCCTAGTTTCATGATACCAGAGGCTGTCCTAATTATCTCATATTGTGAAGGATATAACAAAAGTCTCAAAGCAAAAGTGATAATCTACTTTAAAAATCTGTGGCACCATATTTTTGGTGTTGGTTAGAAAATGGGACAAACTTCACAGAATTAAATGATAATAAGATAATGCCATTGCTAAGACATTGCAAATCTGAAAAGGTTGAAGTCCAAAGTAATATCCAACCATGCAAACGACACCCACACATTCAGACTCTGACCTTGAACAACTAATCCTTAGCAAATCCACAATCCCTTAGTTTTACAAAGTAGTATTTGGTGGGAGCAGCAGCAAGTCGATATTTTTCAAAACAAGATAATGAAAGCCCAGTGTTTACTGTACTAACGTGGGCTCTTCTCTGCCCAGAATTTTCAGAATTTTAATAATAACCAACGTCAATGTTTAATCTAAAGCTAGAGCACACTGGTTAAGAAACTGCTAAAAATAATCTGCTTCATATTGATGGCTTTGGCTTTGTTGACTCATAAAATGTCAGGGTTGGAGAAAAATAACTAACGGAAGCTTCAGCTGTGGTTGTACCTTCAATTATTGATGCTCCATTCTTAGTCTTCAGGCCCAACAGCTAAGATGCGATGTGATGGAATAGAGACCATGTGATGAAGTAAACGTGGGGAGGAGGATCACTCTCAATTCTGGCCACAAGACTCCTAGCCTTACCAGCTTACAGTAAGAACCACGGAGTCCGAATATTGACAGATCTCATAGTGTTCCTTCATATTGTTGCCAGTATGGGAAGCATAGAGCTGGGAATGTGAAGGTCTGTGCTTATGAATTTACAAGAATGGTTTTCAAATGGATTCCTCTAGTTTACAGCAAAGATGCCAGAATCACTCAGGAGATTCAGGACTCATCACTGTTGAGTAGGAACACTTATGGAATTAAGGATCAGCCAAACAGAGATCTAGTTCTAGCTCTGCTTTATACTAACTACATACATTTGAGCTGCTCAGTCTCACGGTGTGCCTACCTCGTCGAGTACTTGATGTATCTAAAAATTCCTTACTGACCTTCAACTACCAATTACTGAAGCCAGACACCACACTAGGTGCTTTACATACATTAAATCATAGCATCCTGTACTCGTGGAAGGGACTACCATTTTTATCTTTGTCCCTAGGCAATGCTAGGGAAAGCCATGAACTTTGTACTTGTACTCATAAAGTGAAAAGCTAGAATTGATTTCTGAAAATCACAAATGGAAACATGACATAGGCTTTCCAGGAGGTATCAACATGCAGGTGAATCATGAATTGCTCATGACAATGGGAATAAGTCAGCATTCAGAGGATTTTTTTTTGGGGGGGGGGTCTCAAGTTCCCTTCTCCAAAATTTACCACTTTCTGACATTGTCACACAGCACAAACACAAAGTCCAAGGAAACCTATGCACTCACCACTCCCTGTAGAATCTGATTCAATGGCTTGCAGCTTTGAGGTTCAACAGGAAGACAGACCCTTCGGGCAGTTCGAGAGCAATTGTCTCTCGATTCCTTTGGGCATTTCAGAAGAGTATCTGCCTCTCAATTCTGCTGGCCTACCAGGCCAACCCCAGACCCATCACAGGGTAAGAAGACATCAGAAAGTGGTTCATGGAGCTTCTAGAAAGCCAGATTAGAGAGGGTGGTTCTGAACAATAAAACTTAGTGTGGCCCCAGAAACATTTCATGTAACACCACTGTTAGCCGCACATGGAATTGCTTCTTCCAAATCAGGAAAGAGTTTGTCCTGAGCCAGCCACACTCTGAATGGGTTCAGACACATTCATTCCATTCATCATCTATCCACAACTTTTCTTGAGTGCCAACTTGTGCCAGCCTCCTGGGGGCCTGCCTGTACTCTACATGACAAAAAGGGAGGAGAGGAAAAGTATTAGTAGTTAATAGTGGTACCATGTACTCAATCCTATGTGAACAAAGAAGAAAGGACAATAAGGCAGATTACGGGAAAATGAGGCCCAGAGGAGCTTCCCACACAGGGTTTCCAAATTTAGAAAATAAAAATAGAAGGTGCAAGTTAAGTCTGACTTTGAATATGAAGTGTATTTGGGGCCAATATGAAATATACTTACAATTTAAAAAGTATTTGTTGTCTATCCGAAATTCAGATTTAACTGAGATCCTATATTATGTGTGGCAATCTTCTTCCCAAAGGAGTTGCCTCACTGAGTCTTAGGGAAATGCTGGAAGATGTTTCTCCTGAAGGCTTGATTTATTAAGGATGAGGTTGAGATGTCTCCTGACTGCACATAGGAATGAACTGCCAGACTCTGTTCTTCCATCCTTATAATTGCTGGTGACATTTAATCTTGACCTTCAGGTTCAAACCCACCCAGGCTCTGACCCTATCTCTCTTTACCAGAGGAGGCAACAGACCAGGTGGCTCAACAATACAGAACTTGGCCATTGGCCCCATTCAGATCATGCACTTGGCATGACCAAAATAAGTTTCACAAGACATTTGAATAAATGAGGGTCTTAGTTACTACTTGGGATTTTTGTATCCAAGCTCCTATCCTACCAACCTTGGTCAGTTTTCTTTCCAATCACAAAGAAAAGCAATGCCAAAGAATGTTCAGACTACCATACAATTGCGTTCATTTCACATGCTAAAAAGGTAATGCTTAAAATCTTTCAAACTAGGCCTCAGAAGTATGTAAACCAAGAATTTTAAGATGTACAAGCTGGATTTATAAAAGGGAGAATGCAGAGATCAAATTGCCAACATCCATTAGATCATAGAAAAAACAAGGGAGTTCCAGAAAAGTATCTACTTCTGCTTCATTGACTACACTAAAGCCTGTGACTGTGTGGATCACAACATACTGTGGAAAATTCTGGAAGAGATGGGAATACCAGACCACCTTACCTCTCTCATGAAAAACCTGTGTGCAGGACAAGAAGCAAGAGTTAGAACTGAACATGGAACAATGGACTGCTTTCAAATTGGGAAAGGAGTATGTCCAGGCTGTATGTTGTCATCCTGCTTGTTTAACTTCTATGTAGAGTAAATCATGAGAAATGCCAGGTTAGATGACTCACAAACTGGAATCAACATGCCAGGGAAGTCTATCAACAATCTCAGATACACAGATGATACCACTCTAGTGGCAGAAAGTGAAGAGGAACTAAAGAGCCTCTTGATGAGGGTGAAGAGGAGGGTGTAAAAGCTGGTTTAAAAACTCAACATTCAACCAACAAAGATCATGGTATCTGGTCCCATCATTTCATGGCAAATAGATGGGGGAAAAGTGGAAACAGTGACAGATTTTATTTTCTTAGGCTCCAAAATCACTGTGAATGGTGATTGCAGCCATGAAATTAAAAGATGCTTGCCCCTTGGAAGAAAAGCTATGACCAACCTAGACAGCATATTAAAAAGCAGAGACATCACATTGCCAACAAAAGTCTGCATNTTCTTAGGCTCCAAAATCACTGTGAATGGTGATTGCAGCCATGAAATTAAAAGATGCTTGCCCCTTGGAAGAAAAGCTATGACCAACCTAGACAGCATATTAAAAAGCAGAGACATCACATTGCCAACAAAAGTCTGCATAGTCAAAGCCATGGCTTTTCTAGTAGTCACATACAGATGTGAGAGTTGGACTTTAAAGAAGGCTGAGTGCCAAAGAATTGATGCTTTCAATCTCTGGTGTTGGAGACTCTTGAGAGTCCCTTGGAGACAAGGAGATCAAACCAGCCCAAAGGAAATCAACAGTGAATATTCATTGGAATGACTGATGCTGAAGTTGAAGTCCCAATACTTTATCTACCTGATGTGAAGAGCTGACTCATTGGAAAGGACCATGATGCTGGGAAAGATTGAGGGTGGGAGAAGGAGGTGACAGGATGAGATGGTTGGATGGCATCACTGACTCAATGGATATGAGTTTGAACAGACTCCAGGAGATAGTGAAGGACAGGGAAGCCTAACGGGCTGCAGTCCATGGGGATGCAAATAGTTGGATATGACTTAGTGACTGAAAAACAACAACAAACAACTCCAATCCTGTCTCCCAGTTCTAGTAAGAGTGCCCCTGATACAATCAGGCACGTATCAGATATTCAATAAACATTCAGTGTTTAATTCAGCAACATGAAAAAATGGACCAGAAGGTAAAAGCTGGGCCCCACCTTTGCATTATTACACAACTCCTCCCATTCGCTGACCCTTGGTTTACTCATCTGTAAAATTAGTGGGTCAAACTATACCGATGATCTGTTTCTCTAGCCCCTTTTATATCAAGTCTGAGCTGTTTGCCTATGGACATATTCAGGGCCAACGATATGTATTAAAAAAATCCATAAAGTTATTCAATTTCCCTTTTAGGCAGGCCAAGATTTAATGTGTAAAGATAATATTGAGCAATAACTCATTGGAAAATTACTTTTGCTAAACTTAGACCATGTTTTAATTTCATAACTCAACACAAATCCCTCTAAATTTCTAATCCTGGGACCAGTTTCAAATGCTGGGAGCATCTCTATCTTTATTCAGTGCTCCAAATAAGCCAAGATTTTTGACAAAAATTATCTATTTATGAATAGCCTTGGTCATGAATGCTGCCTTTTTTGCCTCAATATTTTAAAAAGCAAATATTTTTCTAACAAACAATGACTATTTTCTCTCCTTTAATTTTCTTCAATTTTTTGTATGTTAGCGTTAATAAGAAAATTGTGGCTGAGGTTTTCATCTCAACAATTTATTCAGTTCACTTAGTAGCACTCAACCCTAACTGTACATTAAGAAATACCTGGAGAGCTTTTAATATGACTGAGATCAGGGTCTCACCTTAGATAAATTAAATCAAAATCCCAGCAGGAGGAGACCCTGACTTGCCAATGATGCTAAGGTGCAGCCAAGATTGAGACATTCTGAATTAAGACACCAAAACTGTTTTCATGGCATTAGGTGTTTATATTATCCTTGAAAAATATGTGAAGCCAACAGTAGGGCATCAGGGGGAGAGGGATTTTAGAGGGAAATCAATGCAGAAGTAACTCTAAAGATTCAAGACCACAGAGGACATTTAGTCAGCATGATGACTGGTTGGAGATGAACAATTACTGAGAGGTCTCTTGGGGTTTAGGAAGCATACAGTTCTAAAACCACCACACCTGAAATGACATGTCAGCATGTAAGAGAAGAAATTGACATCTCCCATGGACCAGATTGAAGTCCTCTTTCAAAAACCTCTCTCTCAGCCATTATTCACCATTGAAAAGATACGTGCAGTTTTTCAAGAAACCTGATCTTTTTTCTCAGTCCTTATCTGTTATAAGCTTCCCTTGACTTTCTCCTCCTCTTTTTTGCCTTCACTTCCTTCTTCCTCTTCCACTACTGCCATTAGCACCACTGCTAGCAATTCTGAAGTGGATATACAGTGAAGGGGAAAAAAGGCAGGAGCTGGGTCAACTGCAGAGAGTGACCAGTATATGGATGCTTACTTTTCTTTTCCTGGTCTAATTCTNTTCCTCTTCCACTACTGCCATTAGCACCACTGCTAGCAATTCTGAAGTGGATATACAGTGAAGGGGAAAAAAGGCAGGAGCTGGGTCAACTGCAGAGAGTGACCAGTATATGGATGCTTACTTTTCTTTTCCTGGTCTAATTCTGGGGGCATTCTGAGAGTTAACAGTTATTGAGCATGGACAGTATTCTAACTTGAGCTTCTCTTCATTTTCTCATCTTTCTATCCATGCTGCAATCCTCTGTAGAGTTGTCAGTATTAACCTCACTTTGAATTGAGGAATCTGAGGCTCCTAGAGGTGAGATGACATGTCCACGGTCACACAGCTAATAATCAGCAAAGTCAACATGCACCTCAATGCTACTTCTCCTCTGATCTGCATCCCTAACCACTGATGGAAAGTGATAGCTTACTCTGAGATTCCATGGCACTCAGTTTCCCTTTCTAAGCACATGTCCCGTTGTGCTTTATGTTGTGGTAATTTCTGAACCCCTTTCTATAGAGCTTGACTCTCTAAAGCTACTGTCTATATCCAGTTTATTTGTGTCCCCATATGGCAGTAAATATTTGGCATGGAACATAGCCAATCAATAAAAGATGAAAACTGAATGGATTTGGAAGTGAAGGAGTGTATGTTTCAATAGCTGACTTTTTTTTTTTTTTAGCAATTTATGCTCTGAAGTATAAAGGAAGGTTTTGAGTAAAGGATTTGAGACCAGGA
Organism: Neotragus pygmaeus; assembly: GCA_006410875.1. Classification (NCBI taxonomy): domain Eukaryota; kingdom Metazoa; phylum Chordata; class Mammalia; order Artiodactyla; family Bovidae; genus Neotragus; species Neotragus pygmaeus. The sequence goes on from SJYV01003225.1 coordinate 1,345,113, forward strand.
AGCATTTGTTTTAAAACTACAAATTCAATTAATCAGAGATATACGCTGGGGTTCTGGAATGTGAAGTCAAGTGGGTCTTAAAAAGCATCACTATGAACAAAGCTAGTGGAGGTGATGGAATTCCAGTTGAACTGTTTCAAATCCTGAAAGATGATGCTGTGAAAGTGCTGCACTCAATATGCCAGCAAAATTGGAANTCCAATACTTTTGGCCACCTGATGCAAAGAACTGACTCATTTGAAAAGACCCTGATGTTGGGAAAGATTGAAGGCAGGAGAAGAAGGGGACGACAGAGGATGAAATGGTTGGATGGCATCACCAACAGGAGTTTGAGTAAACTAGGGGAGTTGGTGATGGACAGGGAGGCCTGGCGTGCTGTAGTCCATGGGGTTGCAAAGAGTCAGATATGACTGAACTGAACTGAACCAGGGGTAAGGAAAGGGGAGGAAAGTGCCACTCACATTAACATCTCTTAGCAAAGGTCTTCTTGGCATTAGACTCACTACCAAACACAGACACTGAATCCTACAAGCCAACAGATGAGAGTCAAGATAGAGAAGTAAGTGATGACATAAAGAAGGAATGAGGAGAGTAGATCTATCCACATAGTCTTGTGGGTTCAGAGTTATTTAGAATTAGTTGAGATATCTGGATATATCTGGCTGACTAAAAGGACCAGAAACAGAGTGGATGGAACTGATGTCATAAGAACTACACTTCCATTACAATGCAAAATCCAGCTCAACTGGACAGAGCATAGTCACAGCTCCTGCATCGTGGAATTGCACATAACATCCCAGAGACCAACTTAGAAGTGGGAATTCAATTCTTCACATGGCGAAGCATTGTAGTGTCAATGATGGCATAATGAAACTAGCCCAGTTAAAGTTAGTCGGTATAAATAGCCTAGATCCTGTGGAGAGCTAAGCTGATATTCATTTAAATTAATTCCAGATGAGAAACTAGAAGTGACAGAAACAACACAACACTCTTATTGTAAAACTGTGTCTTTTGTTATCTTTCAAAGACATGAAAACATTTTTAAATAAGTGTAAGAATAGAAAAAGTCAGTGACAGAATTTAATTTGATATTATTTATCACAATTACTTAATATTTTGAATAAGTCCAAGTTAGCTCATGAAATGTGCTTCATTTGAAACTTCTACTCACAAGACTAAAATTTTAAAAGAGAGTAATTTTGCTTTAGCCTCAAAACATTTTAACACTTGTTCCAGAAGAGGAAATAAAATTTACTTCAAAAATATTGATGAAATAATCATAGTTGCTAATCCTTTTATTATAAATAAGCATATAAGTGTAGGACTACCAGAGAATGTGAGAATATAATTTGTTAAAATCCTTTTCACCCTGTCCTCCTTGTTGATACTAGCTGGAGTTCAGATTAGTTATGATTCTCCATGGTACCCAAAACTATGACAAATCTAGACAGCATATTAAAAAGCAGAGACATCTCTTTGCTAACAAAAGTCTGTACAGTTGAAGCTCTTGCTTTTCCAGTAGTCATGTATGAATATGACAGTCAGATCATTAAGAAGGCTGAGTGCCAAAGAATTGATGCTTTTGAATTGTAGTGCTGGTGGACTCTTGAGAGTCCCTTGGACAGCAAGGAGATCAAACCAGTCAATAGTAAGTGAAATCAACCCTGAATATTCATTGGAAGGACTGATGCTGAATCTGAAACACCAATACTTGAGCCACCTGATGCGAAGAGCCAACTCAATGGAAAAGGCCCTCCTGCTGGGAATGATTGAAGACAGACGGAGAAGGGGCAGCAAAAGATGAGATGGTTAGAGAGAGCATCACCGATTCAATGGACATAAATCTGAACACACTCTGGGAGGTGGTGAAGGACAGAGGAGCCTGGCATGCTGCAGTTCATGGGGTCACAAAGAGTCAGACACGACTTAGTGACTGAACGACAACAACAAAGAGATAAGTTGTTCCTTTCTTGTGGTGCCAATCATCTCAATAAATGTGTCTTCCTTCTTACTTCTGAACTGCAGAAAATTCATCAAAAAGTTTCTAAAATGTCATGCAATACAACCATGCAGCATCACAGACAGCCACAGAAAGGAGCTAGAGTGTGAAAGAAGCAGCGATAACAGAAAAGAGAAGCGAGTGGGGGCTGATGGGGGATTAGGTAGGGCTAGATTCTATACCTAGAGAAGGCAATGGCACCCCACTCCAGTACTCTTGCCTGGAAAATCCCATAGACGGAGGAGCCTGGTAGGCTGCAGTCCATGGTGTCGCTAAGAGTTGGACACGACTGAGTGACTTCAATTTCACTTTTCACTTTTCACTTTCCTGCATTGGAGAAGGAAATGGCAACCCACTCCAGTGTTCTTGCCTGGAGAATCCCAGGGACAGGGGTGCCTGGTGGGCTGCCGTTTATGGGGTCGCACAGAGTCGGACATGACTGAAGCTACTTAGCAGCAGATTCTATACCTATATGTCTGTGGTCTTGTCTACCTTCTAGACAATTGTTTCTTCCTATAACTTTAAGATAAGCTATTTTCTGTTAGTGAAATGAGACTCATTTATTGTATTAAAATTTTTAATAAAAATATAAGATGGTAAAGAAAACTGTAACCATATACCCCTATATCACTATTGAAGAACATAAGTATATAACTTTAAATATATATAACACATACACTATGTGCTTCCCTATTGGCTCAGATGGTAAAGAATTGGCTTGCAATGTGAGAGACCTGGGTTCGATCCCTGGGTTGGGAAGATCCCCTGGAGAAGGGAATGGCTACTTACTCCAGCATTCTGGCCTGGAGAATTCCATGGACAGAGGAGCCTGGCAGGCTACAGAACATGGGGTTGTAAAGAGTCAGACACAACTGAGCAACTTTCTTATTCTTATGTACAATAGATTTTAATTTATGTACTAGCTTATAACCTGTTTTTTAATTAAAATATATATCATAAATACCTATCTAGGTCAACAAATATTTTAAGTATACCTGGTATATTTTTATTGCACTAATGTACCATGAATTGCTTAATTATGCAAATATAAGCATTGAGTTATATCAAACTTCACAATTAAAAATGTGGCCACGAATGTCTCCCAGAAATCTTTGTGCAGATGAATGATTATTTTCTCAGGATGCATTTTAAAAAGTAGATTTACTTGTTTCAAAGGGTAGGTATCTTTTGAAGACTTTTGAAACATGATGCCCTCCAAAAGGGCTGTGAAAACAAATGCACTGGGCATTTCACAGTAATCTCCCCAAACTGAATATTTGGATGATTCTTTAAAAAAATCTTTGCCAGTTAGATAAAGGGAGATGGCATCATATGTCTCTCTTAATTTTCATTTTATGTGTGCCTTGTTAGAGGTCTATTTGCAGATCTATTCTTAGCCTTCCACGTCTGCCTATCTACAGCTGGCACTAAAGAATGTGGCCATGGCTTACCTAGCTGGGCACTTTCTCATGCTTCTTTTCTCATCGAAGAGCTGATTCTTCCTGACAAGGTACACAAGGCCCCTGTTCATCCTTCCAAGTTGAATGGATAGAAAAAGATAAGTTATTGCCTCCAAAGTTCTGCCTTGGCAAAAAAGACACTCTGAAGATACATTATGGAGAAGACAGCCGTGATTGTAAAAGTTCTTTCTGTCAGAGATCCTCCCAGCTTGGATTTATCGCCACAGAAAAGGAAGGTTACTTCCGGCCAACGAGATAGATGGCCTAGAGGGCAGATGGCCACCTCTGCTACCAGCGAGGTGCAGGCTTCATTAATAACCCTGGCAGCTCTGGGAGAAAGAGAAGCAGCAAAAGGCTCATTCTCGTTGGCACAGACAGGAGAAAATCACAAACGTCCACTTGGTATCTCCAGGGCCTGTCAATTTCTCTACAAAGTAACAGTACATCTGCTTGAACCAATACTCTAAGACAGGCAGAGAAGAGAAAAGAGAGGAAAAAGATATTCCCACCATTCTTCACCTGAGAAGCCAGCCCCAGGTGGGAAAGACTACCACAGGAGTACATCTACGAGGACTAACTCAGCCTCCAGGGCCTCTGAGGGCCTCCGAGGGCTCCCAGGAACTTGCGTGCCCCACCCCCTAACGGGCCTAGGATGGAGGAAAGCTCAGGAGTTGGAGTTTCTGGGTTTGGACCTTGCTTTACCATATGCAGTATGTGAGGCCATGGACAAGTTATCACTTGCTCTAAGCATTCATTTCTCATCTATAAACTAAAACCCAATCATACTTTTTTATTGGCGGATGATTGCTTTATAATGCTGTTATCAGTTTCTGCTGTACAATAAAGTGAATGAGCTATATGTATACATATATCCCCTCCCTCTTGGACCACCACTCTACCCTACCACGCACTGTCCCACCTGATCTGGGTCATCACAAATATACAAACAGCTCGTGCAGCTCAATATCAAAACAATCAAACAATCCAATCAAAAAAATCAGCTGCTGCTGCTAAGTCACTTCAGTCATGTCCGACTCTGTGCGACCCCATAGACGGCAGCCCACCAGCCTCCCCTGTCCCTGGGATTCTCCAGCCAAGAACACTGGAGTGGGTTGCCATTGCCTTCTCCAATGCATGAAAGTGAAAAGTGAAACTGAAGTCGCTCAGTCGTGTCCGACTCTTCGCGACCCCATGAACTGCAGTCCACCAGGCTCCTCCATCCATGGGATTTTCCAGGCAAGAGTGCTGGAGTGGGATGCGATTGCCTTCTCCTAAAAAAAAAAAAAATCAGCAGATGATCTAAATAGACATTTCTCCAGAGAAGACTTACAGATGGCCAGTAGGCATATAAAAAAGATGCTCAACATCACTAATTATTAGAGAAACATAAATCAAAACTACATGAAGTATCACCTCACACCAATCAGAATGGCCATCATCAAAAAATCCAAAGTGAAGTGAAGTGAAAGTCGCTCAGTCATGTCCGACTCTTTGTGACCCCATGGACTATACAGACCATGTAATTCTCCAGGCCAGAATACTGGAGTGGGTACCCTTTCCCTTCTCCAGGGGATCTTCCCAACCCAGGGATCAAGCCAGGTCTCCTACATTGCAGGCAGATTCTTTACCAGCTGAGCCACAAGGGAAGCTGGAGAGGGTGTGGAGAAAAGGGAAGCTTCTTGCACTGTTGGTGGCAATGTAAATTGATACAACCAATATGGAGGACATGTATGGAAATCCCTTTAAAAACTAAATATAGAGCTACTATATGACCCAGCAATCCCACTACTGGGCGTACTCCTTGAGAAAACATAAGACACATGTACCCTGATGTTCATTGTAGCACTAATAATATTTTCATCAGCATGTTTGCTGTGAATTGAGCTGTGTCCTTAAATTCATATGTCAAAGCTGTAACACACAATGTGACTGTATGTGGAGAGATGGCTTTTTGAAGGTAATTAAGGAGAGAGAAGTCATAAGAGTAAGATCCTAATCACTTTGGTTTGGGGGCATTATCAGAAGATGAAGAGAGAAAGTGAACTCTCTCTCTCCATGCACTTGCGCCAAGGAAAGGCTGTGTGAAGGCCACAGTGAGAAGGCAGGCATCAACAAGCCAGGAGCTGGGCCTCACCTGAGCCCTCGCAAGCTGGCACCCTGAGCTCAGACCAGAAGCCTAGACTAGAAGTGAAACCTGTGGTGTACGCCACCCAGTCTATGGAATTTTGCTGACAGCCCAAACTGACTTAGATGGTGTTGTCAGGGAAGAACTAAATTAAAATTTGTATAGCAAACACATATCACGTATTAAGTGTTCAGTAAAGTTACCTTTAAATCTTTCTTATTCTCTACTCTCTCTCCTCCCTGCAACCCTCCCATCCAGATATTTGCCCAACATGTATTGCAGTTTCCAACAATATAATTTATTCTGCCCTCACCTCTTCTCATTCCCCCCGCCATGACCTTAATGTTTCCATCCGCATCCTAACAACTGCTCTGAATTTCTGAATGTTCCCTCTTCTTGGTCACTTGGCTTTTATGTCCTTAATCCTGGATGCACTTAATCTTGACTAATAAATTTGTCATTGGTAAGAAAAGGCCTCCAGGACCTTAGAACAGTGCCTGGCACACAGTGAACCCTGTAAATGTGGCTACTATCATTGTTACAACCCAGCATCCTGATATTATAATTATATTTTCTAGCATTTAATAAGAATAGGCAGAGTTAGTCCAAATAAACAGCTGAAACAAGAATGCCTATGGCCCTTTGGTGTGGGTGGGGTGGGTGGTGGATAAGGAGAGAGAATTTCTGTTTAGGTTGTAGATATCATATATCAGGACAAACTAAATGCCAGGGACTCATAACCAGAGCAAAGGAAAATCTGAAAAGAATCTAAGAATAGTCCCTCTCTAGGCCAAAGCTTATTCCTCCATTTGCCTGGAAGAGATAGAAAAGGCATCAGAGACACCTAAGACTCATGAACTAGTGGAACACTAACCTGGGACATGGGACCAAGAGGAGAAGTGGTCCGGAGACCCTAAGGCAGGACCCCAGACTCTTCAGAAACTCCTTGCTAAGTATCTTGGGGAAATCCTGGTTGATGTCTTCAGGTCGGGTCTCACCTTCTGTGTCTCTCATATCTCCAGTCAGAACTATTGAGTTCCCAATAAGAAGAGCAGGGGGTTCTGTTAAAAAAAGAAGTGAATGTGCAGGTGGGAGCCATCGGAGACACTGTCAGCGTCATTATGAACATGCCTGTGATATTGTGAAGCCAAGGAAACGGAGCTAGGAAGAGTGATGAGTAGATCCCCAAAAGGAATATCCCACTGTACGGTTAAGTAGAGACTGGATGAAGAAGGGGATGGGGGAGGTAGCAAAGGAGCTGGAAACCCCAGTAAGAGCATTCCACAGGGAGCTAGGGTTGAAAGCCAAGCAGGTTGAGTATCCCCTAGGGCATTTCTTCTCCACAGTATTCAGTATATCATGGGGGCAGTGGGCCTTTCAAGTGCAGTATTGCCTATCTGTTAGGAGGGTTGCTTCTGATACCAGGCTGCCTAAGTTCATATCTCAGTCCTGCTACTTACTAGCTGCATTATCTTGGGCAAATTACTCAACTTGTGTATTGATTTCTTTGTATATAAAAGGAGGCTAAAATTGCTACAGAACTAACAGAGTTGTCTATGAGAATTAAATAAAGAACAGGTAAAGTACTTAGGGCTTCCCAGGTGACTCAGTGGTGAAGAACATACCTGCCAAGGCAGGAGAGGGGAGTTTGATCTCTGGGTCAGGAATATCCACTGGAGAAGGGAATGGCTACCTATTCCAGTATTCCTGCCTGGAGAATTCCATGGATAGAGGCGCCTGGTGATCTATAGTCCATAGGGTCACAAAGAGTTGGACAGGACTGAGTGAGCACAAGCATGAAAGCACTTGGAATTATTCCAGATTTAGAGTAAGTACTTTGTATGAATGTATGTACTGTTATTATTTTATCATCATCATAAATAAGCATATAAATCCCTCTAGATACTAGCAAGCCAGAAAAGCTAATTAAAAATAAGATGTATAATCTTGCCCTTATTTAGACTATCAGTTCTATCATCTGGAACTCTTGTTTAAATATGTACCAATGTGTCATTTTGATACAGCTTACAAAAATAATAAATACCAATTTTTATATACCTATTCAATACCAAGTACTAGATTTATATACATTACGACATTTAATCTTTATAAGTCTAAAAAGAAACACTATTACCATCTCCTCTATAGCAGCCTTCAGGAAATTATAAATCACAGCCCAAATCCAGCCCAGACTATTTCATAAACAAAGTCTTTATTAGAACACAGTCATTTACATATCATCTATGGCTATGTTCATGCTATGGTAGCAGTTATTAGATGAGACAGCAATTTTCAAAAAAAGTCTGCTGACCCCTCCTCCAAAGCAATGAAGACACTGAGACTTAGAAATAAACCCTGAGTCTAGGATTGCATAGCTAGCTTCAGAGAAAAGATTCAAATCCAAGTTGACCTGGGTTCAAGCTCAGACTTCCAACCACTATTTTACAGTCTCCAAAGTTATTGGTTGTCATGTAAAGACCAAGAAAAAGTCTCTGAGACTTGATGAAATAAGCAGATGCAACTATGAACATCAATTAGTCACATAAACATCTGACCTCAGGCCCATGAGTCAGCAGCATTTCCCGCCATTGCTATCCATCAGATAAGTTGGCTATCTTCAATCTTCTTGTCAAATGCCAGGCAGTGTGCAGTGAGCTCAAAGCACGTAGCTCCCATTGTGCCCACGGTATTGAGCCACTTCTCAAGAACCCTGAGATTCCAGAGAGGAACCTTGTCTAAGACCCACCACTAGGAAGTAAAATGTCCACAATTCCAACAGAGATTAGAGTTGCCAAAACACATGTTTAAACCCGTCAGATAGGCATAATTCATCCCCTAGCTCTACCTGAAATTGCTTATGTGATCACAGAATGCAGGAGAAAGTGAGGGCTCCTGATGACAGGTAGCAGCCACAGCTTCTAGGCATCAGAAGAGTGAAGACAGCTTCCCCGTTTGCCCTCTGCTGATGATGCTATTTGATGGAGTGCTTGAGACCAGTGATTACCCACTCTTGAAAGCAATCATTTTCTCCTTCATCCCTCAATGACCAGCAGCAGGGGTGCCTAGGGCTGAGAGAGCTTGCAGCCAAGGGTGAGAAAAAAAAAAACTTTAAAATCCGGGGAGCTCAAATGAGCACCTCTTGAGAAAATATATTTCAGAATTAAACGTTTAATGCTGGGTTTTCACTTCCTAACAGCAATGGGCTGTGGAAACAAGTGCCAAAGAGCAGGAGGAGACATGCAGCGACCCTCGCCAATAACAGAAAATTATTTGTTGCTTCCCAAAGTGGTATTTGAGCCCAGCGGGCTGCACTTAAGATGTGACTGGATAATGGTTGTGTGACACACCCCTCTAATGGAGCTGTCACACAGGCTCTGCATGGGAGCCTGAGCTGTGCCTTAGAAGAATCTCCTCCACTCCCAGGCTGTGGCTTGTGCTGCTCTGGGCCAGGATGGAAGGGGATCCTCCTGGCCTCTTTGGTGACTTTGGAGGAGTCATTTTCAGATGCCAGGAAGACCTACCCCTCTCACTTGAAGTGTGGACCAAGATCTCTGAATCCAGGAGTTGTGAATGTGCAAACGGGACCTAGGGTTTCCTCCATTTTTCTGAAACTGCTGCAAGGTGAAAAGCTTACAGCCGAGAAAGCACATCCACAGTCTCTTCGTAGCTTTCAAATCAGAATTGCTCACAGCTTCAAAACCGGAATTCAAAAATCTTAAATCTCAAAACAAGGATGAACACATGAAACAATAATGGATGCAAAGCCAGATCACTGTAATAGAACCTTCCTCATTCCGCTCTTGGGGAATAAGATTGGGGATGCTCTGCTAAAATCAAAAGGCTCTGGTATGCTAGAGCCAGCTGGTTAAGTTTCCAGGAATTCAGCAAGCTGATAAAAAGAGCCATTATTAAAAATTGTATTATATAAATTTATAACTAAGTAATATTAAAAACAAAGCCAATATATTGTCAAAACCCATCACTCCTAATGAATGATTTTACTACATTTCAATGTTATGTATGTTTTGAGGTTATTCATATCTACTTCAGCTGCGAGATGGAAATATTATGTAATGGTGCATTGCAACCATCCCTGCCCAGCTCCACATTCCATGTCATCATGTTGGTAACTTAAAATCAGTCACGGCATAGAGATCAGGAAAGGCTACAAGTCAGGGCTTGATTTATTGTTTTGCTGACTATCTAGGCTTAAGAACGTAATGAAGAAAATGTTAATAATACAGATGGCACTGTAAAATACATTCTGTCTATAACTGTTTGAGAAAATAATCTTCCTATAATCAAAACCTTTATCCAACTCAGCAAATGAACTATACACATCACTAGAAAATTAGTAAAGCTCCAACATACGTTTTCATTTCATCAGTTTCATCTTACTAGCTAATGTAAATGAAAATACCAGGCAACATTCATGTTAGAACGAACTACACTCATTCTTAAATTGCAATAGTAGTTTGGGTAAGGATTAAAGAGCTCAGCAAAAACCATCAAAAAAACACTAGGTGAGAATCAGTTCACTATTCAGACTTTATGATAAAGATTTGTATATTACTTGTAATGTTCATATTGTGTGACAGTAAATTCTTTAATAAATTTAGAAACATGTATATTTTTATATTTGTAAGATGGTATGGAAAAATACAAACTTTTTGACCAATCCAATATGCACACATTTTTGGTAGAGCTGGCAGTTAAGCATTTACTGCCATGTTACTGATTATATTTTTTAGAAAAAGAAACTTACCCACAAATACTAGTTACAAAGAAGAATGAGAATACTTTAAGGCCATGTCATTCATCTCAAATAGAGGCTTGAGAATATGCACCTAAATGGGGAAAAGAGACTGCAGGGAAACTGGATGGAATCTATGTTAAATTTATCACAAAGCCTTCTTGTGTGCAAGGTCGGCAGAATGCAAGACTCTACAAGGATAACTCTAACTAAAATCTCAGGGCCCGCCCAACTAAGAGGGCTCTCGAGAAAGCCAATACTCAGAGAAAAGGAAGCTAACAGGAATCTACATCTTCCTTCATGTTTGGCCTCTAAGATGTCATTTCTCTTTGGATTCTGTTGCTTCTACATGCTTTGTCATTTCGGGTGATCTGGCTTTCCCTCCTGTTTGTCCTACAGAACATTTACGGACTGTATACCCTGTGAGGGCAGAGGTTATATCTGTCTTATTCATCCTGTTGACCCTAGTGTCTGGTATAGCCATGACATATAGCAAGCATTAACAGATACTTATTTAAATAGTCAATATTTAAAACAAAATGGAAGCGTGACTCATTTTTTATTCTTAATTCAACTGATCATGGCTGACACACGTGCACACACAAGAGAAATAAGCAAATGTTTAAAGAGTAGAGATCACAGAGCACAAATTCACATTCCTATAGTAGGTAATAAGAATGCTTGCTTAAAACAGGAATTCTGTTTAGTTTTCTTACCTTGTCCAAGCCTCAACCACATGGCCTCCTTTGGCAGGGTCCATATTGCTTTCTGCTTCTTAGGGAAGAATTGGATCTAATCTTCTTACAAGTCAAAGGCAAATCAAAACCCAAACTGTTTTCTATTCTACGGCATCCATGGGCTGTTGGGGACTCCCAGGAATTTGAAACTCATTTGTAAAGTAGCAGTGACAGCATAGTGAACTTTCTTCAAGTTATCATTACACTTAATAGTTCCTGGAGAATGAATGAATGTCAGGTGGTAACCATGAGTATCCAGGTACAGAACAAGTCAAAGAATGCAAGAAATCGTCCCAGGGGTCCCAAACATCAAAAGCAGGGAAACCAGATCTGCTGGTAAATTTGAGTTTGCCAAGAGGCTCTGGGGATAGGCAGACACTGAAAGGTAGTCAACACAGACAACGGGGACTGAGGTAAATCAAGAGAGGCAAGATAGTNCAAACATCAAAAGCAGGGAAACCAGATCTGCTGGTAAATTTGAGTTTGCCAAGAGGCTCTGGGGATAGGCAGACACTGAAAGGTAGTCAACACAGACAACGGGGACTGAGGTAAATCAAGAGAGGCAAGATAGTGACTGTGATGGAGGCCATAAAGCCATCTAATGTTTGTCTCCTATTGGCCCTGTTTGAATGACAGGGTGATAGGTTGTCTAATTTAAAGGCACAGAGTCATGGTACGTACAGACTCCTTCATTACCATATCTGAGAGTAATCTTTAGATTTATAGGTTTATGATGAAAAAACAGAACTTGAATTAAAATATAAATAGTTAACATTTTTACCAAGGCAAGAGGAAGATAATTTCTTCACAGGATAATATGTCTTTAAGTTCAGTGTCTACAGGCTCCCTCCAGAAGTCCTATTCATCTAACTGAAGTTTTAAGATCACAGATCTAGGTCTAAATTAATAAAATTATAAGTTTATAGCTCAGATATAGAGAATGGTCATGGTAATAAACAGGTAAAGAATAAAACAACTTTGAAAAGAACATTTAGGATCAGGATGTAGAGTGCTTTATTAGAGAGACCAACAGCATATAATAACCGAGTCTTCATGAAGTTAATTACCACTGGATGCATTTTAAAATGGAAAATAAAATTGAAAGCTAACAGCAGCTTGAGGTTAGTCATCAACAAATTCCATAAGAGCTAAAAATCTTAAAATAATAATAATATACTTTATTTTTTTCCATCTTTTTTTTAAATTAATTTATTTATTTATTTTTTAATTTAACTTTACAATACTCTATTGGGTTTGCCATACATCGACATAAATCCACCACAGGTGTANACCACACACAATAATAATATACTTTAAAGTGGAGTTCAAGAATGATGTGTGAGGTTGAGATGAACATGGAAATCTATGAGGGGCTGTTAGTGGGAAATGGTCTCAGGATTGACCCTCCAATGTGTGATGGGCCTTCTTGTCATATATAGCAACCTCAACCTTACAGGCCTTTAAGCAAAAAATGAACAGAGGATATCCTTATGTTAGATGAAGTGAGAAATGAAGGCTGTTATACAGAGTTCATTCAGGCCAACTCATAATTGCTTTAAAGATTATTGTGGCAGAAGGTAAAGAAAAATTTGGGATGTGGCCATATTTAAAGAAATTGGAATAAAAAGTTTTTCTCTATTTGTTGAAGTTCAAGGGGTCTGAGAAGCACAAGTTTGGGGATTTTAGTCTCAGGTAGGCTGTCGCTAGTGTGACTAAGCTCTCAGCTACCCTCCCTGTCTGTTTCTCTGTCTCTTGCATCTTCTCTACCTGAAAGCGAAAGTGAAGTCACTCAGTCATGTCTGACTCTTTGCGACCCCATGGACTGTGGCCTGCCAGGCTCCTCTGTCCATGGGATTTCGCAGCAATAGTCCTGGAGTGGGTTGCCATTGCCTTCTTCAGGGGATCTTCCCAACCCAGGGATTGAACCTGGGTCTCCCACACTGTAGACAGATGCTTTACCATCTGAGCCACTTCCTTTTAATACCATCCTCTGCTTGCCCATAGTTTCTGCCTTGTCATAGCTTTTACTTACTCATAACTTTGCTCACTCATGTCTATCCTAGCCCTTTGCTATGCTCCCACTGTTCACAAAACGATTTGTTCTATAGCACAGTAAAGTAGAGTCCAGGAAGGGAATTGATTATCCCATAAAAAAACAACTGTTTGGTTGAGCTTCCAGCACTAAGCTATATCACAGACCACCAGTTAGCTGAAGGTTAGTCTACACTTGGGTAAGATCCTTACATTTGCTCCCAGCAGCGGTGTCCAGAGTAGAATGAGGTCATGTGGTGAAGAACACAACAGCCCAGAGTTTGCCACTCAACATGCTCAGTAGACAGTATGGGTTTTTTTGTTCGTTTTGGGGGGTTTTTTGTTTGTTTTAGGAATGAATGGTGCGTATCCTGATTAACCCATTTAGAAGAGTGGCAGGAAGATAATGGAATAAAGTCTGCCTCAACTCTCAGTCTATAATTCTGACAACTGGAAGGTAGTATGCAAAGAAGATGAATACAGCCTAGCCTTAAAGGCAAACTAGTAGATGATATAAAGTAAGAATTCTGGTAGTCCTGTTAGAGGCACCACTGTGTCCTTACACAACTTTTGGGTCATTTTGACAGCAACTAAGCACTGAGAAAGTAAGGTTTCACCCATGAATGATAGAGAGCATTCCCTTTTCCAGGGACTGAAATAAAAAGACAATAATCTGAGCTCGCAGCCTGATACGTCTGTCTGGATTACACCCCATTGTGAAGAGGGGACAATGGGTTGGACCTGGCACATACTCTCACATTGAGACTGTAAGCCAGGAATATTTTTCCTAGAAAGCAACCCAGTGGGGAGCCTCTGTGAGAAAGTGAAATATAAATTATTCATTTCCTTTTCTTTGTTTACTACCCCCAACAAGCCTGGCTCTGCAGAGGCAAACAGAATGCAGAAGAGGGTATGAGGATGAGGCTCCTACACGAAGCTCAGCTGAAGCTCCCTCCTTTCCAGCAAGCATTCATGCCCCAGAGGACAGCAGGCAGCCTGGCCGGCAGCAGGAGAGGAGAGGACTGCCACTGGTCTGACCGAGACACAGGCTCACACAGTCCCTGCCTCATCTGCTCCCTGCATGGATGTGCCTGCGTGCTCAGTCATGCCCTTTGCAGCCCCATGGATTGTAGCCTCCTCTGCCCATGGGATTTTTCAGGCAAGAATATTGGAGTGGGTTGCCATGCCCTTCTCCAGGGATCTTCTCATCCCAGGGATCGAAGTCGCGTCTCCTGTGGCTCCTGCATTGGTAGTTAGAATCCTTACCGCTGAGCCACTGGGAAAACCCCCCTGCATAGGCACATCTCTTCAATTCTGTGGAGCTCAGTTGTATTAGCTGTAAAGAGAGAATCATCTAAGGGTATCCTGGAAGAACTGGTTCTTGGAAAAGCACATGGTCAAGACTAATATTTCCTCCTGACCAGCCAGCCTCCCTGGCTCCATGGAATTTTCTAAGTACAAGAAAATATCGAGTAGAGAGAATTGTGACCTTGGGAGCCCCAAAAAACAGCCCTCTTCATAGAGCCTAATGCTAAAGGGAGTGGAAAAATTCACCTGGAAGAGTGACCGCTGCCTGGAAGAGGATCCAAACCCACATTAATCAGAGCTGCAGGGAGCACGGAGGTATCAGATCACAGAAGAACAGCATTTTTCAACAGTAAACCACATGCTTCTGACAGAAGCAATCTAGGTAGTACTCAGGTCCTGTGATCTGACTGATCATTTTGTCCAGGTCTCTATTCCAGGTGTTTAAAAGCAAGCCTGGACTCCTTGGACTGTGTAAATCAAATTCTTGGATGATTTATGAGGGAAAATCTCAGATCAATCCAGTGATTAGTCTGAATATTAAAAAAGAATATGAAGTGACCTTATTCTCACCATCAAGCTGGGTTAAGAGGATCATACAAGTTTCAATAGACAATTCAGAGTTTTAGTCAAGGCAGCCTTAAGATGTCCACCTACTTTGAGAGCCTCCAGATCTGACTATAGTCCCTGAAAGGAAATACAACTGCTACGTTACCTGCAGACCTCTTGCTAACCCAGCTTTAGTTCAATCATCTCTGGCTATCAAAACAATCTGGCTAAATGAGACCTAGGGACAGTATGGAAGACCTCTGCCCCCTAGTCCTCCATATCACCAGCTAGTCAGTTTGCTTTACAAACTCCGTTAGATACAAGGCACTCATTCTGAGTCCCATTAGGGTCAATGATCAAATACTATACTTCCAACAGCATATAGGAGTCTAACATTGTATTGTTATAACAAACCACTTACCCTCATTGACACGTTCATGTAGAGTTCACCCTTCACTGCCTGGCCAGATCCTCCATATAAGGAATTTCTGAGTCAAAAGCATTTCCAAATATGAGCTCTTCTCAGAAAAATGTAGTACTTGCCTGAACTTTCACATCACCTGCTCTTCTCTTGGTGCAAGACCTAGCAGGCTGCATCATTCTTTTTGTTTGTTTGTTTTTTATTTTTTTTTTTAATTTGACTTTATAATACTCTATTGGGTTTGCCATACATCAACATGAATCCACCACAGGTGTACACAAGCTCCCAATCCCGAATTCCCCTCCCACCTCCCACCCCACAACGTCTCTCTGGATCATCCCCGTACACCAGCCCCAAGCATCCTGCATCCTGTATCAAACATAGACTGGTGATTCGTTTCTTACATAATAGTATATATGCTTCAATGCCATTCTCCCAGATCATCCCGCCCTCTCCTACTCCCTCTGAGGCCAAAAGTCCATTCTCTATGTCTGTGTCCTTTTGTTGTCTCACATACAGGGTCATCATTACTATCTTNCCCCTCCCACCTCCCACCCCACAACGTCTCTCTGGATCATCCCCGTACACCAGCCCCAAGCATCCTGCATCCTGTATCAAACATAGACTGGTGATTCGTTTCTTACATAATAGTATATATGCTTCAATGCCATTCTCCCAGATCATCCCGCCCTCTCCTACTCCCTCTGAGGCCAAAAGTCCATTGTCTATGTCTGTGTCCTTTTGTTGTCTCACATACAGGCTGCATCATTCTTGAATGCCTACAGACTAGACCGGGAATCTCATAGCTTTATCTCTTAGTAACCTGCCATCCACTTGAAGACTGTCAGGCTGTTTGCGAGTATTCTGCCAGAAAAGCTGGATTTTGCTGCTCAGGTCACCTTCAACTATCTTAAGGAGCTAACTTTCTCACATCCACATATATATCCAGCTTCATGAATATATATTTATTTCTACAATATTTTGAGGGGGCTTGCTTACATTTTTCAACTGTGGGCTTAGTGACTTGTTTTCCAGAGGTATTTGTAGCATCTAATTTTCTTGCTATTTTTCCTAGAAATGCTTCTAACGTGTAGTTTTAGAGAAAAAACTTCATAACTCTTTTAAAAAGTAATATAGATGCATTATTTAAAATAAACCAAATAGTCAAATCATACTTGCTCTGCTACCTAACAGGAGTATTATCAATACGCTTTGCAAACTGTAAAACATAATAAAAAATTTTTTTAATTTTTACTTTATTCTACTTTACAATACTGTATTTGTTTTGCCATACATTGACATGAATCCACCACAGGTGTAAAGACAGGAGAATTATGATTGAAAACCATAAATTATTGAGAATTTATTACAAGAAAGTAGAATAGGATGAGAAAAATGGAAATAAATATTTATAAAATATATCCCTAATAATCTTCCCTGGTGGTTCAGACAGTAAAGAATCTGCCTGCAATGCAGGAGACCTGGGTTCAATCCCTGGGTCAGGAAGATCCACTGGAGAAGAGAATGGCAACCCACTCCAGTATTCTTAGCTGGATAATTCCATGGACAGAGGAGCCTGGCAGGCTACAGTCCACGGGGTTGCAAAGAGTCAGACATAACTGAGTGACTAACACAACACAACACAACATCCCTAATAATTTGGAAAGCACACAAAGCTATGGTAATTTATTCCATAAAATCAAAAGCTTCTATCCATATATGCATACAGATATGTGTTTGTGTGTGTATACATGTGTATGTGTGTGCATTTGTCTATGTATTGGATCATATCTGCCCTGAAACTCACTGCTATTGGGGAGGACAGAAAGGGAGACAAGTGACATAGGCTCCTAGAATCTTCCATAGTAGAGGGGAGGCACTGAAGAGAAGATGTCAGTTCTGCCCTGGGGTGCGGGAATGGGAAAAGGAAAGGGTGTGGTATTAAAACTTCAGAAAAGGTGATGCAGAGAAGTTGAGTTCTGAACAAAACATTCGTTCTCACTAAACAGGCATAGATGGAAGGCAAACACCCTACTGGAGTATAGTCTATAATTAGATGAATTAGTAGGCCAGGTCAAGGAACAAGATAAGCTTGATGAAGCAAAAGCAAAATTACAGAGAAGTCTTTATATCATTCTTTGTCTTTTGAAAAACCATATATTCAAATGTCTCAGGTGACATTCTGAGTCCTGATTTTGATTGGTCCATAGCTGCAACCCCAAACACCATGTTGAGAGGGATTCTGGGATCTCTTTGGAGCTCCAGGAAGAAAAGAGCTATGATTACTCATACCGTGAGAATGTGCCAGTTTACCATGAATGCTGGAGCAGAGCACAGCAGAGCACACATCTGTCCACCACTGAGCATTGCAGGTTAGACCCACAATAAATATTCCTTGACTGATGAACAGAAAAGCAACGTCATTCAATTTGTTCACCCCAGAAACAGGAAGTCCTAATTATCCAGGATTGGTTTAATAGGCAGCATGTATTACTGCAATTGCAACTGCATTCTCCCAGATGATTAGTTAGTTTCATGACTTGTTGGTGACACTGTCACCATTTTCCAGGTACTCAGGAATAACTGAAATTCAAGACCAATATTCTCTCCAGAAAAGTCTATTAAAATATCAAATGGAAAGAAATTCTTAGGTAACCTATACACTGAACAGTGGTGTCTATGTAACATGTGATACGGGTACTTTATAACCATTTCAGAACCATCTCATTTCATTGAACGCCATTCACATCACTTGCATCCACTAGCACTACATGCTTTTCCTGGAGGAATTTTAGGCTACATGCTCCTTCCTGATTTAAACCTCAGAGATTTTTTTTTTTTTTACTTGTCTGTTTCTTCATTCATTTATCCCCCTACATTTATTTAAAACCTATGACATGCCAGACTCTGTGATCTACCAGGCAAACAGATCTAGAGCCTACCCTCTTGGAGCTCACAGACTAAAGGGGAAAATAGACTTTTTTTTAAAAGTATGATTTCCACTGAATGTTTGATTTCCAGACTTCTCAAAGGCCCATGTCAGCTACAACTTCACAAGGATTTCTTGCTCATTCTTCCTCTTTCAACTACAAAGAGAACTTATTCCATTTTGCTGGCACTTGCCATCGTTTTTGTTTTCTCTTCGCTTTAATATCTCTGCAATATTTTCTTGCTGTCTAGCCCTTGGAGTCACATCCTGTCTCTCTATGAGACTCTCTTTCCAGCCAGTCCTCTAAGGGCCTTTCTCTGCATATGGTTTATTGTTATCACATCATCATCACAGGCTTGATATAGACAAATGTCAAGAACTTGACCTAAGATAGAGCTGGGAGGTCAAGGAACAGAAGCAAGCAGGAAGAGGAAGCGTATGATGCTTTTAATATTTGGATTGGCCTAAAAACATCATAATCCCAGAATTTGCTAGAGATGTTAGAGACTAAACTCAACTCTCAAAAGAGAATGAAGCAATGATGTAATAATCACATTTTCTATTTTCTGTCTCTCCCCTACCCAAGGAGAGCTTTGCTGACTGAAGAGGGATCTTCCTTCACAGAATTAGCAAACTCCTAGCAATAGTAAATGAATGGCATACAAGCACAGCTTTCATATGCAGACTAACCAATTCAGAGCCCTTCCCTTCCGCCACCTCTTTTGCCAAGCTCTCTCACTTAGGGCCACAATCTCCCTGCCCTAATCACCCCAGATTCAAGTAACAGATAGCCAGGCACAGCTCCTATGCTCCACAGACCACCAAAATTATTCAGAGCACCAATCCTAAATCTGTTTACCTCTCTTGCCCACTCCTTGCCATAGAAACTACAACAAAAGCTCTTGCCCACATTTTCTGCTCTTACTGTTTGCCTCTTGACCAATCCTATTGCTCCTCCATATGAACCCCATGGCATGACCTGCCCTTACCTCTTGGGATCTGTGAGGAAAGCAAGTTATTTTTTCAGTAGTGTCTGTCTGCTGATTTTTGGCTTTGGCATCTTTGAATTACAATAAAATACGTATTTTGAAACCAATGGTTCTTGAACCAAGCTGCTTTCCTTCGACTTTTTCAATTTGGAATGACCCAGAGGTTCCCAGGTAGCACTAGTGGTAAAGAACCCATCTGCCAATGAAGGAGACAGAGGAGATGCAAGTTCAATCCCTGGGTCGGGAAAATCTCGTGGAGGAGGACATGGCAACTCACACCAGTATTGCTGCCTGGAGAATCCCATGGCCAGAGTCTGGCAGGCTACGGTTCACAGGGTCACAAAGAGGCCCAGAGTTTGCTCTAGCCCTTGGGTTACTTCTTGAAAAAAAAAAAACAAAACAAAAACACACACACAAATGTCTCTGGGTTATCCGGTAAGAATGGGTTTTGTTGTGGCCATGAGAATGTGCCTGTCAGATCTCTGACTGTAGGAAGTATAATGGAACAGTAGTCTAGGTGTTGTGTTCTGAATTCCATCAGTCCATCTGCATGGAGGCCCATGGGATACCCCCAGCCAATGACTGAAGTCTAAACAAAGCAGGGTCATTAAGGCAAGCTCATGCATAGGAGACAAGGGACTCTTCTGACAGCTTTGGTTTGAGGACTCCCTGATTGCCTTGCCTAACTCTCACTGGGATAACACTGCAGTCTAAAATGCTTCCACAACTTTCCTACCTTCTTTCTTTCCTTTACCCAACATCCAACCTGTATCATATTCTGCAAGTTTAACCAGGTTCCCAACTTTCTCTCAGTTGTTTCTCCCAATAAGAGTCTGACTCATCTAATTTTGGATTTGTGTCTGCTTCTTAGATGAGCTGAAATAAATACATGCAGAACCAGTAAGGATTGGAATGATTCCAGAATAGCCCCTCTTTTGTTGGCTCATCATGAAGAGATGGACTATGCTAAATAAATATTAGTTCCCATTAGAGAGTCAATCAATTAGCCTAGAGTGAATTAACTTTTGGTCATCAAGGCATTTGGGATTTTCCACATGTATAAACTTTTCATTCTTGGGGGCATAGAAAATCTCCTGTGTCAAAGTCTATTCTTAATGTTGAAGTCTTTCAGAAAAATGAAAGAGAGAGAAAGGAGGAAAGACGACAGACATATTAACTCCAACAAAATAAAAAGGCATGAGGTTATCCAGGTGGTCCAAGAATTTAATTTCCAGTGTCAATGCTGAATAATGGGCTCCGAATCCAATGAGCCACTGATTAGTCTCTGACCCATGCATTTTTAATAACAGCAAGTGTCCCAGACATACCTTTCATTTCCCTGGACCAAATTTCTCCTGCCACCATCAGGACAGAGGCTATTTGATTGAGCTGATATCAACATGGAATTTATTCTCCAATCAGGAGTAGTGCACAGCAGGTAAACCAAGTCTCAGCATGCTGGTAGAAGCTTCAGTTTCCTTCTAAACTTCCCATCCAACTATTTCTATTGAGGTCATCACTCTTATTTGCTTGTTTTTTTTTNAATCACCCCAGATTCAAGTAACAGATAGCCAGGCACAGCTCCTATGCTCCACAGACCACCAAAATTATTCAGAGCACCAATCCTAAATCTGTTTACCTCTCTTGCCCACTCCTTGCCATAGAAACTACAACAAAAGCTCTTGCCCACATTTTCTGCTCTTACTGTTTGCCTCTTGACCAATCCTATTGCTCCTCCATATGAACCCCATGGCATGACCTGCCCTTACCTCTTGGGATCTGTGAGGAAAGCAAGTTATTTTTTCAGTAGTGTCTGTCTGCTGATTTTTGGCTTTGGCATCTTTGAATTACAATAAAATACGTATTTTGAAACCAATGGTTCTTGAACCAAGCTGCTTTCCTTCGACTTTTTCAATTTGGAATGACCCAGAGGTTCCCAGGTAGCACTAGTGGTAAAGAACCCATCTGCCAATGAAGGAGACAGAGGAGATGCAAGTTCAATCCCTGGGTCGGGAAAATCTCGTGGAGGAGGACATGGCAACTCACACCAGTATTGCTGCCTGGAGAATCCCATGGCCAGAGTCTGGCAGGCTACGGTTCACAGGGTCACAAAGAGGCCCAGAGTTTGCTATAGCCCTTGGGTTACTTCTTGAAAAAAAAAACAAAACAAAACAAAAACACACACACAAATGTCTCTGGGTTATCCGGTAAGAATGGGTTTTGTTGTGGCCATGAGAATGTGCCTGTCAGATCTCTGACTGTAGGAAGTATAATGGAACAGTAGTCTAGGTGTTGTGTTCTGAATTCCATCAGTCCATCTGCATGGAGGCCCATGGGATACCCCCAGCCAATGACTGAAGTCTAAACAAAGCAGGGTCATTAAGGCAAGCTCATGCATAGGAGACAAGGGACTCTTCTGACAGCTTTGGCTTGAGGACTCCCTGATTGCCTTGCCTAACTCTCACTGGGATAACACTGCAGTCTAAAATGCTTCCACAACTTTCCTACCTTCTTTCTTTCCTTTACCCAACATCCAACCTGTATCATATTCTGCAAGTTTAACCAGGTTCCCAACTTTCTCTCAGTTGTTTCTCCCAATAAGAGTCTGACTCATCTAATTTTGGATTTGTGTCTGCTTCTTAGATGAGCTGAAATAAATACATGCAGAACCAGTAAGGACTGGAATGATTCCAGAATAGCCCCTCTTTTGTTGGCTCATCATGAAGAGATGGACTATGCTAAATAAATATTAGTTCCCATTAGAGAGTCAATCAATTAGCCTAGAGTGAATTAACTTTTGGTCATCAAGGCATTTGGGATTTTCCACATGTATAAACTTTTCATTCTTGGGGGCATAGAAAATCTCCTGTGTCAAAGTCTATTCTTAATGTTGAAGTCTTTCAGAAAAATGAAAGAGAGAGAAAGGAGGAAAGACGACAGACATATTAACTCCAACAAAATAAAAAGGCATGAGGTTATCCAGGTGGTCCAAGAATTTAATTTCCAGTGTCAATGCTGAATAATGGGCTCCGAATCCAATGAGCCACTGATTAGTCTCTGACCCATGCATTTTTAATAACAGCAAGTGTCCCAGACATACCTTTCATTTCCCTGGACCAAATTTCTCCTGCCACCATCAGGACAGAGGCTATTTGATTGAGCTGATATCAACATGGAATTTATTCTCCAATCAGGAGTAGTGCACAGCAGGTAAACCAAGTCTCAGCATGCTGGTAGAAGCTTCAGTTTCCTTCTAAACTTCCCATCCAACTATTTCTATTGAGGTCATCACTCTTATTTGCTTGTTTTTTTTTGGTTTTGTATCATTAATTTCAAATTAGGAGGCAAAGTGCATTACTATATCACAATTCCACCTTGGTCCCAGCTGGCTGGGGCAGAGAGAGTCAGCTTTTTCACACTTGGCCAACATGTAGACCAACTAGAAGGCTATGAGTTGGGCTTACTCAAAAGTTCTGTCATGAGGATGAAAATGACAAACCATACCAATCAGATCTTCTCACTCACAACTCTGAATGTAGGAGAGAGAGGTAAGTTTTTAGTCAAAAAAAAAAGAAGAAATGTGTGCAAGAAAGGACAGGTCATGAAGTCCTGGAGTCTGGGGAAGAGGCAGAGGGAATCATGCTATTGGAACAGTAATAATCCTCAGGGATATCTTGGTTCTCAAGCTCCTGTTCCATGCAGCCTTGTTGTAGGATGATTGCCACATTGCCTTAGGCCTTGGCACAGTCAATAGCTTATTGTATTCTTGGTGGTGGTATTTCAGTCACTAAGTCAAGTCCGACTCTTACAACCCAATGGACTGTAGGCCACCAGACTTCTCTGTGAATCAGATTTCCCAAGCAAGAATATTGGAGTCAGTTGCTAATTTCATTACACTTATTCTTAGACTTTCAGATCTGAGTGAGACTCTCCTCCTTGAAGGGAGAAAAAGATAAAATAGATTACAACTACCTGAAGAGGGGACACTGTTAAAAAATACACATTGCGGTACTCTTCTCTTGAGGAGGGAAGGGTGGCAGAAGATGAGATGGTTGGGTAACTTCATCAACTCAGTGGACATGAATCTGAGTAAACTCCAGGAGATGGTAAAGGACAGGAAAGCCTAGTATGCTACAGCCCATGGGGTCACAAAGAGTTGGACACAACTTAGTGACTGAATAACAACTCCTGAGGATTAAAGGGGCCTGGTCTGAAGAACCAAGAATATGTACTTTTTACAGACTTCCAGATTATTATGGTAATAGACCAAATTTAAAAACTACTGACCCAACACAATGACTAATCAGTTTAGCTTTCAGAAATAACAAACGATTCATCAGAGAAGTGAACATGGACAAGTGAAAGCAGCAGGCTCCCCATCTCTTAGTAAATGACTAGCTATAGGTGTCTCCTTAAACAGTTTGGTGGTTTGGTTTCTCATTCATAGAAGAGGATCCCTAGAGAAAGGTGATACTGTCACACAATTCAAAAGCAAGGATGCATTTTCCAGCAAGTATGAGGGTGCTTATGGAGGCAATTGTATAGAACGTTCAAAGAGGGACTCTCACAGAAAAATTAAGATCTACTTTCATTGTTCAAAATCCATGTGCAAACTGTAAATGTATTGAATCATCTGTGGATCAGTGTCTAAATCATGCAATTAAGAGCCTGGGCTCTGTGTCCACACGGATATAAGTTCAAATTCCAGCTCTGCTCTCCAC
The DNA here is from genome assembly GCA_006410875.1 of Neotragus pygmaeus. NCBI lineage: Eukaryota > Metazoa > Chordata > Mammalia > Artiodactyla > Bovidae > Neotragus > Neotragus pygmaeus. Next base: position 1,369,132 of record SJYV01003225.1, read on the forward strand.
ATACAAGGTATATGACTTGGGAAAACATCTTCTCCTCTTGGTTTCAGTTTCCTAATCTATAAAATAAGAATAACATCTTTCTCATAGAGTCATTTTAAATAGTAAATGGGATAATGCACTCAAAGCATTTAAAACAGTATCTAACACATAATGATCTAAATCAAATCCCTTATGATTATACACTGAACGTGAGAAATAGATTTAAGGGACTAGATCTGATAGACAGAGTGCCTGATGAACTATGGATGGAGGTTCGTGACATTGTACAGGAGACAGGAATCAAGACCATCCCCATGGAAAAGAAATGCAAAAAAGTAAAATGGCTGTCTGAGGAGGCCTTGCAAATAGCTGTGAAAAGAAGAGAAGTGAAAAGCAAAGGAGAAAAGGAAAGATATAAGCATCTGAATGCAGAGTTCCAAAGAACAGCAAGAAGAGATAAGAAAGCCTTCCTCAGCGATCAACACAAAGAAATAGAGGAAAACAACAGAATGGGAAAGACTAGAGATCTCTTCAAGAAAATTAGAGATACCAAGGGAACATTTCATGCAAATATGGGCTTGATAAAGGACAGAAATGGTATGGACATAACAGAAGCAGAAAATATTAGAAGAGGTGGCAAGAATACACAGAAGAACTGTACAAAAAAGATCTTCATGACCCAGATAATCACGATGGTGTGATCACTCTAGAGCCAGACATCCTGGAATGTGAAGTCAAGTGGGCCTTAGAAAGCATCNGCAGTACTTGGATGCAATCTCAAAAACGACAGAATGATCTCTGTTCGTTTCCAAGACAAACCATTCAATTCAGCACTCAGCTTTCTTTATAGTCCAACTCTCACATCCATACATGACGACTCGAAAAACCATAGCTTTGACTAGATGGACTTTTGCTGGCACAGTGATGTCTCTGTTTTTTAATATGCAGTCTAGGTTGGTCATAACTTTTCTTCCAAGGAGTCAGTTTCTTTTAATTTCATGGCTACAGTCACCATCTGCAATGATTTTAGAGACCAAAAAGAAATAAAGCCTGTCACTGTTTCCACTGTTTCCCCATCTATTTGCCATGGATTGATGGGACTGGATGCCATGATCTTACTTTCTGAATGTTGTTTTATTTTTATTTTTTGACTTACAAAATGTATTTATACATACTTTTCTGTTACCTAAACAAAATATTCCGTGTTTTATCAGTTACACGTCAATCATTCTCACAAAGTACATTCCAATTGTTTGATTCTATTGCCCTCTAGTTTGTGTTTCCTCATGCCCATATTCTGTTGTTGTTGTTGGTTTTTTGTTTTTNTGGCGTGCTGCGATTCATGGGGTCGCAGAGTCGGACACGACTGAGTGACTGAACTGAACTGAACTGAACTTGGGAATGGTAGGAAAGAGCAGGGTGATGGATTCTCCACTCTCTGGTATAAGAAGCTCTGTCTTGAGACGTGTGACCATGGCTTTCAGAATACTTCAGGCCCAAGCTTCGGTTTTGTTTTTTGTTTGTTTGTTTTTTGGCTGCTCAACACAGCAGGCGGGATCTGAGCTCCCTGCTTAGGTATTGAACCCGTGCCCCCCTGCAGTGGATGCACAAAGTCTTAACTGCTCGACTGCAACGGAAGTCCCAGGATCCAAGTGTTTGGATAAGTGTGTGCTTACAACATGCTAAGGTATCACGTAGCCCTGGACTAAGAGAGCCAGTGCCTGGGAAGGGAGGAGGCAGTGGGTCAGTGGGACTCTGTGGGTGCCGGCCTGGAGGGCGGCTGGTGGCTGCAGAGCCCATGACACAGGACCTCCAGGTCACAGTCAGGGTACTGGAGCTAATAAAGTCAAGTAGTAGCCTGAGGGTTCAATAGGGAGGGTAGAAGGTGAACTGGAAACTGCAGCTTTGGTGTATGGATCTGGGATACAAACTTCTTTGGGAATAAAGCCATAAAGCACATTCCTGTTTAACCTCAGATAAAATTTTCAGAGCTTTCCGGAGTGAACTTCTTATTTTAAAAAATAAATAGCATTATTAATTCATTTATTCACAACGCTCAGAAATCAAAAAAGGACAAAAGAATTTTCCTTGTAAAGTCTCTCCTTGTCTCCCAACTTCCTCATTCCACTCATTCATGAAGCCATTATTAGTTTCTTATGTATCTGTCCTTCCAGAGACCCTTTGTGTGTGTACATAAGACATATTCTTTGTTGCTGAGAAAACTTCCTACAGAACAAAAATTACATTAGAAATGAATTGTGCTACATATATTATGTTGGATCTTTCAACAGGTGTTACCTCTGAACCTGATTGTTTCTCAGTATAAAGATTTTATTACTCAATATACTATAGGAAGGCCTTCCTAGGTGGCACTAGTGGTAAGAAACCTGCCTGCCAGTGCAGGAGACATAAGAGACTCGAGTCTGATCCCTGGGTCAGGAAGGTCCCCTGGAGGAGGGCATGGCAGCCTACTCCGGTATTCTTGCCTGGGGAATCCCATGGACAGAGGAGCCTGGCGGGCTGCAGCCCATGGGGTCCCAAAGAGTCGGAGACGACGGAAGTGACTTAGCATGCATGCACATACTATAGGAAAAGTATTTTGTGCCAATATAAGCCTTTGCTCTCCAGTTAAATAATGTAAGAAAACAACGTTTATAAAAAGAGATAACACCTGTTCCAGCCCTGAGGATGCTTGAGTTTAGCATCAGCATTATGGTTAAGTCGGGACACAAATCCTCCATCCTCTGGGTGCCTTGGCTTTGATTGTTATTGTTCCGTTTCTTAGTCATGTCCGACTCTCTGCGACCCCATGGGCCGCAGCGCACCAGGCCTCCCTGTTCCTCACCATCTCCTGAAATTCACCCAAGTTCATGTCCATTGAGTTGGTGATGCCATTCAACCTAAAGCCTCAGCTTTAGTAACTACAGAATTGATGGAGTAATACTTTTTATCCAGCCTCAGAAGAGTAGATGCCATGCTGTGTTGAAGGCATGCATAATATGCATGAAGTTACTGGAAAAACGTCCACATGCTACATTCATTACTGTAGGAACTATGGCTGTTATCGGAGAATTCGTTTGGTGGAAGAAAGATGAGTAGATTAGAAATGGAACATAAGAGCCCTCTTTCCTCTGCCTTCAAAGCTCCTCACAGGTTCCTAAACCTATTTCTCCAGCTTGCCTGTTTGTCCATGGCCAAGTAAATATTATTTCCATTAACTGAAAAGAAAAAAAAGAATGTTTGCAATACATCATTTCCCTGGCACTTTGCCCAGGGCTCTTTTATGCGGATGTAGAAAGCGTTCCCTGGCGGGCACCAAGTGATACGCCTTTGCTGCCCCTGCAGAGATGCCTGCAGCCGCCCAGCCCCAGCCCTCTGGTCAGGTGCAGCTGGGGGAAGACCTTCGCTGCCGCTCTGGCTGGTCCTCAGCAGCTGCCCTCTTAGAGGCATCCACTGCCCCTGGCCAGGCTCGTTGGTTTTTTTTTAGAGCTACAATTCTAAGACTTTTTCAAGGAGGATTGACCCAGAACTTGGTCAAAAAACATCACTGGGCAAACGTGAAGGAGTCATTTACCCTGTTACTAGTTTGAGACTGACGTAGGTAACTGTCGACAGGTCAGACGGGTTAGGGTCCCCCTGCCGGAGTGAGGGGGAGCCCTGCGGAGCCTGTGTCTCACCACCCCCCACCCCGCTCCTCTCCTGCCCCTCCAGTCTCAACCTCAGCGTTCACGTGAGGGAGAGGAACACGGACTTAAACGAAACCAGGCTGTGGGACTTCCCCAGTGGCCCAGTGGCTAAGACTCCACACTCCGGATGCGGGGGCCCCGGGCTTCCATCCCTGGTCAGGGAACTAGATCCCATGTGCTGCACTGAAGACCTGGCGCAGCCCAGTAAATAAATATTTAAACAGAAGAAAGAAATCAGGTTGTGGACTTTGAGCAAGACCAGAACAGCAGCCAGGGAGCCGCTGGGACTGTTCACTGACCAGCAATGGCTGCTCCCGGGGATGGTGAAACCATCCGTGTGGAGAGGAGCCACCCACACCCAGGTTTGCCGTGGATGATTGACTTTTCCAGCCCAACCAGGCAGGTGAACGAGCTGCTTGTGGTTATTTATGGCTCCTGATGATCTCATAACACTCTGCCCAGATGGCTAGTGTTAGAAACCGAGTTCTNACCCAGGTTTGCCGTGGATGATTGACTTTTCCAGCCCAACCAGGCAGGTGAACGAGCTGCTTGTGGTTATTTATGGCTCCTGATGATCTCATAACACTCTGCCCAGATGGCTAGTGTTAGAAACCGAGTTCTCTTCTTACTGGCTATGTGACTGACTGGGTAACACCCTGATCTGTCTGGGTCTCAAGTTTTTCTTCTTCTAATCAATATAAAGTGCAGATATCTGCCTTTTTCGGTTATGTTAGAAATTAAATGTCTTAACATAGGTATAACGTTCAGAACAGTGCCTGGCATATTGGACATACTGAGTGAACCCATGTATGCATGAAAAAATAAATATTATTTTATTATGTTTTGGAGTCAGCTAACATTGATGAACGTCTTCTGTGTGCCAGGCTTTGTGCAGTCTTTACGTAATACTTTATTCCTCACAATGATCTCATGAACTTAATTTTTTTATATAAGTGAAGCAAACGAGAATCAGGAGATCAAAGAACTGGCCCAAAGTCAAACAGTGAATAAATGGCAGAGGGAGAGTTTTAATTTGTCTTTCTGACTCCATATTCCATGCTTCCAGAGTATGATTTTATGGGCAGTCTCTAATCCACAGTGAAACGCTTAGCGAGCACGACCTGGTTGCCAGCAGCATCTCAGGATGTGAGTCTCCACATCCATATTTGTAATGGGATGGGCTTCCCAGGTGCCAAGAGTGGTAAAGAACCCACCTGCCAGTTCAGGAGATGTAAGAGACACAGGTTCGATTCCTGGGTCAGGAAGATGCCCTGGTGGAGGAAATGGAAACCCACTCCAGTATTCTTGCCTGGAGAATCCCATGGACAGGGAAGCCTGGTGGGCTGCAGTCCGTGGGGTCGCACACGAGTCAGACACGACTGAAACGGCTTGGCGCACATGCACACAGTGGGATGGGAGATTTGGTATCACCAGGAGCCAGTGTCGAGTCAAGCAGTTCTGAGGATGAAAAAGGCTCTGAGATAGCACTACAGTTAGAGGACATGCTGCTTGCTAAATCCAGGAGAGTCAGTGAGTATTTTCCGACCTCAATTGCAGAAGACATTTTGGGGGCAGCCTTTGGTAAAAAGGCCTTCGTGGGCCAGCATTTTCCCAGAGGGTTTTCCTCCAGCATCTGGAAGGTCCTACAAGGATGAGACCAAACAGGTGGAGGAGGGGCTGGTGGTCAGGGAAGGGCCGGGCAGGAGGACCAATGCAACGACCCAGGCAAATCTGAAGGGAACAGGGAGCCGGAAGTTGGCGTCAACACTTGTCAGGAACAAGGAGCCCAGTGGGAAGGGTCCCTGTGGAAACGGGAGTTGGGGGCAGTGATTCTGAGCAGATTGACAGAGCTCGGGCCTGGGACAGGGACCAGGGAGTACTCCCACTGACTCCTTGCAGAGGGAGCACATACGTGCATGCACACAAAGCTTATAGATATATAGTTTGTGTGTGTTAGTCACTCAGTCGTGTCCAGCTCTTTGCAATCGCATGGACCATAGCCCTCCAGGCTACTCTGCCCATGGGATTTTCCAGGCAAGAATTCTGGAGTGGGTTGCGATTTCCTTCTCCAGCAGATCTTCCTGACCCAGGGGTGGAGCCCAGGTCTCCTGCACTGTAGGCAGATGCTTTACTGTCTGAGCCACCAGGAAAGCCCCTATGTGCAGTTTACATACACCTAAAGCCATTGAAAACAATGGCTCTGAGTTACTGAAGAGAAATTGCCCAGAAGGATGAGAGATTCTAAGAGTTACTTTAGCCTCTGCCAGCTTCTTGCAGCATTTTTGATTAGCCAAGGCCATCGCAGTTTATTAAAAATAAACAAAATCAAGTTGGGCCAGAAATAGACAAAACCTTGGTTCATTCGTCTTGCCCCGTCTTCTTCCTGTGACATCTCCATTTCATGCGGTTGTCTGGCCAAAACAGTTTCTATTTTTAAAGCAGCAGAGGATGCTTTGGGGCTTGGGTTAGAGAGGCCAGCGTGGGTATGCTTGGGGTACAGTGTCTGGCTTTGGGCCAGTGTCCTTTCTCAGCTTCTGCCATCTCGGGGTAAGCAGACCACATGAGTGCAAGGCACTAGGTGTGGGGTGGAGGCAAGTTCTTTTAAGCCTGACGACCTAGAGAAATTATTTGAGAAGTCTATTAAAAAGAGTCTGGTCTGAAAGTGAAACATCTCTCTTCTACTTTTTGATCTCAACCCTTTAAATTTTTTTTAAACTGTATTTAGACGTTGAAAAAACAATTAACTGAGGCAAGATGGTTTTAGTTTGGAAAAAGCCTGGTTAAGAGGGGTTGGGGGTGGGGTTAGGGTGTAAGATTAAAAGCTTCCAAATGCCTAGAGTTAAGTAGTTATGAAAGTAAGACGTCAAACTTAATCTCCTTCTCCCAACAATTACTCCAGCACGAAGCCATCTCCGGGGCCCATGCCCCTTCCCCAGCTCCACTGGCTCCATACACAGTGCTGACCCAAAAGAAGAGTCAGTGGGTGGCATGGAATTCATGAGGACCATTGCATGTCTTAGCGATTACCTTTCAACTTGATCATACGTCTCTGTTTATAACCTTACTCCAAAAACAATTTGGAGTGGCCATACTTCTTCCCTTTGACTTCCTGCAACCAAGTCTGAATGTGGTCATATCCATCATGTTAGGAATACTTGGCACCCATCTGAGCCCTTATCAGGATCCAGGTTCTGGGTCATCTAGATTCCAACTCCAGAAACCTATCTTTTATTTCCTAATGCACATGCTGTGTTCACACTCAGCTTTGCAGTTACCACTGACACACTCCAGCCTGTCCACAGCCATGTTCTCTCCATTCCTAAACTCAGTTCAGGCCCTCTGCTGTGCTACGCTGAGTCACTTCTGTCGTGTCCAACTCTTTATGACTCTGTAGACTGCAGCCTTCCAGGTTCCTCGGTCCGTGGGATTCTCCAGGCAAGAATACTGGCGTGGGTTGCCATGCCCTCCTCCAGGGGATCTTCCTGACACAGGGATCGAACCCCCAGCTCCTGCACCTCCTGCATTGCAGGTAGATTCTTTATCACTGAGCCACCAGGGAAGCCAGCTCAATCCCTCAGCTCAGTTCAGTTCAGTCGCTCAGTCATGTCTGACTCTTTGCGACCCCACGAGCTGCAGCACACCGGGCCTCCCTGTCTAACACTAACTCCGGGAGCCCACCCAAACTCATGTCCATTGAGTCGGTGATGCCATCCAACCATCTCATCCTCTGTCGTCCCCTTCTCTTCTGGCACCCAATCTTTCCCAGCACCAGGGTCTTTTCCAATGAGTCAGCTCTGGGCATTAGGTGGCCAAAGTATTGTAGTTTCAGCTTCAACATNATGGATGTGAGAGTTGGACTGTGAAGAAAGCTGAGAACCGAAAAATTGATGCTTTTGAACTGTGGTGTTGGAGAAGACTCTTGAGAGTCCCTTGGACTGCAAGGAGATCCAACCAGTCCATCCTAAAGGAGATCAGTCCTGACTGTTCATTGAAAGGACTGATGCTAAAGCTGAAACTCCAATACTTTGGCCACCTCACATGAAGAGTTGACTCATTGGAAAAGACCCTGATGTTGGGAGGGATTGGGGGCAGGAGGAGAAGGGGATGACCAAGGATGAGATGGCTGGATGGCATCACCAACTCGATGGACATGAGTTTGAGTAAACTCCGGGAGTTGGTGATGGACTGGGAGGCCTGGCTTGCTGCGATTCATGGGGTTGCAAAGAGTCGGACACGACTGAGCGACTGAACTGAAATGAACACATAACAGTTGCCAACTAAATGTTATTCTGTTGTTTTGCTGCTGTTGTAGTAATAATAATATTAACAAATATTATTAATCATCATGTACCTGGCTGGCATGTAAAGTGAGATAAAATCATTCTTGAATTCAGAGAACTGATCCAAGTCTCCTTGCTCCTTTCCGTCCTGCTTCTCCTTCATTCAGTACACATGTGCTTTCATCTTGTTCTTAGCACCCTCAGACTAGACGCTTACTTCTGATATTTCTGGGATTCTGACTTTTGAGTTCCCTCATGGAGTCTGCTTTAGATGTACCCCAACTTGCTTCCCTTGCTTCATGAAACCTCAGGTAGAATACCTTAGCCAGCATGCCCCTGGAAGTCCAACTTGAGCCCCTATAAGTCAGAAAGTGGGTAAATTATAGCTCTGTTAGCAAATTGATGACTACTTTATTTAATGCTTTAAAAGCAATTAAGTCCCGAAACTGGTATCTCTCAATGGTGAGCTCCCAGGCATGCCAAGTTTCTCTAGTTTCAGAAAAAGTGCAAGTGTTAGCTGCTCAGTTGTGACCCCATGAACTGTAGCCCACCAGGATCCTCTGTCCATGGGATTTTCCAGGCAAGACTACTGAAGTGGATAGCCATTCCCTTCTCCAGGGGATCTTCCCAACCCAGAGATCGAACCCAAGTCTGCTGCTAAGTCCCCAGATTGATAACTCTCAATGGTGAGCTCCCAGGTATGCCAAGATTCTCTAGTTTCAGATAACTGATGTAAATAAGAGAACAAAGACTCATAACAACTCTATTATCAAATTCTCCATGTGTTAATTTTGGGGATCATTTCTTGTATTCATTGTCTCAATTTAAATTGCTTTACTTTCCCTGGAGAATTGAACTTCAAAAAGGTCATATTTTCTCAAAGTTGCTATTGCAAGCCTGTGACTAGCATGAATCCCAGCTGGACACTCATGCCTTTTCAACATCTTAGTCTCTTCCCCGCATTTGATCTGTCTCTCCTGAGCCCAACCTTACGTCATTCAGAAAAATCATTCAAATAGCTTTTGCCTCAAAGTGTTTCATTGAGAGGTTTTTCCTTCCCCCACAGAGAATGAAGTCTGCTCTGATTAGCATAGAATCCAGCCAGTTCTTTTTCTATGATCAAGGACAATTTTTTCCACCTGTACCAGGAGGTTTAAAATCTACCAGCTGGAGACATTTCCTCTAAAAACAATGATGTTGAAGTCTACAGGGGTGGGAGTTATAAAGAAATATCTAGTACTTGCTCAGAGCAGCTCATATTGTATCCAGACCTTGATTCACAGTGTTGTGTTCTGTTCCAGGGAGGACAAAAGCTTTAGCAGAAAAGCAATGTTGCAAGAGAAGGGGGTTGGAAGGCCATAACACCCACTTGAAGAGAGGGCTACAATCAGAAGTACGCAAATCCCAGAAGTTCGTTCAGCCCCTTGTACTCAAATCTTGCTTCACAACTGAGTAATGGTCAGTTACTCTATTGATTCAGGCCACAAAAGGGAACTGGACTTTTCTTGAACATAAAAATGGAAGAAAAAAATGGGGGGGATGCGATGGGTAGCAGCTAATGTTTAAAGATGTCCCACAATGAATCACACCTTTAGGATCCATGCCCCGGTGAGATCCCCATCCCCTGAATCCGGGTTGGGACTTTGATTTTCCTGAAAATAAGATATAATGCAGGAAATGCTGCATGTCTTCTGAGGCTGGGTCTGAAGAAGCCTTACTGTTTTCACCTTGGTCTCTGATATGCTTGCTCTGGGGGAACAAACCTCGTGTAAGATGTCTGACCTCTAAGGGAGGATGCTATCTTGGATGTCCACCCAGTTGGACATCTCATGATGCCTCTAAGCCCAGGTGCCATCTGACTGCAACACACAAGAATAAGCAAGCCAGAACTACCCACCTGAGCTCATTCACCAGAGAAACCAAGAGATAAAAATAAGTTGCTGGTAAGTCACTAAGATTGCAGTAGATGAATCATGATGTGGTTACACCATAGTAGATATCAGGGAAAATATTCTATAAAGTTAGAGGTACTGACTCCAAGGACTACACGGCATGAGTCCTGCATTACACATGAATTTTTAGCTGAAAATCTTAAAAACAAATATATACTGACTCAAGCAGTTAAAAGGGGAAGTTATTAATTCAGGTAACTGAAAATCTTCATAATCATACTCAGTCACCCAGTTGTGTCTGATTCTTTGTGATGCTTTGGACTATAGCCTGCCAGGCTCCACAGTCCATGGGATTTTTCAGGCAAGAATATTGGAGGGGGTTGCCATTTTCTCCTCTAGGGGATCTTCCTGACCTAAGGATCGAACCCATGTCTCCCACGTCTCCCGCATTGCAGGAGGATTCTTTCCCACTGAGCCATTGGGGAATTCCACCTGAAAATCTTAGGTGCAGAAAACTCCAATCATAAATAGATCTATGTCCTCAAAGATGTAGTAGGGAATTGATCTTACTCCTTTATTTCTGCTCCTCAGTTAGCTCTACTCTCAAGCAGGCTCTTACTTTGGGTTGAAAGTAGCCACCAACAGTGCTAAGCTGGAAACTTAACCTTTGGAAACCCCAGTGCAGAGAGAGCTTTTCTTTCTCAACAACCCCAAGCCTGGTGTATATTGGCCTGGTTTGGGTCATAAGCCCACTCCTCAAGCCAAAGATGAAATGAATACTTTTCATAAACACGTAGACTAAGAGGTAAGAAGGAGTAACTCCCTAAGCAAAATGAGGCACTTATGGTATAGGTATTACTTCAGGTTTAGTAGTAGAAACCCAAAATTCACCTAACAGCTTTGAAAACAAAAAGTTAATTTCTTCCTTACATGTAAGTTCTAACAACGCATCACCTCTCTTTCTTAATGGCATCAGGAACCTGGAATATTTTTAATATTATTACTTTGCCATCAGTTCAGTTCAGTTCAGTCACTCACTTGTGTCTGACTTTTCATGACCCCATGGACTACAGCATGCCAGGCTTTCTTGTCCATTACCAACTCCTGGAGTTTGCTCAAACTCATGTCCATTGAGTGAGTGATGCCATCCAACCATCTTATCCTGTCGTTCCCTTCTCCTCTTGCCTTCAGTCTTTCCCAGCATCAGAGTCTTTTCCAGAGAGTCAGTTCTTCACATCAGATGGCCAAAGTACTGGAGCTTCAGCTTCAGCATCAGTCTTCCCAATGAATATTCAGGTCTGATTTCCTTTAGAATTGACTGGTTGGATCTCCTTGCAGTCCAAGGGACTCGCAAGAGTCTTCTCCAACACCACAGTTCAAAAGCATCAATTCTTCACTGCTCAGCTTTCTTTATACTCCAAATCTCACATCCATACATGACTACTGAAAAAAACATAACTTTGACTAGACAGACCTTTGTTGGCAAAGTAATGTATCTGCTTTCTAATAATTGCTTTGAAATAGGCTAATATTAATTCATAGACTCCATCTCTTGGCTTACAATGATTGCTCTATCTTCATCCATCATGGTCATATTCTGTTAGTAGGAAGGGGTAAAAACTGAAGGGAAGGATGTGTTCATTCTCTTCAAGGGAAGAATGAAAAAAATCACACATTAAATTTCACTCATATTCAGTTCACTAGAACTGATCATATGTACCTTTAAGAGTCAGGAAATGCAGTTTTTACTGATGGCCTTATGTCTAAATAAAGTTTCTGTTACTATGTAAGAAGAAAATTTCTTGGAGATAACTAGCAATCTCTAACATATGCAGTTATCAACAGAAAAGGGCATGAAAGCTAAAGTAGAAAAAAATTATTCATGGCATAAATGTAGAAATTTCTATGATTCCAAGATTTTTTTATCACTATGGAATTGTTTCTTCCTTGAAAATTGTTACTAATGGCATCACTAGTACTAATGACCCTTCACTTATCTAATAAGAGAGTGTCCATGGTGATTTTATCTTATTTTTATTTGTTTTCTTTTGTTGCTTTTGTTATTTTTTGAATTTTGTACAAATATTTTAATTAAAAAATTAGAATGTCTTCATGAGCCTGACACTCAAAATTAGCAAACACTGTTGTTTTAATAGAGGATACAGACTTTTTCCTTTTTTCTTTTAGAAAGTAAAACAATACAGACAAAATTGAAATCCCTTGTCCATTCCTCTCAGTTCCTCTCTAGATGCATCACACTTCATGAATTGTGTGTATCAACTGTGCATTATAATACTTTCTCTAATAATAATAGCAATGAGAGCAAACATAGTGTTTACTATGTGTAGGCATTCTTACAGGTGCTCTGCAAATGTTCACTCATTTTGCCTTCATAGTAACCAAAAGGTAAGTAGCATTATTATCTTCATTTTACAGATGAAATCTGAAGCACAGAGAGATTAAATAATTTCCACGATCCTACAACCAATATTAATAGAGCCAGTATGCAAATTCATGCATGCTTATTTGGAACAGAGTACGTGATTTTAAATCACTAATAGAAATGGCTACTATGTCTCAATAACACTAAGTGGTATTGTTTCATGCAAGTCCTTTCTTCAGTTTCAATAAATGCTACCATTTGCACCATTCTTCAATGTGACATGGCAAAAATCTTTTTATATTTATCTTTATTGATTTATATAGATCTAATGTTTTCATTTTAATTGCTATGTATTAATAAATTGTGTAGTTATAACACAGCTATCTATTTCCTAGACTTTTTTTTAAGTTTTTAAAAAGTCACTATCTGATAAGGTACTAATAGGTTAAATAAACATTGGAGTTTTTAAATGAAAGTTCAGCCTATATCATGTATCTTCAAGGAATGTATATTACTGAAAAATTTATTTCAAAATAAATAAATAAAAAACCATTTCTCTCTGTTGTCCAAAGAACCCATCACAGTGACTGGAAAATATCTTGTTTAGACAACTGACACTTTGACTATCTTTCCTAAAATTTGTGACCAACCCAAGGCAGTGGATTGTTCTTAACCAAATCAAAAGTACTGGATGCTTTTTGAACACTACTTGTATACTCGAAATTCTTTTTATATCTTTCTATATTATGGAAGAATATTTTACACACTAACAAGCAAATGAAAACATCACTAACTGATAACTATACTATTATTTTTATTTTTGCAGATGGTGACTGCAGCCATGATATTAAAAGATGCTTGCTCCTTGGAAGAAAAGCTATGACCAACCTAGACAGCATATTAAAAAGCAGAGACATTACTTTGCCAACAAAGGTCTGTCTAGTCAAGACTAAGATTTTTCCAGTAATCTTATATGGATGTGAGAGTTGTACCATAAAGAAAGCTGAGTGCCAAAGAATTGATGCTTTTTTTGAACTGTGGTGTTGGAGAAGACTCTTGAGAGTCCCTTGGACTGCAAGAAGATGCAATCTGTCAATCCTAAAGGAAATCAGTCCTGAATATTCATTGGAAGGACTGATGCTGAAGCTGAATCTCCAATAGTTTGGCCACCTGATGCAAAGAACTGGCTCATTGGTAAAGACCCTGATGCTAGGAAAGATTGAGGGCAGGAGGAGAAGGGGACGACAGAAGATGAGATGGTAGGATGGCATCACCGACATAATGGACATGAGTTTGAGTAAGCTCCGGGAGTTGGTGATGGACAGGGAGGCCTGGTGTGCTGAAGTCCATGGGGTTGAAAAGAGTCAGACATGACTGAGCTATTGAACTGAATTGAATTTGTCAAATATTTACTAATCATACGTAATATGTTAGACACTTTCCTAGCAATATATACTAACTCTGCCCCCAAATGTAGTGGGGGGATATCAAGAACAGAGAAAAAAATTAATACACAGAATAAAGGTTTCCCAGGGAATGTGATTAATTCAAATAAACATTTCTCAAGGTACAATTCTATATACAAAGTTACCCAAAGTATTTTTCATGAAGTATTAAAAGATGTTAAGCGAAGAAAAAAGAGATGCCTTTTGGTCAAATAACTGGGGAATCCTGGGACAAACCAACTTTAACACATTTTCTTATTGCACAGATTTAAGTTTTAAATCTAGAAAATAAAAATTTAAAAATCAACAGAACCCCTCAGTTCCCACCTGAGAGGAGATCAGTTTTTAATTCAGGAATTTGTTGAGTTAACTTCAATCAGTAGTGAGACAAATTGAGTCTATTTATTATCTTAAATACTGGTAACTCAGAGGTAGAAGCCAGGTATCAGAAACTGACCCAAATAAATAATATCTAAATATTATTGCCCAAATGGCGTGCTGCATGGCACTAGAAATGTGAGATCTCGCTCTACACACACATACTCATAAACACACACATGTGCATGCACACACACATCCATGACTAAATAAATTACTAAATCCATGAACTGAGTAAACTTTAAAAACAATGTTTACTATATCATTCTATTAAAACTTTCTAAAAGGTCCTGGAGCTTTTGAAAATGGCAGAAATTAAAATCAATTCTCAACCTGATTTTCTGTTTATTCCCCAAGACTTGCCTCTGCCATACAAAATAGAGATCTACCTTTTGAATGCCAGTTGGGATCCAATCTTTCATTCAACCAGGAAATGCGCATTGATCAAAAGACGTTAAGATACACTCAGCTGGATATGTGGGACAGAGCCCTGGAACCATACGTAAATTGTCAGCTAGGACTGTGGCCAGTGTGGATGTCCCTATTAGGAAGCTCCCTTTGCTGACTTTGAGACTCAAGGGGTTACTTGGAAAGGTCCATAACAATCTTCTCTCACCCTCCAGGAGACCTACACTAGGGGCACTTAGAGAAATTTGAGTGTTCTGGCAATTTATGCCTGCATATATCATTAAATAATAACCATTTTGCATAGAAATAGAGTTTCCTCACAGATTTGTGAATAACCCCTTGGCCTCTTAGGATGATACGCACTAGGCTGAGACAAAGTGATACCATATTTATTTGATAAACCAGCCGAATTACGGGCCTGATAGGCTTGCCTGCCCCAGATTGGTCGCGCTTGTGGCCGCTCTGGGGAGGCAGGTGGTCTCCTGGTGGCTGCCCTGCCCCAGCGTCAGCTCTGCCTCTTCTTTATCCCTCACTGTGTTTTTATCCTGATTCCCTGGTGNAACAAAAATGCTTCTGAAACACCAAAATCCTTTTCTCAAATCTCTATGTTGCCACTACCTGGGCTCTCTCACCTCTGCCACCCTGTGATGCCCCCATCCCTGGCATGAGTCCCCCATGACCAGGGGAGGAAGGAACTATGGCACCTCAAGTGCATCCAGCCATAATTCACTTTCCCCCCTGTGCCTTCTCCATCAAACATCCTCTGCAGTAAGTAGAATCATGGCCTGATGATCACTTAGAAGAGTTATCAAGGGGAATCCGTAAAGACAGCCTGCCAGAGTCTGGGAAAAGGAAATTTCAGGCCAGGCCACCAGGGAAGAAATTCACAGACGCTTTCCCCAAAAAGGACTTAAGGTTTTAAAAATGTCCTGAGGGCAGAAAGTACATCTGCTGTGGTAGTTTTCTGCACCTCCTTCTGCCCAGCAGATCTAAAGCTTCACGTTTTTTGCTGAGCCATAAACCTCAGCTTTGTCAGTATCCAAACCACGGAGCCCAAATGCTTGTGTTTTGCCCCTCTCCAATGGCATGCATCTGTCTCTTATACACATCTAGATGTGTATAAGAGACAGATATACTAACTCTGCCCCCAAATGTAGTGGGGGGATATCAAGAACAGAGAAAAAAATTAATACACAGAATAAAGGTTTCCCAGGGAATGTGATTAATTCAAATAAACATTTCTCAAGGTACAATTCTATATACAAAGTTACCCAAAGTATTTTTCATGAAGTATTAAAAGATGTTAAGCGAAGAAAAAAGAGATGCCTTTTGGTCAAATAACTGGGGAATCCTGGGACAAACCAACTTTAACACATTTTCTTATTGCACAGATTTAAGTTTTAAATCTAGAAAATAAAAATTTAAAAATCAACAGAACCCCTCAGTTCCCACCTGAGAGGAGATCAGTTTTTAATTCAGGAATTTGTTGAGTTAACTTCAATCAGTAGTGAGACAAATTGAGTCTATTTATTATCTTAAATACTGGTAACTCAGAGGTAGAAGCCAGGTATCAGAAACTGACCCAAATAAATAATATCTAAATATTATTGCCCAAATGGCGTGCTGCATGGCACTAGAAATGTGAGATCTCGCTCTACACACACATACTCATAAACACACACATGTGCATGCACACACACATCCATGACTAAATAAATTACTAAATCCATGAACTGAGTAAACTTTAAAAACAATGTTTACTATATCATTCTATTAAAACTTTCTAAAAGGTCCTGGAGCTTTTGAAAATGGCAGAAATTAAAATCAATTCTCAACCTGATTTTCTGTTTATTCCCCAAGACTTGCCTCTGCCATACAAAATAGAGATCTACCTTTTGAATGCCAGTTGGGATCCAATCTTTCATTCAACCAGGAAATGCGCATTGATCAAAAGACGTTAAGATACACTCAGCTGGATATGTGGGACAGAGCCCTGGAACCATACGTAAATTGTCAGCTAGGACTGTGGCCAGTGTGGATGTCCCTATTAGGAAGCTCCCTTTGCTGACTTTGAGACTCAAGGGGTTACTTGGAAAGGTCCATAACAATCTTCTCTCACCCTCCAGGAGACCTACACTAGGGGCACTTAGAGAAATTTGAGTGTTCTGGCAATTTATGCCTGCATATATCATTAAATAATAACCATTTTGCATAGAAATAGAGTTTCCTCACAGATTTGTGAATAACCCCTTGGCCTCTTAGGATGATACGCACTAGGCTGAGACAAAGTGATACCATATTTATTTGATAAACCAGCCGAATTACGGGCCTGATAGGCTTGCCTGCCCCAGATTGGTCGCGCTTGTGGCCCCTCTGGGGAGGCAGGTGGTCTCCTGGTGGCTGCCCTGCCCCAGCGTCAGCTCTGCCTCTTCTTTATCCCTCACTGTGTTTTTATCCTGATTCCCTGGTGCTCTTTCCCATGAGTTACCTTCAGCCCATGAAGGAATGATCTCAACTATAGAATTTGTGACTGGAGAAAAGTTCTAACAAAACATGGAATTTTATTTTACAGACTAAGGAATTAAGATGAAGAAAGGCTAAGGGCTTGTCCAAAATCTCACAAGAACAGAGGAAGCACTGGAAACTAGTCACTTTGGGGGTAACAGTGTTAAGATACATGGGGACATTAGCTGCACTGAAATGAAATGGCTGAAATGTAATTTAAGTTTTATGCAGAGATTTTTAAGTGCAAGCATTTAAGGGGAGGTTCAGGCACAGCCTGCAACCTATGTCATCCAATAGTAAAGCAAACATTTCCTAGCTCTTGTTTTATTCAGAATGGTGCAGGACAACAAACAAGTATCCATATTTTGGAAGAGAAATTCACATGGTTGGCTTCTTCTCCTTCAAATCACAGCTAAACCATCATCCCTTCAGAGAACCCTTTCTGGCCTGGCCACTAAAACACTCCCTGTGGTTCTGTATCATCTTACCCTTTTATTTCCTTCATAGTACATATTGCATCCAGAAAATTAATTTACTTGCTTATTGTCTCTCCCTGTACCGCCACCCCCTGCATTGGAACACACAATCCTAGTCTCTCTTTTTACCATTGTGTTCCTGTTGCCTGATAAAGCATCTGGTTCAGAGAAGACACCCAGTACCTGAGTGGGTGAAGCCAAATCCAGATGGCAAATGGGCGGGGGAGAGACAAGATAGCTACAGACCTCTTGTGATCTATGTAGGTGACTGACGCAAGAAGACCATGGAGGAGAACTTCTGGGCAACGGGGCACAGCCCTAATGGAAGGTAAGCAGTAGAGAAGAGGTTAGACAACAGAGGCTCAATCATGGGGGTTAGACACAGCCAGGGGAGAGGGGACAGGGAACGGCGGTGCAGTCAGGAGCCCGGGAGCGGAGCTCTTCCTGAGTCAGCAGAGTAGGAGTTGCCTACGGAGGTGTTATGCAGCTTGGTCTTTGTTTAGACTGAGAACAAAAATGCTTCTGAAACACCAAAATCCTTTTCTCAAATCTCTATGTTGCCACTACCTGGGCTCTCTCACCTCTGCCACCCTGTGATGCCCCCATCCCCGGCATGAGTCCCCCATGACCAGGGGAGGAAGGAACTATGGCACCTCAAGTGCATCCAGCCATAATTCACTTTCCCCCCTGTGCCTTCTCCATCAAACATCCTCTGCAGTAAGTAGAATCATGGCCTGATGATCACTTAGAAGAGTTATCAAGGGGAATCCGTAAAGACAGCCTGCCAGAGTCTGGGAAAAGGAAATTTCAGGCCAGGCCACCAGGGAAGAAATTCACAGACGCTTTCCCCAAAAAGGACTTAAGGTTTTAAAAATGTCCTGAGGGCAGAAAGTACATCTGCTGTGGTAGTTTTCTGCACCTCCTTCTGCCCAGCAGATCTAAAGCTTCACGTTTTTTGCTGAGCCATAAACCTCAGCTTTGTCAGTATCCAAACCACGGAGCCCAAATGCTTGTGTTTTGCCCCTCTCCAATGGCATGCATTCCCCACATCAGCTCCTATAAGGATAAACTAAACCTGTGGCCAAATTGAGGGGTAATAATTTGCAAATAGCTGAGGGTAAATGAGGTTCTGGAGTTGCTACAAATATGTAGACAATCAGGCGCCTTGTGAATGTACAGAAAGAGCCACAGCACCTTAGTCAGATGGAAAGACTGAGGTTGGGACTAGCTCTGGAACACAAAATTACCTAGTTACTGGAGATGGTCAGCCTCTGAGGCTTTCCTGCCTACACTGGAAATGGCACTAATGTACCCCTGCACATCTTAATAAACAGGGCTGATCTGCAGTGAGGTCAGGGTCTCTGTGCTTCTCTCCTTAACTGATTCCTGGTGTTTTCTGGAATCTTAAAGTGAGAACGACTGTTTTCTCCATTATATGAACTCATCCTATTTCTGAACTCTTTACTAAATTGAGTTTAACATTGGAGGTAGGCATGGTAGATTAACGCAGGTCAACAGAAGGGTATCTAACACTGGAAAGATCAAGGAAGCTTCCTGGAGAAGTGGATACCTGAGCTGACTTTTATAGGATGTGTAATGCTGGTAAGATAGAGAAGAGGAAGGGAGAGAAAGGTTTTCTATGTACAGAAACACAAGTAGTTGCTCAAGCACCAACCTACCTATTCATTTAGCTTCATCCAGTCCATAAACGTTTACTGAGAAAGGAAGTGTAGCATAGTGGTTAAGAGTACTCACTCTGGATTTGGATCTGCCTGGTTTCCAGTCTCAGCTCTGATATTTCCTAGTTGTGCAACCTTTAGCAAGTTCTTAACTTCCCTGTGATTCTACTTTCTCATCTACAAAATAGGGATAATAATAGAACCTCCCTTCTGGGATTGTTGCACAGAATAAGGGAATGAATATGTGTAAAGTGCATTACAGAAGTGTCTGCTATCATTATGCTTGTTATTCAGTACCAAATATTTGCTACGTACTGAAAACAAAAAAGATGAATAACAGATATAACCTCTATCCTCATAGAACACATAGTTGTTTAGGAATATGTAGGTACAGTGAAGGGGGAAGTATGGAGTGCTATGGAGCACTATATTAATAAACAGAGGCTAGATTAAGTCAAGGCATCAAACAACCCCCAAATCTTAGTGGCTTATAAGATTAACCAAAAGAGTACATTTCATATTACTGCTAGATGGCTGGAGCTGTGCTCCGTCTTCTCAATCAGGGACCCAGACTAACAGGCAGTTGCCTTGAGAGAGAGAGGTGGGTATTGTGAATTACATACTGGTTCTTAAAAGTCTCTACCTGGGTGTGGCACACACTGTTTCTGCTTACATTTCGTTGGCCAGAGTAAGCCACATGTTCACAACAAACTTCAGGGTTGAGGGAACATGCAATCCAACTATGTGCCCAAAAGGAGAAAAATGAGAACATGTGTGGATAGCCTTAATAATGGCCACCTAAGTTAGCATTACAGGAAGAGAGACTTCTTTTGGGCAGTAATATTTTAGCTGAGAGCTCACAGTAAAACAGGAATTAACCAGGCACAAGATGGAATGGGGTGATTCCAGGCCTGGTTTGAGAAAACTAATCAGGCAGATTTCAGTAGTGAGATGGCCAGAGAGAAGGCTAAGAGGCCAGATTGTATAGGACCTAGCACACTATATGTGGGATAAATTGAGTGACGATCGTCTCAAAGCAATATTCTGTGCATGTTAAGTTGCTTCAGTCATGTCCAACTTTTTGTGACCCCATAGACTGTAGCCTGCCAGGCTCCTCTGTCTATGGAATTTTCCAGGCAAGAATGCTATAGTGGGTTGCCATCCCCTTCTCCAGGGGATCTTCCTGACCCAAGGTTTGAACCCATGTGTCTTATGTCTCCTGAATTGGTAGGCTTGTTCTTTACCACTAGTGCCGCCTATAAAGCCCTTTCTTGAAGCTAAGATGGCCACAAATATGTTTGAGAATTAGATTTGCATTTTAGAACATAGTTCTGTTTGTGATATGTACAATGGGTTAAGATGACTAGACAGAGGTCTAGATCAGGGGATACTGATTAGGAGAATCTTGCTGTGATGCAAGATGAACTCAGAAAGAAACACATGATTAAATGTAAATCTAAGGAGCATCTTAATAGAAGCAGAGCATCAAGGATGGTTGACCACTTTCTGATTTTGCAATCAGTAAGATGGTGATACCATTCATTGACGAGAATATATAGGATGAAAGGCAAGATGAAGAGTTTAGCCTTAGAGAGATTATCCATGACAGACTTCTAAGTTATCCAAGTAGAGGTGTCTCAAATGCAGCTAATTTGTAGGTGTGGGAATCAGAAGGGAGGCCTGAGTAAGAAATACAGATAAAGAAGTCATCAGGATATGAAGGTTAACTGAAGACATAGGTGTAATAAAAGTGTTCTGGAAAGAATGTGCAAATAAAAAGAGAAAGGCGCAGGATCCCTTAAAGAACGTCAGTGTTTAAAGGGGAAGAAAGTCTCAGCAAGGAGGCTTAGAGAGATGTCTGGAATGAGGCTTGGGGAACAGGAGAGAGTGGTACCAAGGAAGTAAAATGAACAGAATATTTCAGAGGGGGAGGATCATTAGTATGATGCTGCTGGAAGATTCAAGCAAGAAAACAGCAAACGGGAAATTTCTGATAAGTAAATGCCAATTGGAAATTAGCAAGAAAGAGTTGCTTGGCCGTGTTGTCAAGAGCAGTACTAGTGTAATGGTGAAGGTGGGAGGCAGATGACATAAAAAAGATAAGTAAACAGGAGAGAAGGAAATAGAATCAGTGTGGCCAGTATTGCAGAAGCTTGGCTTTTATTGGGAAGTTAAAAGGGATCAATTTCATGTTGCATGCTGTGCTAAGTCACTTCAGTCATGTCCAACTCTCTGCAATTCAGTGGACTGTATCCCACCAGGCTCCTCTGTCTCTGGGATTTTCCAGTCAAGAATACTGGAGTGGGTTGTCATTTCCTTCTCCAGAGAATCTACCCGACCCAGGGATCAAACCCACATCTCTTGCGTTTTCTGCATTAGGAGGTGGCCACTAGTGCCACATGAGATTAAATCGAGGACAGTTCTCCTGCCTTCCAGAAACTTAAAATCCAGAGAAAAGAAAAAATATATCCACAGTGAGGAACAATAGGCCATGAGACACTGAGTAGGACAGTTTGGAATTCAGAGAAACTAGTTATTCTTGGTGATAGGGTCCTCAAGGAGAAGTCTCAAAGAGGAAGGTGTAATCTGGTCCCCAAAGAAAGAGTAGCCCTTTAGGAGGAGAGGACAGAACGCAGCCCTTTAGGAGAAGAGGAAAGAACACAAGAACACAGACATGTGATAGCATTTGAGGAACAGAAAGTAGTCCAATCTCACTAGAGAAGAATAGTATATTTAGATAGGATCCACATTTCATAATTTTCAAAAGGTACCCTGGGGAGCCCTAAAGTTCCCACAGAGGGGTCCACAAGTAAATATTCTACATCAGGGAATGGTAAACTATGGACCATGGGTCATATCTGGCCTACTGGCTATTTCTGTAAATCACATTTTATCAGAACACATCTGTTCCTTACACACTGTGTATAACTGCTTTCACAGTGCAATGGCAGAGTTGGGTAGTTGAGACCAAGACTTTATGATCCATAAAATTAAAAAAAAAATTATTATTATCTGACCCTTTCCAGAAGAATCTCATCAATTCCTGTTCTAGGTAACGGAGGTCTTTCTGTTCATATGCTTAAATCCTTTTCATTTATTTTCATCATTATTAGTAGAATCCTTTGTAAAATACTTTAGATGGTGCATTCATAGACAAAAGATAACAGAGTTATCTTTCTGCTTTCTGCACCATTTTACAAATAAAATTAAATAAATGCCTTATTTTCTTTTTTTCTAAGGAAAAATATGATTGATCTGTGCTGAGATGACTCCAGCATTGCTGTCAACTTAAACTATGACACAAGGTTGCAGTACAGGAATGAATGACTGCAGGAAAGCTCTCTGGTGCTCACCCATATCTGGTTTGACTCTTCTCCTGCCCCCACCATGCATGTTGACAGGGTTAGACGTTTAGTTCTACTCAGTGGTACATGTGTCTATGTGTCACTTTTGGACAAAAACACTTAATTGCCGAGAGGGAGGCCCACAGGGACAACTATGCCCTATCCCAGCCCTCAGTGATAATGTGTTGAGAGAGCCAAATGTACAAATATGCAGTAGTGAGACGCCATGTAGAGACTGGTAGCCTAAGAAAGCTGCCCAGATCAGGAGCAGATCTGATCCTGACTCCTTATCAGGAGTAAGGAATCATCTATTTTAGTGTTAAGTTCCTGAGATTTTGGTAGTGTTTGTTACTGCAGTGTAACTTATCCTATCCAGACTAACACAATGGCCTATGGAATGTTTGTCAGCAGAAGAATGCTTTCCTCCATGTTATAGCATTCCACACCCACATACTTTAGAGCATTTCAATATTTGAAACTGTATATTTTCTCTCTTCAATACTAGGCTGTCATTTTAAGCCATTATCAGTATGTTCCACATTCACATTCACTTATAATTTGTTGCTCCTAATCTTCTGTAAGCTAATAAAACAGATATTTATAATCTCTATAATCATTTCTGAAGTAAAATGAATTGTCTCTGAGGGAAGCCCTTGAGTGAATTTGTGATCAAAATGTTTCAGTAACAGAGGCAGTTCCTCTGATATCCATTTTGATGATTTAGAGGTCTTTTTTCACTTCCTTCCTTGTTGTGAGTGATGTTCTAGATCAGAGAGGCTATCAACCAGTAATTTTCAGAGAAGACATGAATAGATTACCATATGTTTAACAAAACTTCATGGGATTGTTCTGGAAATTTCCAGATTTATCTACTCTCATATATATATGTATAAATTATTTTTCTACGTCCTCACCTTACATATCTGGCAGGCTTCTCAAAGTAAACTTATCACCCTCCCATAACACCTATTTTAATAACATTTTCTATTATCCATGAATTCATCTATGGCAAAACTCTGTTGTCTTCTTTGATTCTTCCCTTATCATCCCTCCAACAGACAATGGACCATGAAGCCCTGTTGATTCTACCTCTAAAATGTGCTTCAAAAGTCTCAGCTGACACACAAAGCCCTTCACAAGTCAGCTCCCTCTTACTTTTCATGGACATGTGTCATTGTTCTGTTTTCAGCTATTTTGGTAATAGCAACCAAATAGATTAGGGAATCTAACTTCCTCCTATCAGTACCATGAGCTTAATGGCACTCTCTATCAAGGGGCTCTCCTCTCTTCAAGCCAAGAGGTGTCCAAGTTGTAACAAATTAGATGCCATCTCACTAAACTCTGATGTTTAAGGGAATTCACTGAAAATGATTCACCTTGTGAGGCTACCTGGAGAGACCATCACGAGTGTCTGATGCCCCAGATTCTGTTTTGAATCCTTACTTTTCAGCATTTCCTATGATTCTGTGAGTAGCACTGTATGCTTCCAGTTAATTGTGTGTGTGAGCACATGTGTGTGTGCACGCACGTGTGTGTGTGTTGGGGATGGTGATGTTGTGTGTATGCTGAGCGCGAGTTCTTGCATCAGTTTCTGTTGCTTATAACCAGAGAATTCTAACTAGTACTCTACCTTTTAACATCCTCCCAAGGTTCTCCTCTCACATCCTGGATTCCAGGACCTTAAGAAGTGGAGCAGTTTCTACAGCATGCTATAAATTTCCATTCCATTTTCAAGCTTTTGTCCTTAATTTTCCCTCTTCCTATAATACCCTTTGTTCATTTCTGAAAAATTTCAATTCATCCTTCAAGCATTAGCTTAAATATGCATGAAAGGCATGAAAGTATTTCTACTTCTAACGCTTCCTCAGCCCTAAAGGCAAAATTAAGTGTCCTTGTTTTTTTAAATACTCAAATCAATTTATACATCTTTCTAATTTACAACATGGTATCAAAGCTAGTGATTCACAAGTCCAGTTCTTCCAGGAGATACTGAAATCCTCAAGAACACACAGACAAAGTTCAACAACTGTTTGTTGAATTGAATGAACTGAATCACATCCAAAGAGTTTTCTTTTGTTTTTAAAAGATGGCTCTCACTTTTTTGTTTATATGCCTTACAATTTCCAGTCCTCTTCTCTTTTAAAAAGTATATCCCATTAACACTTTATACAGTTTAGAATTAATAACTGATGAGATGTAGAAAGTAAAAATAGTTGTCCCACTTCTCTTCCCTCTGTGATTCCCTGTCTCCCTTTTCCACTGACACATCACATTTCAATGCCATTTTTTGTTTCCTTCCAAGTTCCCTTTGCCTCTTTCTTTGCAGAAATATGCAATGACCCATTATGCAATGAGTTACACTGTATAACAAACAGATTTCCCTCCTCTCCTGAGACCATGTGAATGAAGAAAAAAACATGAAATCCTTAATGAGGCTACGCATGTGACTGAAGGCTAAGAATGTGATCCCTTAGGAAATTCTGGAGATGGATACAGTTGTGCCCCTGCTGGAAAAATCATTAGTGAATTATTCAATAAAAACAAAACATAAAGAAGAAAATGCCAGCGGTTCCTATCTACCTTCCTGAAAAGATTGATCCAAAGTCCCACTTTGTAACTGTTCAGATGAATTAACTTTAATCAGAGAAGCAAAATGCTAATCAAAACAAGGGGGAGGTAAATGGAATTGGTTTTCTCTTTGTATTAGTTAATGGTGCCTCCCATCTCACCTGCTGCCTTTCCTGATGGACCAGAGTTAGTGAATGTTTCTTTGGTATTATATGTCCCCATTACTGAAGGAAAAAAAAGGAAATCATCTTTCTCACTTACCCTCTTGAGTCTCTTCATCCTAACCCCTTTGCCTACAAGCTCAGTTCAGTTTAGTTGCTCAGTCATGTCTGACTCTTTGAGACCCCATGAATCGCAGCACGCCAGGCCTCTCTGTCCATCACCAACCCCCAGAGTTCACTCAGACTCACGTCCATTGAGTCAGGGATGCCATCCAGCCATCTCATCCTCTGTTGTCCCCTTCTTCTCCTGCCCCCAATCCCTCCCAGCATCAGAGTCTTTTCCAATGAGTCAACTCTTCGCATGAGGTGGCCAAAGTACTGGAGTTTCAGCTTTAGCATCATTCCTTCCAAAGAAATCCCAGGGCTGATCTCCTTCAGAAAGGACTGGTTGGATCTCCTNGTGATGAACAGGGAGGCCTTGGCGTGCTGCAATTCATGGGGTTGCAAAGAGTCGCACATGACTGAGCAACTGAACTGAACTGAACTTATGAAATAATATCATATTTTATAAAGGTGTATTAAGTGCAACTGACTAAAGCTACCAGAGAAAGTTGGACTGAAGAAGTTTCGCTGGGTACAGCTTTAAAACTCCCTAATTTTCCCCTGGGAGATGCACTCAGGTATCATGTTTTGTCTTTGCAGGATGAGATCTGGCCAGAAGTGCTAAGTGGGGGCTTTTCAAGGCTCTTATATTTCCAACAACAATTTGGAACTCCATATAACTGATGCATATATTTGTAAAAACTGTCACCTGAAACTGATAGCTGGGTCTGGATACAAATCCACATAGTGCTGCCAACCCGCCTTACTTCCTTATGTTCAGATTATGTTTTAGGGCTTCTCTGGGGGCTCAGATAGTAAAGAATCTGCCTACAATTCAGGAGACCCAGGTTTGATCCTAAGAAGGGCACAGTGTGGCAAGCCTGCCTGGTGAGGGCCTAACTGCCTCAACTAGTGGGTGGTGGAGCCACTTGAGTTCTGCGGGACATCTAGTAGAAAGGAAACCCCAGACATGGGGGACCAGAGCACCCAACAGTCATGTGAACTTTGGGGGCTTCCCAGTGCCTTAAATGGTAAAGAACTCTCCTGCTATGCAGGAGACCTGAGTTCGATCCCTGGGATGGAAAGATCCCCTGGAGAAGGGAAGAATTCCATGTACTGAGGAGCCTAGTGGGCTACAGTCCATGGGGGAACAATTAGTCAGACATGACTGAGCGACTTTCACACACACTTCAGGTAGCAACTTCCAGCTTCAGTTTCCTTGCCTTCAGGTAGCATCTTCTAGCTTCAGTTTCCTTGCCTTCAGGTAGCATCTTCCAGCTTTAGTTTCCTTGCTTCTCAAATGCAGATAAAAGCATTTGCCCTCATCAATCTTCCAGACTGCTTGTGTGGATCAAAATATAAATTGATAATTTGTGCAAGTTTGGAATAAACTACAAAGTAATAAGATTATAATAATATAATCCATATTGTCATTATTTCCTCTTTAGGTGTTCCGAATATTGAAGAAATTGCATTACCTTTCATTGAAAGAGGATGAGACAAAAGTAAGGATGAATCTGTTCATTTGGGTTGCCTCTAAACACCTATTAAATCCATTGGCATATTGGGCTTACATTCCAGATGTTTGTTTTTGAAGGGGTAATAGTGTGTCCCTAGAAAGTCCCTGTCAGAATCATAGGAATGACTTTGCCTCTCCACGCTTCCCAGAAAATTTGTGAGTGCCAACATTGTCTCAATGTTTTTCCTTTTTGATTAAGCCAGAGTGATTGGTTACTATAACTTGCAGCAATCTAACTGATACACATGGTATAATGGGAAGACCTTTGAGACCAGACAGAGATTAATTGAAATGTCAAACCCATCACTTACTAAACTTGGATAAGTACATAACCTCTTTGTGCCTCAGTCTCTAATCTGTAAAATGGGAATGAGAGTCTCCCTCACAGAGACTGCGATATCTGAGAATACTATTCAGCACCCAGAGGGGTTTAGTATATTGCAATGGCCTTTATCTTCTCGATCAACAGTTTTTTACCTTTTAGGATCACTCACACCTTTGAAAACCTAATAAGCATTGAGTCTCTGATCTAAAAATAATGTGCATACACATATCTATACAACTTCTTTCATATAGTTTTAGAAATTCATTGGATCCACTGAAATCTAATAAGGGCCCACCAAAATCAATTAATAATTTATATTGTAAGTGGTTGCTTGTGACATATACATACATATTTTCACTGTGAATGTTATATATCTGCTTTGTCTCTGAGCTCTTCTGCTACTGCTACTATCATCAAGACTCAACAAATGCTTTTACTTTTATAAAAAATAACTACTTAGAAGGGCTTTTACACTCATCATATCACACAATCTTTCAAAAAAAAATCCTGTGAAGTCTATGTTGTTATCTTATTTTACAGATTGGAAGAAAAAAATTTACTTTGTATTTTGCCATTATAAACAAGACTCCTGACTCTATAACTTGAGTTGTTTCAGTCACATTGTTTGGCCAACAATTTATATAGGACCTGGACATGATAGCACCCAAGGTACTCATTTGAGATAAATGAAGGGAAAATGTAAAAAGAAGATTCTTATTTCTAAATAATAAGGTAACAATTTGAGGCTAAATAAGCACAAAGCCAAAACTCTATTAGAACTTCCTTGTGACCATAGCCCAGGATCATCAGAGATATAATGAACTCTTAGTAAATGTTTCATTGATGGGTAGGTAGATAAATTGATGAATAAATAAAACCGTTGTAAAAAAATGGAATCTGAACTTCAACAAAAAATGTGTTTATCTTGTTGTTGTTCAGTCACATCCAACTCTTTGCGACCCCGAGGACTGCAGCATGCCAGGCCTCCCTGTCCTTCACCATCACCCGGAGCTTGCTCACACTCATGTCCATTGAGTCAATGATGCCATCCAGCCATCTTGTCCTCTGTCATCCCCTTCTGTTTATCTATTACTGCCTAAAACTTAGTAACTTAAAGCAACCATTTTGTTTTGTTCTCAACTTTCTGAATCAAGAATTTGGGAAGGGTTCAGCTGGCTGGTTTATCTCCAAGCTCCATGGTATCAGAGGTGGGTGGATGGGACTAGAACATCCATTTCCAAGCTAACTTCTTCACGCACTTGCCTGTGCCTTGGTAGAACGTAGTCGCAATGAAGCTCCTCTTTCTCGCCATGGAGTCTCTTTACTTTGACTCTCTAGCAGGATTGTCAGACTTCTTTCACAGCAGCACAGGGCTCCAAGATGAAGAAGCAAAACCTACAGGTCCCTAAAGCGCTACGTCTAGAATTGAAACAGCATCATTTATACTGGATTGTATTGGTCAAACTAGTCACAGGCTGGCCTATGGTTTAAGGGGTGAGGAAATAGATCTCGTGTGATTATGGAAAGAATAACAAAGAATAGGAAGCCACTGTTAATCTACAGTTTCCTTAGCCAAGACACAAAGTTCACAAGCAATCAACTATGACATTGCTCTTGTGGCCACCTTCAATCAGACTTCTGTCGTGGCATAATTTTCATTTCCCAATTATCAATAAATAATCCTGCAAACCCTTAGAGTCAATGAAGCTTATATCTGAACTAATTTTCATGCTTCAGTGAACATGTCTCAGGGGTAACAGAGGAGTGTCTGTGTTCTAGTTCTTTAAGGTAATTCAAACGTCTCCAAATCTGGTGGGATCAAGCAGCCCAAAATAACATTACAGCTAAAAATTTACTCTACAGTAGTGTCATTACAAATCAATTCTGCACTACCCACCTCCTAGGCATGCAAAAAAGTCAGCATTGCCACTTTCAGGATATTTTAGCATCTCAACAGGGAGTATGGCTGAGTAAGATCGAAAATAGCACAACGATCCCAGAAACTACATAGAAGAAAGAAAATACAAATAGCACAAACAAGCACAGGGCATCTCAGACAATCCTAAAGAGAGCTAAAGTTTATTTTCAACACTAGGTTCTAGAGGCTTCATATTTTGAGGAGTTATACTTCTGATGGTTTTAATGCTTACTTCTACAAATTCAAATTATTTCAACAAGCACAAGGATTATTACCTCACTGTGTCACGATCTTAATCTCTACCTATCACAGAAATTTACATTACACATTATTTTCAATGACCCAGGACTTTTGCTCCCTATTAACTGATCAAAATAGAGGAACTGGTTGGTTTTGTCACATGCAAAGGTGCACTTGAGTTATTTTGGGCCCACTGGAACTTTCAATGTAATGGCTCAGCGTACAGGCAAGACAACATTTTACAAACATAAGATTTGCTGTGCATGCTGTGTGCTTAGTCTCTCAATCATGTTCAGCTCTTTGTGACTCCACAGACTGTAGCCTGCCAGGCTCCTCCATCCACGGGGATTCTCCAGGTAAGAATACTGGAGTGGGTTGCCATGCCCTCCCTCCTCCAGGGGATCTTCCCAACCCAGGGACTAAATCCAGGTCTCCCACATTGCAGGCAAATTCTTTACTGTCTGAGCCACCAGGGAAGCCCAAGACTTGCCATAACTAAGGTCAATTTAGACACAAATGTGGAAAGCTTAGAATATGAGAACAAAGGAGAGAACAAACAAGATGGGTTTGGTAGAAACTATAGATGTTAACCCCATAGAAGGCATCTGGGAGAACTGTTTTGTTTTTGATGGGGCATAATGGTCCCAGCCTCAGTATCACAATCTTTCATTCCTAAAACATCCATTAGAATGCAAGATCCATGGGAAGCAAGATTTTGGTCTTCTGCTCTTTAATATATTCTAGACATTTAGAACAACACCTGGCATCTAATGAGCACTCAATAAATGTTTGCTCAATTTAACAAATGAAGCTCATGAGCATTGGCTGAAAGAGATCCAGGAGGCTAATTGAATGTGGGTGTACTTACTGGAGATGTATTTGTGCAATAGGAACTCTGTCTGTGGCATAAGAGAAAGGAACCAAGATACCTGCCAACATGGAGGCAAGTCTTGAGGCTCTTGCCCATTATTAGATAGTATGTAATGAGGATCTCCTCAGTGCTAAACAGAGTGAAAAACCAGAGCTAAAAAGAGAATCCCTATTCTGTGCTGAAACTGAGGGAAGCAGAGAAGTATAAGGCTATTGCATCCTACGATCACTTGGGGACTCAGATCTCAAGTCTGATGAACAGAAAGGGGTATGGGGGCAGAGTGGAGCAAACATCATATGATCTGAAGTGTGATAGCTGACATAATTGCAAGATTTACTCTACTCAGAGGCAAAGATAATGTGAAGAACATCACAATTCACCCACTTTTTCTTTTAATTAACTCAGTAACTGGGGGCCATGCCATATCAACTTGAAGGGGTGGATGGACCTAGGTATAAGAAAAAAGCAGAAGCTGACACAATCAATTTTAACCCCTAGAGCAAGACATTCCACAGTCTTTCTCCTCCTGAGATATTTCTAAATCTGAAGAATTTTTCAACAAGAAAGCATATAATATCCAGTCTCTAAACTTTCTAATCCATCAAGAACTGATTTGAAAAATTATCCATGGTGACTTTTGCAGAAGAATTTATAGTGTAAAGCTAGAGGAGAAAAAAATAAATAAATAAAAACTCCAAATCCAAGCAGACCACAAGTTAATGAGATCTAACCATTGGTTTCTATGGCACAAAAAGAAACCCCCTTAAACTGATGAGATCTAGCCCTTGGTTTCTGTGGAACAACAAAAACCAATCAAACAAGCAAACAAACGAAAAAACCCCAAACAAACAACTCTGCAAAAAAAAAAAGTCAAGGCCCATGCTTGTCTTATTCAATGCTTTACTACCAGCACTGCCAGTAGTGATGAATTTATAGTGAATAAAGGGAGTTTGGCCTTGCATATACAAAACATTATATTGGGCTGTCAGAAGTCCTATTCACTAAGTAATTTGTAGGTAACAGATGCTGTGTTCCCTCTTAGGAGGGAAATATTTGCACGCCTGATCACCTGCTCTTTGCCAGCCTGCTGTCCTTTCCATGAGTGTGCCTTCCTTCCACTGCCTCTTATAACCTAATTTCATGGAGAACTATTTCCCAGTTGAGCTCCAAATTAAGAAGAAAAGCATCAAACAGCCTAAGATGCTCAAAGTTGATCAAGGAAAAGAACAATATTAAAGAAGAAGATATATGATAACACACATAAATAGAAAAGAATCAGAAAATAGCCAAACAACATCAGAGGTGAGCAGTACAATTATAGGTGCTTTAAATTGTTTTTCCTTTATAATTGTTTTATATGTTCCTCAAAGAACATACATTATTCTTATATGGAGAAAATATCATCAAATTGCAATATATATGTATAATATCCCATGTTAATTTTCATAAAATGAGTATGCATGTGTGTGAATATATGTATGCATATATGCTTGAATATGTATAGAAAAATCTGGAATTTCAAACATCAAAACTAGAAATAGTTGACAAATTTTGGAAATGTGATTGGGGGTAGAAGGGAAAAGGAGAGTAATTTTACTTCTTTTCTTTTATTCTTTTCCAATGTTTGAAATTGTGTTTTATAATAAACATGTATTGTTTTTAAATTAAAAAAAAAAACAGGTAACTAGAAATGATAACCTAAAGTGACCTGTTGTTAGTCGGGTCCATGGAAAATCCAATTATAAAATAAAATGTATTATTGCTATGATAATGTGTAGTTATTGACATGATAATATGTTATTATATCATTATTGCTATTGTAACAACACATTTGTATAGGTTAAGTTCCTTTTTTTATTCTTTAGGTTAAAGAATACTAAAGAAAACAAACCTAAGGGACAAGTGATAAAACACAATTTTCTAAGCACAGTGAAGAGCTTGTGATTTACATGTGAGTCCTTCCTAAAAGCAGGATGAGAAGAAAGCTTACGACCTGCTCCTTGAGGAAGTTAGCTGAGGTACAGGGAAGACTTCACACTGCGGGAGCAAGTGGCATCAGTGTGGGTTAGCAGAAGCACACACAGAATTGCTTTCCTTGGAGGACTTTAAAAATAGGCTGGCGTGTCTGAGTGAGTGAAAATGTATTTCTGCTACAGGCCAAGCAGATGGGCTTAGTGACCCCTCAAGGTCCCTTCCTGTTCTGTGACTCGGGCTTACAACCCTCACTCAGGCACAAGAGCTCGGCCTCACCCAGAAGGCCTCACCTGCGCTCACTGGCCCGTTTATCTCCATGGGCTACAAATGCTCACCTCATCCCGCTATACCCGCAGTCCTCAAGCCCAGCTCCCAATAGCATCCTTGAGCCAAAAAATAAAAGTTGTTCAGAAGCAAATTCAAAACATGAGGTCTACAAAACCCAAGTTGAATGACATACAATCTTCAAAACTGTCAATATCATGCAAAACAAAGTAAGGCAGTCACATTCCAGATTAAAGGAGACTAAAGGAAACTGAAATGAAACGAGATCGATGAAAAGGCAGCTGGTGATCCCGAATTGGATCATATAATGGGATGGGGTGGAGTCAGGGAGAAGGAAGGCTATAAAAGACATTTCTGGGCCAATAGCTGAAGTCGGAATGTATTGTAACATTGTTCAATCTCTTAGATTTGATAACAATACTATCAGTATGTAAGAGAAAAAAAGATCCTTGTTAGGTTGCTGCTGCTAAGTCACGTCAGTTGTGTCTGACTCTGTGCGACCCCGTAGACAGCAGCTCGCCAGGCTCCCCCATCCCTGGGATTCTCCAGGCAGGAACACTGGAGTGGGTTGCCACTTCCTTCTCCAATGCATGAAAGTGAAAAGTGAAGGTGAAGTCACTCAGTCATATCTGATTCTTAGTGACCCCCTGGACTGCAGCCTACCAGGCTCCTCCATCCGTGGGATTTTCCAGGCAAGAGTACTGGAGTGGGGTGCCATTGCCTTAGTAAATAGACACTGAAGTATTAAGGAGCAAAGATTAGATAGGTGGGCTTCTCAGGTGGCTCGGTGGGTAAAGAATCCTCCCATAATGCAGGAGATGCATGAAGTACAGGTCTGATCCCTGGGTCGGGAAGATCCCCTGGAGGAGGGCATGGCAACCCAGTCCAGTATTCTTGCTTGGATAATCCTATGGACAGTGGAGCCTGGAGGGCTACAGTCCATAGGGTTGCAGAGAGTCTGACAGGACTCAGCAACTGAGTATAATGCACACATTAGATAGCCAGCTGGACAGGTAGACTTATAAATATATACACACAGATGATAAAGCAAATATGACAAAATGTTCAAAACTGGTGCATCTGAAAAAGGATCTAGAGAAGTACTTCATACTTATCTTTAAACTCTTCTATAAATTAGAGGGTTCTCTTTTTTTTTTTAAGTTTTTAAAAGTGGGCTCTAAAGTTGCTGCCATGATTTCAGTGTTTCGCTACCAGGATTCCTGCCTCATCTATCTCTCACCATTAGAAACCACTTCCATCTTGGCTAATCTTGAACATCTGCTTCCCATCTGGTCCTGATTTCTGGAACTACCACAGTTCTCCCATCAGTTTGAATCCCCTGTTCGCCTTTTCACATTTCTAACCCCATCCCTTCAGGATCAGGACTCAAGCCAGTTCCTCAGGTACAGTGCCCAAGTGAAATCCCTGACTGACACTGCTCACATCCTGACGTGGCAACTGTCTGCCTTGCCCTGAGCAAAGTTCTAGTTCTCTCTGGCTTGCTCATTCTTATTTTCTAAAGAAGGCAAACATAGTTTTTCTTATATTCATAGGCATTCAGTAAGCTACATGAGCAATGGCTTGCTCACAATTTATTGCCACTTTTTTGCTATGGTGGGAATCTTAACCTAGGAAAGGACGTAATTTTGGTAGGAAGGATAGGAACTGACATTCATGAGTGCCACCCCCATGCTACGTGATTCATGTACACTATCTCATTTAACCTTCCCAACTTCTGCAAGGCAGATTTTATTATCCATATTTTATAGATATTTTATTATCTATAAAATATTATCCACATCTTATAGAAAACATTGAGGCTCAAAGATCATAAGCACTTTGTCCAAACTCATGGCTACTAAATGATTAAGCCATTAATCAAACCCATATCTTTATGTTAACAAGGCTAACTGTCATCACCTAAGTGACTTCACAGGGAATTCCCTGGTGGTCCAGTGGTTAGGACTCTGTGCTTCCACTGCTGGCAGCCTGGTCAGGGAATTAAGAGCCTGAAAACTGTGTGGTATGGCTAAAAAAATTAAATAAATAAATGACCTCACAACATGGCATCCTAATTCTGTGGGCAGACAGTAGAGTGATACTACGTGTAGATGAGATGATGTAGCACTCCCAGTCATGTCTGACTCTTTCAGGCCCCTGTAGCCCTCCAGGCTTCTCTGTCCATGGGATTCTCCAGGCAAGAAGACTGGAGTGGGTTACCATTTCCTCCTCGAGAGGATATTGCCCAACTCAGGGACTGAACCATGTCTCTTGCTTCTTCTGCAATGGCAGACGGATTCTTTCCCACTGAGCCACCAGGGAAACCCAATATTATCCTGTTCCGACCTATAATTAGTAATAGCAAATAAGCTCTGAACTAATCTACATAAACTATTTTGTTAAATTCTAATAAATATAAGCCACTTTATATACGGATCTTTCATTTTTATCTCCTATAAAATTTTGACTAAAATTCAACATCTTTAGGAGAAAAGACCTTTCTTTATTACTAGTACTACTGTTGGGACTATATACTGGTCCATCTTTTTTGAGAAACAGCTTGTACTACAAGTACAACATGTACTACAGCCTCAAAATATCTATAGCTTTTAACCTAGCCCTTCCTGGATATCTATCCAGTATTGCAACTATGGAGATTGGATTACTTTGTGTGCCAAGATGTTCCTTGCAGTGTTATTCACAATAGTTAAGATAATAGCCTAAGCGTCCAATGATAAAGGTATGGATAAGTAGATGGTTGTGCACATCCCTATAGAATAACAGTGTAGCCACTGAAAATTAGTTTCATAAAATGTAGTGACATTTTAAAAGTTATAGCACTGAAAGAAAGCCATGCAACTTCATGAGCCCATGAGGAGTATGTGCAGGTAGGGGAGAGGCAGAAGAGAGACAGACACTGTGCCTGTTCAGTTAGACATAAGGAGGACAACTGAGCAAAGGGGACGGAGAAGTAGCAGCCATTCAGGTGAGAAGAATGATGAGAGGTGCCTTTCCTCAAAAGTGAAACCAAGGTGTGGGGTATTAGAATGGAAAATGATCAGTGGTGTCAAAGCTGCTGTTAGGTTAAGCAGGGATTGTCAGTGCGTGTTAGAACTTGAGATTGCTGTCATTAATTCTGTCTTCTGTTAGACACCAGAATAGTGGTTGCCTAGAGTGGGTAAGGAAGGTCAGGAGAAAGGTGTCAAGGAGCTTCCTGAGTGATGCAAATTTTTTACCTCTTAACTAGGGTGTGGGTCACACAAGTAGGAACACTTTTCAAAACTCATCAAACTGTACACCTAAGATTTGTGCATTTCAGTGTGTGCAAATTATACTTCAATAAAAAAATAAATAAATTCTATTTCTTACCTTTCTGCATTTTCCAATATTACTTTAATGAACATTCATTACTTTTATAATAAAAAATAAACATTTAGGAACGAAGATGGGATTACTGCATATGTCAAACTTCTTTGAATTTTAAAGGTAAGAATTAGCAGGATATTATTTTTCCCTCAACCAAAAGCCAATGTAAATAATAATTGAATAGTGTACATAATGAAAACTTTGCCATGGATTTCCCAGGGGACACTCACCTCTGCAAGTAAAACTCTAATTCTTATAGATAAAACAGGAAACATCTACTTCTTGACAGATCAAGACTGGACAATTCCAGCAATGAGTGATTTCTGTATCTTACAAATGCAAAGCCATAAAAGCTAATATCAAAATGTAGTTTTGTATCCTTGAGTAAATCAGCTAAATTCTGTGTCCATATTTTCTCCAAAACGGTGTTAATGTCTGTATATGTCAATCTCATGGTCTCAAGTCAATTCCATAAATTAATGATCATAAAATTATTTGGAAATCATAAACAATCTTATGATTTTATTTTTATAATATTAATATGATTTGAGGCCATGGGCAGTTCTATTTATCTCAATAACCTTACAGAGGAAGTTCCCTTTGGAGATAGACCTCAAAACTGCCTTCTTTCCTGAAAAAATAGTCCAGAGCAAATGCCCCAATAACTGAATCTGAAACATCACCTTTCAATGGTTAGTGAATTTTTGTAGTACAATAAGAAGCTTATATCTTGAGAAATTGTCCATTACCACTTCTTTTCTTTTTATATACATCCTCCCTTACCTCAATTTTCATTAGAATGAGTTTCTTGTCTTCTTGAAAGTTAGTGAAGAAAGAAATATTAATTCATCGGAAAGACATACCAACTTCCATATGTCCAAAAATGAAATCTCTTCCTCTCCTCACAGCTTGCAAAACTTACTCCATTTCCTGTTTTCAAGGCACCTTAGTACATGTCTACTATCCCCAGAAGTTGCAATTGAAGGATAGAAAATAATTTTTATTTTCTAGAACAGAAAGATCATTCAAGAAATTAGAGAGATCAGAGAAATAACAAGCCAAATGGTTGTGGGTCTTATCTCATGGCCAGTTGGGTGTCGCTGAAGGCTTCTGAAAACAAGGATGATATATTTTTTAAAGCAATTTTAGCAAGATGCATTCGAATTTGGTAAGAAAAGATCGAAAAGGATCAAGTAACAGAAAAGCCCCCAGATGAAACTCTATTGACATGTAAATGTGAGGTCGTGAGTGCAGTAAGAATAGAACCAAAATAGGGAAGTCAGAAATAGGATAAGATCATGAGGAAAATGGAAATGTGGTTTAGGACATGGTGGGTTTAAGACAACAATGAGATCCAAACAGAAATATCAGGCAGGCACAACTGAAGGTGCAAGACCAGAAAGCAGAAGAGCATCTTTGAACATAATTTGGGAAGAATATTCCATTCAGTTTGATCATAGAGGGTCTGTAGAGTTGCCTTTACCAAAAGAATATATGGATTTTATTTACTTAATAACACATTTAAGCTAATATATCAGAAATAGCTTTTCAGCATGTAAACAATATTAAAAATTACCAAGATTCTTTATGTGCTTTTTCCTATACTCTTCAAAATCTTTTTTCCATGGCCTTCAAAATTTAGTGTGGATTTTACATTTGGCTCACCAGATCTCAAGCGCTCAATAGCCACTTGTATGTGGGTCATGACAACAGTACTGAACAGTACGATTCTAAATGATACCTTCCCACTCCGTATAGCTCAGCATTAATAACAGAAGTTTGTAGGGGAAGGAAAAACTGATTACCAAGACAGAACATGTGAGAAGGTCTATGAAAGTGTGTGGCTTCCCAGATGAGTCAGTGGTAAAGAATCTGCCTGCTAATGCGGAAGACATGGGTTCAATCCCTGGGTCGGGAAGATTCCCTGGAGAAGAAAATGGCAACAGACTCCAGTATTCTTGCCTGGAGAATTCCGTGGACAGAGGAGGCTGGCAGGCCACAGTCCCTGAGGCAAAGAGGCAAACGGACTAAACAGCAGCAGCAGCAGCATATGAAGCATGTATGTTTGTGTGCTTATGTGGGATTTATGTGTGTCTGTACTATGTGTGTACTTAAAATGACATTTATCACATTATTATTATACACCAGGCAATGAATATACTATTTAAAATATATTAGTCTGTTAACTAACTGAAAAAACTCTGTGGAGTAAATACTATAAATATTATTTTCATTTTACAAGTTAAGACTGTCTTAAGATTAAGTAAATTTTTTCAAAGTTATTCAGCACTTACTCTTTACAATAGCCAAGACATGGAAGCAACTAAGTGTCCATCAACAGAAGAATGGATAAAGAATATGTGGTATATATATATATATATATACACACACACACATATACAATATAATATTACTCAGCCATAAAGAAGAATGAAATAATGCATTTGCAGCAACATGGATGGACCTAAAGAACATTATACTAAATGAAGTCAATCAGACAGAGGACAAATATCACATGATCTCACTTTTATGTGAATCTAAAAAAATATGCAAATGAGTAATTATAATATGAAAAATTACTCACAATGGGTTATTATTTAGTAATAGCTCTAGCATTTAATTTTTTTTTGCCAGAAAAGAAAGTTAATAAAACAAATCCCATAAACTTTAATATAATTTCAGTGCAAGGATTCTAGAATGAGACTGTTCTGGCTGAAAGAAGTTAGGTAACTTTTTCAATTACTTAAGTGCTAAGTAAATTTTTTGTTGTTGAAATACAGTTGATTTACAATATTGTGTTAGTTTCAGGTACATAGAAAATCTTTTTCAAATTCTTTTCCATTATAGTTTATTACAAGATACCAAATGTGGTTTATTACAAAACAGAACATACTCAGAAACTTACCACTGGGGAAGGGAGGAAGGGATAACTAGGAGTTTGGGATTAAAATATACACATTCTTGCTGCTGCTGCTGCTGCTGCTAAGTCACTTCAGTCGTGTCCGACTCTGTGACCCCGTAGACGGCAGTCCACCAGGCTCCCCCGTCCCTGGGATTCTCCAGGCAAGAACACTGGAGTGGGTTGCCATTGCCTTCTCCGAAGATACACACTACTGTATATAAAAATAGATAAACAGGGACTTCTCTGGTGGTCCAGTGCCCAAGACTCTATGCTCCCAGAGCAGAGGGCCTGGGCTTGATCCCTGATCAGGAAATTAGATCCCATATGCTGCAACTAAGAGTTTGCAGGTTACAACTAAAGATCTGTGTGCTGCAACTAAGGCCCAGTGTAGCCAAATTAATTAATTAAATAAAATAAACCACAAGGACCTACTGTACTGCACAGGGAACCACATTTGGTATCTTGTAATAAACTATAATGGAAAAGAATTTGAAAAAGATTTTCTATGCACCTGAAACTAACACAATATTGTAAATCAACTATATTTCAACAACAAAAAATTTACTTAGTACTTAAATAACTTTGGAAAAGTTACCTAACTTCTTTCAGCCAGACCAGTCTCATCTCAGAATCCTTGCACTGAACTTATATTAAAGTTTATGAGATTTGTTTTATTAACTTTCTTTTCTGGCAAAAAAAAAAAATTAAATGCTAGAGCTATTATTAAATAATAACCCATTGTGAGTAATTTTTCATATTATAAATTAATATTCATATTATGACTGTAATGATTGTACACTAGCCATAATATGAATATCTAGCAATCTATTTAATCATTTATTCTTCTCTGGCCCTAAATTTCCTCCAAATGAGTATGGCTTTTGTAGTTAGCAACACAAATAACTGGCTCACCAGTTTGATTTGGTATGCTAAAATACAATGAAATTGATATTGAAAACCAGATTGATTATCATTAAATTCACAAGCATGGCTTTCCAGAGGCAATAGCTATATAGCTGCATCTCTCCCATCTATCCCATCCCACACTAATTGCCACAGTTAGGGTCTTAGCCCAGGGATGAGAAAGACTTGGCAAAAGCCTGCATATCTGCCCAACTTAGGCACAGTTGACAAATACAGAGCCTTAGGAGCAGACTGAAGACAGATATGCCAACTGAACACTACAAACGATGCCAAGTCAAAAATGTTCTCTTGTATCTGTCTACTCCACAGGTGGGCAATGAACCAACATGCTCTGCTAACTTGTGGCAAGTTTCCAAACTCAAGGCTTCCCTTCCAATTGAGAACCAATTAGGCTGAAAGTACTTGATTAAATCCCTCCACTCAGAATGTCCACAGTCCTATAAAATTCCAACAGATAATTATAGCAGGAGTAAAAAGATGAAACTTAACAGTGCTTATAAAGCACATCCCCAACTACCCAAGGCTTTGTGATGTTAGTAGAGTTATTGAGCACTCACTGAGCATCTTTTCTCGTCTGCCTCCCACTGGTTCCACACATAAGGATAAAGGAGGAAGACAGGTATAGAGCGCTAAGTGAAGTACTCCACCAACAAATTCAAGTTTAAGCACATGATCAGATACGTCACTCAGACAAAATTCAGTTAGTCTAAATTGCATTAACTGGTTGGCTTGGGAATGAGTTTTCCTGAGATCTCATGGAGCAGATTTGTCCCACATTACTCCTCCATCTCTGCTGTCCATATCCAGGATACAAGCCCAGCAAAGTGAACTTTCACTATTATTATTATTATTCTTTTTTGCTAGTAGAAAGCTCAGTGGTAGGAATCTCATAAATATGTAGGTACNACCAGGCTCCCCCGTCCCTGGGATTCTCCAGGCAAGAACACTGGAGTGGGTTGCCATTGCCTTCTCCGAAGATACACACTACTGTATATAAAAATAGATAAACAGGGACTTCTCTGGTGGTCCAGTGCCCAAGACTCTATGCTCCCAGAGCAGAGGGCCTGGGCTTGATCCCTGATCAGGAAATTAGATCCCATATGCTGCAACTAAGAGTTTGCAGGTTACAACTAAAGATCTGTGTGCTGCAACTAAGGCCCAGTGTAGCCAAATTAATTAATTAAATAAAATAAACCACAAGGACCTACTGTACTGCACAGGGAACCACATTTGGTATCTTGTAATAAACTATAATGGAAAAGAATTTGAAAAAGATTTTCTATGCACCTGAAACTAACACAATATTGTAAATCAACTATATTTCAACAACAAAAAATTTACTTAGTACTTAAATAACTTTGGAAAAGTTACCTAACTTCTTTCAGCCAGACCAGTCTCATCTCAGAATCCTTGCACTGAACTTATATTAAAGTTTATGAGATTTGTTTTATTAACTTTCTTTTCTGGCAAAAAAAAAAAATTAAATGCTAGAGCTATTATTAAATAATAACCCATTGTGAGTAATTTTTCATATTATAAATTAATATTCATATTATGACTGTAATGATTGTACACTAGCCATAATATGAATATCTAGCAATCTATTTAATCATTTATTCTTCTCTGGCCCTAAATTTCCTCCAAATGAGTATGGCTTTTGTAGTTAGCAACACAAATAACTGGCTCACCAGTTTGATTTGGTATGCTAAAATACAATGAAATTGATATTGAAAACCAGATTGATTATCATTAAATTCACAAGCATGGCTTTCCAGAGGCAATAGCTATATAGCTGCATCTCTCCCATCTATCCCATCCCACACTAATTGCCACAGTTAGGGTCTTAGCCCAGGGATGAGAAAGACTTGGCAAAAGCCTGCATGTCTGCCCAACTTAGGCACAGTTGACAAATACAGAGCCTTAGGAGCAGACTGAAGACAGATATGCCAACTGAACACTACAAACGATGCCAAGTCAAAAATGTTCTCTTGTATCTGTCTACTCCACAGGTGGGCAATGAACCAACATGCTCTGCTAACTTGTGGCAAGTTTCCAAACTCAAGGCTTCCCTTCCAATTGAGAACCAATTAGGCTGAAAGTACTTGATTAAATCCCTCCACTCAGAATGTCCACAGTCCTATAAAATTCCAACAGATAATTATAGCAGGAGTAAAAAGATGAAACTTAACAGTGCTTATAAAGCACATCCCCAACTACCCAAGGCTTTGTGATGTTAGTAGAGTTATTGAGCACTCACTGAGCATCTTTTCTCGTCTGCCTCCCACTGGTTCCACACATAAGGATAAAGGAGGAAGACAGGTATAGAGCGCTAAGTGAAGTACTCCACCAACAAATTCAAGTTTAAGCACATGATCAGATACGTCACTCAGACAAAATTCAGTTAGTCTAAATTGCATTAACTGGTTGGCTTGGGAATGAGTTTTCCTGAGATCTCATGGAGCAGATTTGTCCCACATTACTCCTCCATCTCTGCTGTCCATATCCAGGATACAAGCCCAGCAAAGTGAACTTTCACTATTATTATTATTATTCTTTTTTGCTAGTAGAAAGCTCAGTGGTAGGAATCTCATAAATATGTAGGTACTCTTCTGTGATTTT
The DNA here is from genome assembly GCA_006410875.1 of Neotragus pygmaeus. NCBI lineage: Eukaryota > Metazoa > Chordata > Mammalia > Artiodactyla > Bovidae > Neotragus > Neotragus pygmaeus. The sequence continues at coordinate 1,411,361 of SJYV01003225.1, forward strand.
CTAGGAAAGAAGTACTCTTAACATAATTGGCAATATTCATGCATGCCCTAGTCCTTATAGGACTTTGTCCTTCAATCATTCTCTCCATGGATTTACATTTCATCTGTATTTAAATTGTAAATACAATTACAATCTAAAAATTTTACAAATTATTGCAAAAAGAAAATGCTTATCCAGCCAAGACTCTGAACAAGGACTTCAAATAAAGGGTGACAGCTTCCTCTTTCCTCAATTCAGTTCCATTCAGTCGCTCAGTCGTGTCCAACTCTTTCCTGCCCGGATTCAATCCTCCACAGACATCCATCAATCTCCTGTAACATGCTATGACATTTTTCCTTGCATTCTGTACACAAACACGTGCACACGCACACACACACACAGAGACAATTGGTGTTTCTAAAAGCATGTGCCTACAGACCGTCAACATCAGACTCATAGAATTGGGGTAGTTGATAAAAAGTTTTCTGGTACCTACTCTAGCCAGGCCAGTTAAATTAGAGTATTTGGAGAGTGGAAAGTGAGACTCAGTCAGACAATAAAGTCTGACAACCACTTCCTTGAACCCTTAATTTCTCAAGTGCAGGGAATATGTTTCAGCTAGAAAAGAGTTTATTTATGGTCAAGGGGATGACATTTGAGATCTGTATGAGGTTACCTGATCCTTCATACAGGTACTAGTCCTTTCTGCCTACAAGGATAAGCCCAGCCCCACTTGGCCTGAAAAAGCTTGCACATCTTATCCATCTTACTAGAAAATCTGAAATATTTCACCATAATTATGAAGCTCTTGGTGAGCATAGTGCACAGTTCCTCATTCTCACTGTCTGGGAAAAGGTCTTTGAGCAAGAATGAAACCTGAGATAATAATAAAATTGAGTTCCTGGGTCATTTCGAGAAATCATTATTAAAACTAATCACAAAAGAAGTTCGTACTATAATATAGGCTGGAACGTCTTAAAATAGGAATAATGAATCTGGATTTGCTTATTTTCAATTCATTCATTGATTCATTGACTTTTTTATTTATTCATTTTTAATTCAATAAATATTTACTGAGCACTTTCACATACCGGGCACTGGTGTAATTGCTAAGGATAAACATGATGAAAAATGACTCTGTCCTTGTGAGGTGAAAATTTTGTTCATTTATTCACTTNTTTATTCATTTTTAATTCAATAAATATTTACTGAGCACTTCCACATACCGGGCACTGGTGTAATTGCTAAGGATAAACATGATGAAAAATGACTCTGTCCTTGTGAGGTGAAAATTTTGTTCATTTATTCACTTATTCATTTATTCATCGTTTGTTTAACAAATTTACTAAACACACTACTAAACATACCACTGGGAAGGACACTATAGAGCATCTTTAGACAAATCATGCATGGGTCATGCCATCAAGCAGCTTTCAACCTAGCTGTGGTGTCAGAGGTCAAAATAATGATTCTCATACTGGGCAAAATAAAATGAATACTAAGTACAAAAATGAGATTACTGCTGCCTAAAGCTGACTGAAAAGAAAGGGTCTGAGACAAGCAATTAATTTTGTCATGCAGACATGAGAATACCCTTCTGTTGAAATCACAAGGAAAAGGCAAATATGTCTATCTAATATTTGAGAAAAGGTATACAAGATGAGTGTTTTACAGGGTGGGTTTAAGAACTGGAGGTAGAAACATCTGAACAGGTTAAAGAATTCCTGACTAAAGATTTTGTCTATGTTGCATCTTTATATGTAAACCTTCTTTTTCCATTTATCCACTCAGTTCAAAATATTCATTGAGCACTTTCATATAATAGTGAAACAACTGCTAAAGATGTCACCTATTATAACAAAGAAGACAGAAAATGTAATAATTAATGTTTGAATTTGAGTGATGAGATTTCCAGGGAAAACCTTCAAGATGCTGACCAGCTCTTATTGACGCTATGTGATAAACTGCTACAAGACGTTCTAAACAAAAAACTAGCTGGTTTATAAGCAGAACACAGAAGAAATGTAGAGGGTTCATGATTTTCTAGTAGGGAATATAAAACTGTTTTTCGTCTCTAGCCTCTCTGGGAAGCAGAAAACTTACCAAAATAAAACGCCGTTTGAGGACAAAAGACCAAATGACAGGTGTGGCCACAAGGCCTTTCTTAAAGATCCATGAAGGAACTGAGGTGGGGTTAGTAGAACTTCTCTGCTCTACTGAAAGGCTTATTACAGTATTAAGCTTATGGCTTTTGGCTCGTGGGGTAAAATCATATCATAGTCAAAGGAAATGCACAGTGGTTCTTTAATCCAGCTAAAATGGCAATGTTCTGTCCATATGGGCCAAAAGGAATTCAGAACTTTATGCACCAATTCTCTATAGGGAAGCCTATAGAGGGTATAATCCAATACCCTCTCCAGAAGGAATCAAAACGAAAGTGAAAATTTTAGTCACTCAGTCCTGTCCAACTCTGTGACCCCATGGGTTGTAGCCTGTCAGGCTCCTCTGTCCGTAGAATTCTCCAGGCAAGAATACTGGACTGAGTTGCCATTCCCTTCTCCAGGGGAATCTTCCTGACCCAGGGATCAAACCCAGGTCTCCTGCATTGCAGACCAATTCTTTACCATCTGATCCATAAGGGAAGCCCCAAGAAGGAACCAAAAAGGGTATAAAAGAAGTGATGTGACAGAGGGCTGAGCCCAGAGCCATGGAGGACAATGGATTGAGAGTCATTTCCAGGGAGCAGAACTAAAGTCTAATCAAAGAATATTCCTCATATCCAGAGTAAGGGAAGTTGGCAGAATTTACCCCAGAAAAGTTCAGAATTGCTATGGATCAGTAACTGATATGTACCTTCTATTCTTACCCTTTCCAAATGGGACTATTATATAGGATATTCTGTTTTCATTTCATTACTCTATGGTGAGTGTGTATAAGTTAGATAACTTTTTTTTCTAGTATATAACTTTCTGGAGAAGGCAATGGCACCCCACTCCAGTACTCTTGCCTGGAAAATCCCATGGATGGAGGAGCCTGGTAGGCTGCAATCCATGGGGTCGCTAAGAGTCGGACACGATTGAGCAACTGCACTTTCACTTTCATATATTGGAGAAGGAAATGGCAACCCACTCCAGTGTTTTTCCCTGGAGAATCCCAGGGATGTGGGAGCCTGGTGGGCTTCCGTCTATGGGGTCGCACAGAGTCAGACACGACTGAAGCGACTTAGCAGCAGCAGCAGCAACTTTCTGCGACAGTGTTTATGTGAACTTGATGGAGATCAAAACACCCTAGACTTCAAGCATAAAGTCACAACTTGAGATTTAGGAGGGTCTTGGAATGGGAATGAACATACTTTTCATGTGATGGCATGTTGGTAATTGTGACCAGAAAGCAAACTATGGTGGATTATTTGAACTAGAGGCCCTAGGCTTCCATGCTTGCCTCTATCCATGTTTTGTGGTCACGTTTTCTCAGTCTAATTTTGGGTTTGTTTAGACGAACGGGAAAAAACTGACACCAGCAGAGACTTGAACTAGTTCCTGTGCATCTCTTTGGATACCTGACCCTGCCATTAGAACATACCTGGGATAGCCTCTTGGAGATGATGAGAGACACGCAAAAAAAAGTTAAGTTGTTGTAGCTGAACCGATAGCAGATCAGACGTTCCCCAGTCAGCATGCCAGCTGACTGCACCTGCCTGAGAAAGCCTAGCCAACATGAGCTGAGCCTGCGGATCAGCAAAATCATTTTGCCAACTCGTAGACACATGTGAAATATGCGAAATATGGACACTAAGTTTAGGGTGGCATGTTATACTGCAAAAGCAAATTGATACAGACAGTATGTAAGATGGAATCTATTTGCCATCTCAGTACTAAAAGTTCCCTTTGAAGAAGTTTAATTAGGGCAAATTTGAAGGATATTCCCTAGTTAACAGATTCATCTTATAACGATTGCATAAAATCTCAGTCAGATAGTGACCTCTAAATTTACAAACAGATTAAACAGAAGAGAGCTGAGAGACTACCCCCAATATATGAATTCAACAAGTCAGCTTCTGAATCACTGAAAACAGCCACGGTCAGAGATGTGATTATTCTATTACAGCATGGCCCAGCCTCTTCAATGCAGGACAATTCCCAACGAGATCATTCAGTCTTTAGAAATAAGTCTAGTTTAATTATATTTGGTAATTAGATATCTCTTTAATAAAAATCACACTTAGGATGAATGGAAGAGTCTTGGTGGGATTAGAGAAGAAAAGATTCCTCTATGAGACATAATCAAAGGAGAAACCAACTAGTCTTACAGTCTAACTGTGGATGGGGAAGTATGAAAATTGGGGCCTTAAAGATGATCACAATTCAGTCATTAATCTGCTTAAAAACCTTGATGGCCTTAGGGAATTTATGTGATATTCCTCAAAAGTCTAAGCTCCATGAAGAACTGGGTCATTAAAAATCATCATCATTATCCTCACAAAGGCTAACATCTATTGACTGCTTATACTTGTTATATGTCAGCAGTATACTTCATTAATTGTCTTGTTTATTCTGTACAAAAACCCTAAAATATAGGAACTGATATTACTCCTGTTATACAGATGAGGAACTAAAGTCTTGGGAGCTTGAAGTGACTTCCCCAAGGTCAGGCAGCTAGGACGCAGTGGATCTGGATTCAAACAGATGTCTCTCTCTTACTTCAAAGCACTTCTTAAACACTGCCTTATTTTGCTCCTTTTATTAAGAAACTTATTAGCTCCCCAGTGTTAACTCAGGTTTGGCAAATAGTAGATACATAAATTGGAGAAGGCAATGGCACCCCACTCCAGTACTCTTGCCTGGAAAATCCCATGGATGGAGGAGCCTGGTGGGCTGCAGTCCATGGGGTCACTAGGAGTCGGACACAACTAAGTGACTTCACTTTCACTTTTCACTTTCATGCATTGGAGGTGGAAATGCCAACCCACTCCAGTGTTCTTGCCTGGAGAATCCCAGGGATAGAGGACCCTGGTGGGCTGCCATCTATGGGGTCGCACAGAGTCAGACATGACTGAAGTGACTTAGCAGCAGCAGCAGCAACAGCAGGTACATAAATATTTGCTGAATTAATTAATTTTTTAAAAGGTATGAATTAAAAGATCAATGAACAAAAACATAAGAAAATGATAGTACCAATGTCAGAGACAAAAAGCTGAGAGAAGGACCTTAAGGAAGGAGTAAGAAGACTTTACCTTATTGTGCTAATAATAAGAAGACAATTCCTCCAAGCATTCAAGAATAAATTAACAGGATGGAATTTGAGAAACATTAAATGAATGTTGATTTTTGACATTGTCAACATAAGGGCAACTAGGTTATTTATACGAGTGACCCTTGCATATGTGGAGGCAAAAACAGAGAAAAGAGGTCATCAAAATAAGTGAATGGACAAAGTCTGGGAGTTTATTGCTGAGAAGGAATCGTTCCACAAGATGTGGTCAAATATGGTCATACTGTAAAGCATTCTTCACAGGGTGCACTTGCTTCCACGTGCACTGACCTAATTAGCAAGAACAACTGAAAATTCATTGATCATGTCCCTACATGTACTAGTCACTATGCCTAACCCTCCATATGCACTCCATAATGTAATTCTCACAGCAACACTGTGAGGTCAATATCATTCCGTTTTTATGGGTAAAGTTCAGTGAGAGAAAGACGACTCAGTTAGAAATTGGTTGCTAGGTTCAAACTTGAATCTTTCTAACACTAAAACCCATTCTTGTTTTCTTATACCATGCAAACAGAACTGCCAGGTAACTGACTGAAAGAGAAAAGTGGCCTTCAACAGATAATGTTGAAGAAGAAATATTTTTCCCTTCCAATACACTTCCAAGGAGAGAAAAGAATAATAAACATGAATGATCAATTCCAGTCAATTAAATGATTATATCAGTAATTATTGGTCTTATACTTAATTCCTTAAAAAGAAAGAAATACATTCAACTTTGATTAAACCACAACACCATGAAAACTATGTAGTAACAGAGAAATAAAATAGTGTGAGCTGTTTTTCTTTTCCAGCTCAGTGTCTTTTTTTCTTTTGCATCCTCAATTGCTATCCAAACCGTTTATGCTACCCATGTAAGATTATATGGTTTGGCAAAGACTTTGGTCATCCCAATTATAATCCCTTGGATGGCACAAAAGGGCATTCTTCATGAGATGGAAGCCAAGTCTCATAAAGCTTTGTGGAGCGGAAAGCTAGAGTCTTTCCTACACCCATAGTTACATATTCTGGTGTTAATAGAAGGATTTCTCTATTCCTAACAAGGGCTGGGCAGAGAAGGCAATGGCACCCCACTCCAGTACTCTTGCCTGGAAAATCCGTGAATGGAGGAGCCTGGTAGGCTGCAGTCCATGGGGTCACTAAGAGTCAGACGCGACTGAGCGACTTCACTTTCAATTTTTACTTTCATGCGCTGGAGAAGGAAATGGCAACCCACTCCAGTGTTCTTGCCTAGAGAATTCCAGGGACGGGGATGCCTGGTGGGCTGCTATCTATGGGGTCGCACAGAGTCGGACAAAACTGAAGCGACTTAGCAGCAGCAGCAGCAACAAGGGCTGGGAGCGAGTCAAGCATCCTATGACGTGCCCTGCAGAGACAGTTTGCTGGCTGTCCAATAAGCTGTTCCTCTGACTCTTTCTTGGAGTGTCAGTATAGATTTCACTGGACATAAATGTCCTCATTCTCCTGTTTAAAGTATTTTTATAAGCAGACAACTTCCACCAACGTGCCAACACACTTCTAGCAACACTCTTTAATTGTCAATTAAGGACATGCATTATGTTCTCTAAGATATAGTTTTTTGATGGCAGACACTCTCTAAATAGAAGGTTAGGTGGAAGAAGATAAAACTGAGAAGAGAGTTTAGTTTGAGAGACTTATTATACAAAATAGGGTGAAGTAAACAACAGGAGGCAGACCTAGCTGTATTTCTGACAATCTAGCAGGGACTGTGAATCCAGACAGGCAGCTGGGTTACAGGGGCCAAAATTTGGGCAGGTAGAATGTGGTGAACCCTCAATCAGATTGAGGGCAAGATATCTCCCAGATTCTATGTTCATACTCAACTTAGCTCAGAAAGTCATTGATGTGGTTTAGAGGGATTAAGTCAGTCCCTTTAGTGACTCCTAGATTACACAATTGTGTATTCCACCAAGGGTTTAAGTACAGAGACCTGAGCATGTAGAAGATACATAACTATAATCATACATAACTCAGTGTTTTCTATGTGCTAGGCACTACTCTAGATGCTTGACATGTTTTATTTCATGTAACTATATCTCAAGAAATATATACTGTCATTCCTATTTAAAAGATAAGGAATTTAAGGCCAGGTAGATGAAGTCAATTGTCTGAAGTCATGCATTTAATAAATCATGATGATGAATAAATATACAAATAGCTTAACAAAACCCAACTTTTAAACCAGATTGCACGCTTGGTCATACATCTTTGTGTGTGTGTGCGTGCATGTTCAGTTGCTTAGTTGTGTCCTACTATTTGTGACACCATGAGCTATAGTCTGCCAGGCTCCTCTGTCCATGGGATTTTACAGGCAAGAAAACTGGTGTAAGTTGCCATTTCCTCCTCCAGAGAATTTTCCTGACACAGGGACCGAATCCATGTCTCCTGTGTCTCCTGCATTAGCAGGCAGATTCTTTACCACTGTGCCACCATTTAGCTCCTATGCTAGATGTTACAGATATCACCTATGCCCTTAAGGAGCTAAGATTATAATGGGAAGACTATAATAAAGAGAGTAACACTTACTCCTGGGCTCTGATGGAAAGCAAGAGGGTGCTATGAAAGCACTTAATGCTGGGACCCAATACTCCCCAACAATAAGTAAGTAAGTAAGTTCAGTCACTCAGTCATGTCTGACTCTATGCCACCCCATGGACTGCAGCATGCCAGGCCTCCATGTTCATCACCAACTCCCAGAGCTTGCTCAAACTCATGTCCATTGAGTTGGTGATGCCATCCAACCATCTCATCCTCTGTCGTCCCCTTCTCCTCCTGCCTTCAATCTGCAAGCATCAGGATCCTTTCAAATGAGTCAGTTCTTTGCATCAGGTGGCCAAAGTACTGGAGTTTCAATTTCAGCATCAGTCTTTCCAGTGAATATTCAGGACTGATTTCCTTTAGGATGGACTTGTTTGTTCTCCTTCCTATCCAAGGGACTTTCAAGAGTCTTCTCTAACACCACAGTTCAAAAGCATCAGTTCTTCAGTGCTCAGCTTTCTTTATAATCCAACTCTTACATTCATACATGACTACTGGAAAAACCATTGCTTTGACTAGCCAGACCTTTGTCAGCAAAGTAATGTCTCTACTTTTAACGTGCTGTCTAGGTTGGTCATAGGTTTTCTTCCAAGGAGTAAGTGTGTTTTAATTTCATGGTTGCAGTCACCATCTGCAGTGATAATGGAGCCCAAGAAAAGAAAATCAGTCATGGTTTCCATTGTTTCCCCATCTATTTGCCATGAAGTGGTGGGACTGGATGCCATGATCTTCAGTTTTTAAATGAATATAGAGTTTTAAGCCAGCTTTTTCACTCTCCCCTTTCACTTTCAACAAGAGGCTCTTTAGTTCTTCACTTTCTGTCATAAGGGCAGTGTTATCTGCATATCTGAGGTTATTGATCTTTCTCCCAGCAATCCTAAAGGAAGTGATGGAAGATTAGTGGTCATGAAAGAAAAGAATGGAGAGTAAAGAGAACAAAACAATTTTATCAAAGCCTCAGAAGCAAGAAAGAGAAGGATTCCCTTCAAGTTACCAAACAAAGCCTATGGATAGAAGTACAGTGTATGTAAGGAGGTGGTAGGAAGAGATGTCCCCAGAGAAGTAAGCAGAGTCCCATTATGCAGGACCAGGGAAGCCACTCTCAGGAGTTTGGACTCAGCCTGATGAAAAGGCCAGTAAAGAATTTGAGAGCCACATGAATAGATGTGCATTTGGGGGAAATATTGACTTCTATGTAGAAAGAATTGTTGCTGTTTTTCAGTTTCTCAGTCAAGTCCAACTCTTCGCTACCCCATTGACTGCAGTACTCCAGGCTTCCCTGTCCTTCACCATCCCTTAGAGTTTTCTCAAACTCATGTCCATTGAACCAATGATGCCATCCAACCATTTCATCCTCTGCTGTCCCCTGCTTCTCCTGCCTTCAATCCTTCTCAGCACCAGGGTCTTTTCCAATGAATCAGCTCTTCACAACAGGTGGCCAGAGTATTAGAGCTTCAGTTTCAGTCCTTCTAATGAATATTCAGGACTGATTTCCTTTAGGACTGTCTAGTTTGGTCTCCTTGCTGTCCAAGGGACTCTCAAGAGTCTTTTCCAACACCACAGTTCAAAATCATCAATTCTTCAGCATGGATGAATAGAAAACCAATTCTTGGAACTTCCCTGCTTGTCCGGTGGCTAAGATTCCTTGTTTCCAATGCAGGGGGCATGGATTCAATTCTGGTCAGGGAACAAGATCCCATATGCCACAACTAAGAGTTAACATGCCACAACTTAAAGAAACAAAAAAAAAAAAAAACAGATCCCACATGCCAAAACTAAAGATCTCACATACTGCAACAAAGAACAAAGGTCCTGTGTGCCACAACTAAGACTATGTTCAGGCAAAATAAATAAATGTTAGACAAGGAAATGGCAACCCACTCCAGTGTGATTGCCTTGAGAATCCCAGGGATGGGGGAGCCTGGCAGGCTGCCGTCTATGGGGTCGCACAGAGTCGGACGTGACTGAAGTGACTTAGGAGGAGGAAAACAAACAAGAGAGCCCAGCTCTTGCTCCTCATACTCCATGAACCAGGCCCAATAGCTTTAATTGCTCCTGCAGGACATCTGCTCCCTTAGGCTTCCCTTAGGGCCCAGAGCCCAAAGGCAGCCGCAGAGGCTGAGTCCACCATCAGCAATGCTCTCACAAGGAAACAGTGGTTTTCATCTAATGGTTGCTTCCTTCAGGCTCTGAGTGGCCCCTTGGGCCTTCATCCCAGCCACATGGCCTCCAGTGGTTTCTGAGTCTCCATGCCCAGCGTTTACAGCTCTGACAAGTCATCTACCACCCTCTCCTTCTACTACAGTGAAATCATATGGTTTTTGCTCTCTCCACGTCCCTACCATAGACCCACAGACTGTGGCTCAACACAGAGGAAAAGTGGCAACAGAAGAGGTCTGGAATGTAATCCCAATCATGTTAAAGGTCTTGGTTTTATGTGATAAATCACATCTTCCACATCTGTCAGTGGGAGAATTGAAAGGGGCTCATCTCTTCTTCTGCATGTGGCCAAATGGTCTTCTCCCAGCACTAAATGAGCCCATTTGAGACACAGGTTGACAGGGGTCAAATTCTTTACAAGCACACATGTTTTAACAATCCAGGTGCTTATAGAATATGAAGTTCTTTAACTGCTAACAAAGAGAGCTTTGAAGAGCTTTTCAGAAGGAATTTTGTCTACAAAATTATAACTGTTGTATTGACTTTATGTCCCTCTTTGTGTTTCTACCACTTTCCTATCGTAATTATGTGCTTTCTGTACACTTTTACCCCATCTTATCCTCCATGCAGAGCACCAGATAGGAGATAGGGGCCTATAGTAGTTACTCGCCTTGGGCACCTGAAGACAAAGCAAGAGATGATGATTTTAGGTCTTTTTCACAAGACCACACAGTCTAGAAAAAGAAAGGGCAAATGTTTAAAAAGAATAAAAGAAGCAATAGGTTAGGCAGTTTTACTTCTCCTCTGTAAAAGTAAGTTAAGACATTTTTGCTTATTAGCAAGGTTAGTTTAAGACAACTTTCTAGCTATTATGACTACAAAAGTGATTCAGTATTAGCATTATATCAAAATGACAGATGCAAATGCCAGTAGGGAGAACATTCTGAACAGTTTAAAGGACTCTAAAAATGCAAGGCATTATGTCGAATTTTCTCATTAGCCCCAAATAGCTGTGACATCCCACCTGTAGTCAACATTCTATCATCCGTGTTCAAAACAGACATGGTTTTAAAAACACAAAAACAGATCTTCACTCAATTTCCTGAGGAGGGAAGGAAGGGAAAGAAGCAGGGAGGGAAGGGGAGAGCGAGAAAAAAAAAAAGAAAGAGAAAAGAAAGGGAGAATCAGGTCACTGATCAGATTAAGGTGATATGATAAAGCTCATACACTTTATTCAGAAGGATGTTCCTGGGCTCACAGTTACTTATATTTTAGGCATGATTTTAACGAGCGTGATTATCCAGTCTCCCAGTTCAAGGTATCCTGGAGGCAGCAGGTCACCAAGAAGACACACACTGGCAGCATCAAAAAGGATCAGCTGGCAGCCCAAGAGTTGATGAAGGAGACAGAAAAACTCTGAAAAGTTGAGACCGGAACTCTAACACATAGCCCTGCACTCAACAGGCTCTATTACAGTCCTCTAGAATAATTTATGATTGAGTCATCATGACAAGATCAAATTAGAATGTTCTATTTAATAAAACAGAGAAATATATATATACATTTTCAAAGATGCTCACCAAAAATAGTTTAAATGAACCTATTTTTATACATATGAACTTCGTAACCAGAACAACTCATTTCCTTAATGTTCAAGATGGATAGTTAACATTTTATTGTACATTGGTTATGTCCTAATTTTAATCTCAAGCTATCTGTCCCTCCTGCCCCTCACTGACCAGGAAGTCACACTCAGGAAACACAATGTCATTATGCTAATACTGCCCTAAGCTTAACAAAATTAGGTAGATAAATTTACTACCACCTCCCCAAAATAAAAGCACCCCTTGCTACTTCAGGCCCAAATATATGACTCCTGAGTAATCTATGCCACTGCCTGCTGTCAATCATAGGCAATATATGTTAGTATACATGCTGACCAAATTTAAATCCAATTTTAGCATATCACATAAGAAGACATCCTTCTAATCTAACAGTCTGAACTTTTTGTGACTCAATTTATCTTTGAATCCCTTGAGTCAGAATCTCAAGAAATCACCCAGTAAAGCTGAACTCTTGAACCTAGAAGAGAAAGATAAGAGATAGACTGGGACCTAGAATATGGAGCAAAAACCTATATAGGGGACATTTTGCATGACTTTTTTCACAAATGTTAACAATGAAAAAATCAGGGTAACCAAAGCCAGATCAAACTTGAGATAGGAATTCTGCTATACTAATGGTCAAAATTTCTAGAAAACCTCGGTACTTGAAGTAAAAGTGAAAAAAGAAAAAAGGGAGACGTGTTCAAACACCAGGGGACCACCATCCATTTGGGGATAGCATGTCGAATTTTTAACACTTTTAGGAGGAAAGAACCCTACAGAGAAAAGCTTTGCAAAGCCGTTCATAAAAAGCCACAGTCAGTGTTATAGGCTGGAGAAAGAGAGTGTATCAGTCAGGATAATGCTACAGTGATGAACCAACTCCCAAATCCAAAGCTTAAAACAACAAAGGGCTCTTTCTTTCTCATGCCACATGTCCACTGTGAGGGCTCCGGGGTTCTTCATCACTCCAGGATGTAGGCTCATAGAATGCTAGTATCTGGTCATTGGAGTTCTTAGTGACAAAACAAAGTAGCAAATGTTCACATATATTCACCTCTAGAACCTCCACCTGGATGGCTTTTAAGGGAGAAAGAAGTATAAGCCCCAAAGGGAGAGGCTTCAAATATTGGTGCTCTGAAATGCAGTCACTACAGGCAGGATGGTAAAAATGTCGGAGATAGGGGCTTTTCAAACTTCAGCAGACATAAGAATTCTGTGAAGACCTTATTAACTGGGCCCACCCAGTTGCCCTAATTCACTAATCCTGGATGGAGCCCCAAAATGTGCATTTCTTTACATGCAGCCATATCTCCTTTTGTACTTCACTTGATTGCACTTGCAGATGTTGCCTTTTTTTTTATCCACAAACTGAAAGTGTGTGGCAACCCTGCCTCTAGCAAGTCTATTGCAATCATTTTTCCCTACAGCATTTGCTCACTTCATGTCTCTTTGAACATTTTGGTAATTTTCAGTTCAGTTCAATTCCTCAGTCGTGTCCGACTCTTTGCAACCCCATGGACTGCAGCACGCCAGGCTTCCCTGCCCATCACCAACTCCTGGAGTTTACTCAAACTCATGTCCATCGAGTCAGTGATGCCATCCAACCATCGCATCCTCTGTCGTCCCCTTCTCCTCCTGTCTTCAATCCCTCCCAGTATCAGGGTCTTTTCCAATGAGTCAACTCTTCACATGAGGTGGACAAAGTATTAGAGCTTCAATTTTAGCATCAGTTCTTCCAACGAATATTCAGGACTGATTTCCTTTAGGATGGACTGGCTGGATCTCCTTGCAGTCCAAGGGACTCGCAAGAGTCTTCTCCAGCACCACAGTTCAAAAGCATCAGTTCTTCGGCACTCAGCTTTCTTTATAATCCAACTCTCACATCCATACATGACTACTGGAAAAACCATAGCCTTGACTAGAAAGACCTTTGTTGGCAAAGTAATGTCTCTGTTTTTGAATATGCTATCTAGGTTGATCATAACTTTTCTTTCGAGCAGCAAGCGTCTTTTAATTTCATGGCTGCAGTCACCATGAATATGATTTTGGAGCCCCCTAAAATAAAGTCTGACACTGTTTCCACTGTTTCCCCATCTATTTCCCATGAAGTGATGGGACCAGATGCCACGACCTTCGTTTTCTGAATGGTGAGCTTTTCACTCTCCTCTTTCATTTTCATCAAGAAGCTCTTTAGTTCCTCTTCACTTTCTGTCATAAGGGTGGTGTCATCTGCATATCTGAGGTTATTGATATTTCTCCTGGCAATCTTGATTCCAGCTTGTGCTTCACCTAGCGTCTCTCATGATGTCCTCTGCATAGAAGTTAAATAAGCAAGGTGACAATATACAGCCTGACGTACTCCTTTCCCTATCTGGAACCAGTCTGTGGTTCCATGATTAGTTCTCACAATATTTCAAACTTTGTCATTATTAGTATATTTGTCCTGGTGATCTGTGACCAATGATCTTTGATGTTACTACAAAAAGACTATGATTCCTTGAAGACTCAGATGACACTTAGTATCCTTTAACAAAAAAGTATTGTGCATTTCTAACAAGTTCTTAGGTAATGCTGATGTTGCTGGTCCATTGACCATACTTTGAGTAGGAATGATACCTATATTGCTGGGAAGCACCCATCCAAACAGATATTATGTGTCCCAGCCTCACCCTTGTATCTAAATGTGGCCGAATAACTGATTCTCACCAAAGAAATATTAGCAAAAGTGATGTGTGTCATCCCTTGAATTAAAGCAGCTAAAAAGCAAGTGCCTTTTCCTCCCACTTCCTCCTCCCATATGCTTTCTACATCTTGATGCCTGAGGCAATATAATAGCTCATATTTGAAGTCAAAGCCTTCATCAGCCTGAGCCACCTTCCCCACTGACAAGAAGCACCTACATCAACATCACCTAAGAATTTGTTAGAAATGTACATTCTTTTTTTTTTTTTTCGGTTGAAAAATAGGTTTTTTTTTAAAGATGACTATAGGAAAAAATGATTCTATCATGTTGAGCCATGAAATATCAAGGTTTGTTTTTTACAGCAGGTTGTATTACCTTACCTAACATTGGGAAGACTGGGAAGAAGGTTAAGAGAATCTTGACCCTCCATCAGATATTTATCATTATCATTTTTCTCTCCTTAAGTTATATGAGAAATCTTTCTGCCTCCTTAACTTCTGCAAATGTCACCTGCTTTGATTCTCCTTTGTTATACCTGTTTTCTTCTCTAACTCACTGTGATAATAGAAAAAGTAAAATGGATTAGGATTATAGGGTATAAAAACTCAGAATCATTTTAATTTCTGCTTAAGGTACTAGCTATAATTCACTTATCTATACTTTATTCACTCAACAAAACCTTACTCAATGTTTATTTCAGTTCAGTTCAGTTGCTAAGCCATGTCCAACTCTCTGCAACCCCATGGACTGCAGCATGCCAGGCCTGCCTATTCATCACCAACTCCTGGAACTTGCTCAAACTCATCTCCACTGAGTCAGTGACGCCATCCAACCATCACAACCTCTGACATCCCCTGACATCCCCTTCTCCTCCTGCCTTCAATCTTTCCCAGCATTAGGGTCTCTTCCAGTAAGCAGTTCTTCCCATCAGGTGACCAAAGTATTGGAGTTAGCTTCAGGATCAGTCCTTCCAATGAATATTCAGGACTGATCTCCTTTAGGATTGACTTGTTTGATCTCCTTTTAGTCCAAGGGACTCTCAAGAGTCTTCTCCAACACCACAATTCAAAAGCATCAATTCTTCGGTGCTCAGCTTTCTTTATGGTCCAACTCTCACATCCACATACGACTACTGAAAAAAATTGAACTTTGATTAGATGGACCTTTGTTGGCAAAGTAATGTCTCTGCTTTTTACTATGCTGTCTAGTTTTGTCATAGCTTTTGTTCCAAGAAGCAAGTGTCTTTTAATTTCATCTGCAGTGATTTTGGAGAAGGAAATGGCAACCCACTCCTATGTTCTTGCCTGGAGAATCCCAGGGACAGAAGAGCCTGGTAGGCTGCCATCTCTGGGGTCGCACAGAGTCGGACACGACTGAAGCAACTTAGCAGCAGCAGCAGCAACAGTGATTTTGGAGCCCCCCAAAATAAAGTCTGTCACTGTTTTCATTGTATCCCCATCTATGGGACTGGATTCCATGATCTTAGTTTTTTGAATGTTGAGTTTTAAGACAGCTTTTTCACTCACTTTCACTTCCATCAAGAGGCTCTTTAGTTCCTTACATATGGTAAAAACAGCTTACCTACATATGCTTCCTTGAGGCTGCTGCTACAGCTCTGCCTCCAAAACTGGCCGGGGCAACACCTTTGGCCCCTCCCATAATCAGAGCAGATAACAAAAATTAGAAGTTGTTTTTTCTCACTGAGTCCAGAGAAAGCCTCAGAATTCTTCACAGCAGGGTGTCCAAATAACCATGACCAATAAATCAATCCATAATGGTGGTTTTACCATGAAGGAAAAAAAGCAATATGTATCCAAGTCATTTCTATTTGTGCCATTTGTATTAATAAATGGGATTTTTCCAAAGATGCTGCAAAAGGTTTGGTCTCCCATGGTCACTCATTTCAATCTACTTCGAATATGTTTTCCTGGGTAATGGAAGCTGTAAAGACCAAACTACATTTGCAGCTAAGTTTCCACTAAACATATACTGGCACAAAGTGAGATAGTAGCCTTTGATGAAGAGATTGGGCCTGTTTGGTTTGGTTCTCCTGAGGCAGCTGTGAGGAAGGTACTATAGGACAGAATCTTGCATCAGAGGCATAGCACAGCCAGTATCTAAGGCAGTGGAGTTCACAAGTTCCTAGTATGGTTGGGCAATTCCTCGGGCCATGCTGTTCGTGAATGAGCAGGACATACAGTTGGTTCCACCCGTAGATCCAGGCAAGAGGGGCTCCTGCTCTGGGACCAACACTCTAGAGGCTCTTTCTCTGGCTTTCCTCTGGCCACCTTCCTTCATCAAAAAATAAATAAAAATAAAAAAGGGCAAAAAGCACACATACAAAAACCTCTGAGGGAGAAGTATATGGACCAATGGGACATACTTAACTGGAACTCTAACCCCAGACTGTGTCCATGGACCCAGATTCCTTACCCAGATAGCCCTGAGCTTACTTCTGGGGACTCTCTAGCCTGGGACTGGTCTCCTAGGAGTGGGAAACACTGCCTGTGAGGACACTTTTAGGTCTGAAGGTGGCCACAGTGTGGCTTGTTGCCAGGGGTATACATAGATCTTGGACGCATGGGCGATAGCATCCACACACATGCAGATGAGGGTCCCTTGCAGCCCAGGATGGAGCCAGAAATGAGAAGAGGACTGGGAACCCTTGTTGGGGGCTGGAGCCATGTTTTTCCCAGGTCACTATGCTTCGGTGAGCAAACCAAAGGAGTCTGAGAATTCTAGTCAATCTTAACTTTACTATGTCATTTCAAAGGTAAATCTCTCAAGATGGAAATACAGCACGTATTTTATTCAATGGTTTGAAGCTTCTGTTTAACTTTTAAGTATTCAGATAGGTTATGTGAGTACTTAACATGTACTCTTACCCCCAGATCCCACAAATTCTAAGGACTACTTAGTTCTTTAGCCCCTGATGTATTCTGTAAGCTATTTGATGCTCTAAATCCCTTTCTGCCTAAACTACTCAGAGTTCATTTTGTTCTCTAAAACCAAGAATCCTGGTAGTTACACTTCCCTAGATGTTTGGAAATGGGTTGTAGTTTCCTGTTCTTGTGGATAAGTCTACATGAAGTGCAAGAATATGGTTTTCTTTCTGTGTCAAACACAGCTTCTGTTTGTTGTGACTCTTCCTGATCCCAAGGCTCTGCAGTATAGTAGAGAGAGTATTCAAGGTTGAATGAAAGCCTGGGTTGGAGACTCTAACACTTAACAGGTCTCTGCTTTGAACAAGCCATTTCTAACCTCTCTAAACCCTAGTTTCTCAACCAACAATTAAATATGATAGTGTGTATACATACACGTCATTGAATAGGTCTATGCAGATGTAACACTGCCATTTCTAACGTTGGAACCGAAGAAAAGAGTTAATAATAGCTGACTCCAGAGGTACATTCCCTGTGGTATATGCTCAGATGTCCTTTTTCTTTTGTTTACTTCAAAAACCTCTGCTCCAATCACTTCCCTCTGGAGAACCAATTCCATTGTCCTAACTTGTGACTCCATTAGGAAATATTTCTAGAAAGCCATTCAAATGTTTCCATTTTCCAATTCCATTTTGGTACTTCAAGTTCTGACTTCTTATGTTGCAGGAAACCATTTTCTCACTTGCTTGCTATTTAAACTCTTCAACACTTGTCAAGCATTATTATGTCATACTCACCCTACTTGGTGATTTAATAACACACTCCATCCACTTCAGGACATATTCATTTTCTGGAGTATCCAATGACATGATCCGCAATAGCAGAGATAAGGATTCAAGCATTTAAGTTCCTCTTGGGTTTTCTTGATTTTCTGAATCTTAAGGAATCTTTTAGAGTTCGTCCTACAGCAATGCAAGTTTAAAGAGCTTTCACAACCTGATGTGTTTCCTTTTCATTATGTTTTCAGATTAAGAAACTACTATAACGGTAGCTGGTGCTAGCAGAAGGATAAGTTTTCTGTGGCTCATAAACTTGGAAAGGGAACATATCAAAAGTCATTTTTTGCCATATTTCAATTAAATACCTAAAAATCCATGATGATATGAGCAGGAACTGCATTAGGTACTTTCTATTTTTTTTTTTAATTTATTTATTTTTAAATTTAACTTTACAATACTCTATTGGGTTTGCCATACATCGACACGAATCCACCACAGGTGCACACAAGCTCCCAATCCCGAGTCCCCCTCCCACCTTCCACCCCACAACGTCTCTCTGGATCATCCCCGTACACCAGCCCCAAGCGTCCTGCATTCTGTATCAAACATAGACTGGTGATTCGTTTCTTACATAATAGTATATATTCTTCAATGCCATTCTCCCAGATCATCCCGCCCTCTCCTACTCCCTCTGAGGCCAAAAGTCCATTGTCTATGTCTGTGTCCTTTTGTTGTCTCACATACAGGGTCATCATTACTATCTT
>SJYV01003225.1:1430108-1478313 GCA_006410875.1 Neotragus pygmaeus
TGGATGGCATCACGGACTCGATGGAGGTGAGTCTGAGTGAACTCCGGGAGATGGTGATGGACAGGGAGGCCTGGCGTGCTGCGATTCATGGGATCACAAAGAGTCTGACACAACTGAGTGACTGAACTGAACTGAGGGGTACTGAATGTGATGTTTGGCAACTTTTGATTGAATTCAGGCTCTTTACTTTCTGATTGCCAAATAATCATGTTCTTCAAGAATCCCTCATAAAGGCTTCCTGAAGTAATTTTAAGAATAGGGAATTGTGTTGAGAACAGAGATATTTAAGTTTGGAGAAAGGAATTAAGTGAATAACTCTGCTTCAGTTTCATTTTATTTTTGATTTTCAGCGATTGACCATGATATGCTTGCGGATTCATTGTTTTTGTTGTTGTTATTGTTTTTTTACCAAATTTGGGAAGGTCATTGATTACTTAGAGATATTTTTCTCCCTTATTCAGTCTCTCTAATTTTGTGACTGCATTATACTTTCAGTAGACCAGTTTTTATGGTCCCATGAGTCACTAAGAAAATATCATTAAAAAAATCTTTTTTGTCTCTGTTCTTCAGATTGGATAATTTCTATTTTTCTGTCTTCAAGTTCACTGACTTTTCTCCCCATTATCTAACCTATTAATACAANTAGACCAGTTTTTATGGTCCCATGAGTCACTAAGAAAATATCATTAAAAAAATCTTTTTTGTCTCTGTTCTTCAGATTGGATAATTTCTATTTTTCTGTCTTCAAGTTCACTGACTTTTCTCCCCATTATCTAACCTATTAATACAAACCAATCAACTTTTAGATTTTAGATAGTATAATTGTTAGTTCCAGAGTTGTACTTGGTTGTCATTGTTTCCATTTTCCTGATGAGATTTACCATTGTATACACATTTTATTTAAATTCTAAAATATACTTATAACAGCTCATTTAAAAGCAGTATCTGCGGATTCCAACATTTGAGTGCCCTGAGATCTGTTTCTTTTGGTTGCTTCAATTTCATGATTTTTAGAAAAGACTCTGATGCTGTGAAAAATTGAGGGCCAGAGAGGAAGGGGACGACAGAGGATAAGATGCTTGGATGGCATCACCGACTCAATGGACATGGGTTTGGGTAGATTCCAGGAGTTGGTGATGGACAGGGAGGCCTGGCGTGCTGCAATTCATGGGGTTGCAAAGAGTTGGACACGACTGAGCGACTGAACTGAACTGAGTCACATTTTTATATTTCTTCATATATCTAATATTTTTATTTCATGCAAGACATTTAAGATAATACNGGCCTGGCGTGCTGCAATTCATGGGGTTGCAAAGAGTTGGACACGACTGAGCGACTGAACTGAACTGAGTCACATTTTTATATTTCTTCATATATCTAATATTTTTATTTCATGCAAGACATTTAAGATAATACATTATAGTGAGTTTGATTGTATTATTTTCCTAAAAAGGTTGGTAAATTTTGTCCTGGCAGTCAGTAAATCTTCTCCCTTATGAAAATAAATGCTTTTATGACCTCATAAACTTCCTTTTATTCCTTTAAATACATCTGATCAATTCTTGCTACCACAAAAACTATCATTATATAGTTAAGGAGAAAAAACCTGTACAATTGCTCAAAAATTCAGAAGTCATGGATATTAAAGTTTGAAGTCCACTTCATCTTTTTATTTCAAGGGCACTTCTATGTGGAGACCCACTGTAAATAATTGCATATATCTTATTTTGTATTACTTATAAAGATCATATTCTGTAAGAAACTAATATAGATCTTTTTAAGTGTAGTCTTCTAAAATTAACTTATAAAAACATCTTAGCTTTCAAAGCTTGGTTTGTAAAAATATGATATTAAACAATTCCAGGGAAGGGGTCCTATCAACTTCATGAAAAATGAATTAGCAGAAATAAGAACAGTAAACTTGGAGATAAAGGAAACAAAACTACTTGATAATCACTGTTTGGATAAAATATACATGTCCTTTTCCAGTCTGAGCCAAAGATGAAAAGCCAATTATTTGATGGTATATTTATTTTTGTTTTAACAAGAACACATTTGTTGTAAATTTTATTTAAATACTTAAGAAATTTTAAATTTCTAAAAAATTTTTTAGTCTTCTCAGAGACAAATACCTGACTATATTAAGGTATTTCCTTCAAGTTTTGATATGTAAGTATACATATATATGGGCCTGTAGGTGTGCATGTATATGTATGTGTTGGGTAAAAATCACATATGTGTACATATAATAAAATTGGATTGGTGCTCTCAATATAATGTTTTATCTTATGTATGTCACTAAAAACATTCCCAGGGATCAAACCCAGGTCTCCCGCATTGCAGGCAAATTCTTTACCCTCTTAGCCACTAGGGAAGCCCAAGAATACTGGAATAGGTGACCTATTCCTTCTCCAGGGGATCTTCTCAACCCAGGAATCAAACAGGGGTCTCCTGCATTGCAGGTAGATTCTTCACGAGCTGAACTACCAGGGAAGCCCATAAATTGTTTTTTTAGTCTTCTCAGAAATAAAGACCTGAATATACTGATATATTTCCTTCAAGTTTTGGTATGTAGGCACACATATATATGTGTGTGGGTGTGCATGTGGAGGTTGGGTAAAAATCACATATATACTGGAGAAGGAAATGGCAATCCACTCCAGGACTATTGCCTGGAAAATCCCATGGACAGAGGAGCCTGGTAGGCTACAGTCCATGGAGTCGCAAAGAGTCAGACACGACTGAGCGATTTCATTTCACTTCACTTCACTTCGTATATATATATATATATATATATATATATATATGATAAAATAGGATTGATGCTCTCAATACAATGTTTTATCTTATATATGTCACTAAAACATTACATGAACTTTTCTATATCATTAAATGATTTTTGAAAAATGTGATCTTTAGATGACCAACAGGCACATGAAAAGATATTCATTACTAGAGGGATGCAAATCAAAACCACAGTGAGATATAACTTCACACTGGTCAGAATGGCTATCATCAGAAAATCTACAAATAATAAATGCTGGAGAAGGTGTGGAGAAAAGGAAACCCTTATACACTGTTGGTGGGAATGTAAATTTATGGAGGTTCCTTGAAAAACTAAAAATAGAACAAACATATGATCCAGCAATCCTATTCCTGGGTATGTATTCAGAAAAACCAAAACCTATAATTCAAACCTATAATTCAGAAAAACAAAAACCTGTAATTCAAAAGGTACATGCACCCCAATATTCATAGCAGCACTATTTATGATAGCCAACACATGGAAACTCAAGTTCCCATCAACAGATGATTGGCTTAAGAAGATGTGAGATGGAATATTACTAAGCCATAAAAAGAATGAAATATTGCCCATTTGCAGCAACATGGACAGACCTAGAGATTATTATGCTTAGTGAAGTAAGACAAAGACAAATACTCTATGATACCACTTATATGTGAAATCTAAAAAATAACACAAGTAAATCTATATATAAAACAAAAACACAGTCATAGAAATAGAAAAACATAGTTATCAAAGGGGAAAAGGAGTGGGAGAGGGACAAATTAGGAGATAACCTATAATGAAATATAAACAGGAAAAATAACTGAAACACTATTCTGTACACCTGAAACTAACAAAATATTGTTAGGCAACTACACTTCAATAAAAAAATTATAATTTTTGTACCTAACATGTTATTACATGGATAATTTAGTCATCCATCCCCCATTATAAGAAATTATGTGGTTTCCAATTTTTTATTATTGAATAAATTAAATAATCATTCCCATATATAATTATTTCCTTACACTATATTTCTGAAATGGAAATGGTGAAGTGATGGGTGTGAATGTAAGATGGCAGAACATCATACCAGTGTAGTGGAGAGACAAAAGCTTGAAACAAAAAATGGCTTTAGTTAGCTTTTTTATAAAACTGAATTGAAAGGAGGATATGCTAAGGCAGCAGGCTTTTATAAAATAGTTGCCCTGCATTTGCAACAATCAATGGAAAATGGGAGCTTACACTGAACCCCTGGAAAACAGAATGCTTTGTAGTGTGTGCTGCAGAGCATCCATCGTGTGGCATTTTAACAGGTATTGCATTAAGAAGTGTTCTGATGTGTAGGGATTTGAGGAAATGCAGACTTAAAGCCAAACAAGATTTTTGCTATTATGTTTTACTGTAGGACTTCCTAGAACATTATAATGTTCCTATATGCTTCTTAACACACCAAACACAGACTATAACATGAGACATTTCCCAAACCTATTTGATTACAAAATCTTTGGTTCACTATGTATCAAGAGAAAAGTATTTTGTGGAACACCAGATTGAGCAAAAGTACTTGAACAGAATTGAGGAAAAGTGCATTATAGTCAAGGGCCATGGAAAAACCATATCAGATCAAGTTAAATTAGATCAAATGGTTCTATGGCAAGTCTTGCAGGACTTGAAATCTTTCAATTTAAATTCTTTATGTCTTTTAAAATGCTGAATAATCTATATATACCCTTCTTTTGTTGATGCATGGTGCTGCTGCTGCTAAGTCACTTCAGTCGTGTCCAACTCTGTGCGACCCCATAGACAGCAGCCCACCAGGCTCCCCCATCCTTGGGATTGTCGATGCATAGCTCTATACAAAAGTTAATATTTGTTAGGCTGTGAACTTTATCTCACTATGATATATTCTGTGGAAGCCATATAATATAGTGACAAAACCCAGCTGAGGAATTGGGACCGAGTGTTGGCTCTGCTGCTACCTAGCTTTGTGACCTTAGAAAATTAACTATGCTTGGCACACGTGCGAAATGAATGGCTGTTCTATGACCAACTTGAACTAGAGGGTCAGAAACCTTCAATCATTCTCACCTGGTGTCATTCACTGACTTCAGGAAGATGCATATAGCCTTTCTCTCTGTGATTGGCCTCATCCTAGGCTGTGATGGTAATCTTATTTTCTATTTAAGATCCACAGCATGTTTAATAATGACACTATATTATAAAGACATAAACCAAGAGAAAAATATAGTTATTCAACTTCCTATCAAAAAAATAAATAAATAAAAGCACTTCTTTTCCACTTTTTGCCTTCACAGACATTTGTGCCTCAGAGATCAGGGACCTTGTCCACTTACATTTTCTGTATTATTCTGTAGTCTCAGGTTGGTCAATGGTTTATTTGTCCTTAGAGTAGAGATATTTAACCTTGAGTTAGCAGACTTTGAGGGGTCCCTGAACCCTATGAAATTGTGCAGAACATTTTCTTTTATATGTGGGAACATTCATCTTTCTGGGGATACACGCCACACCTTTCAACAGATTCTCAAATGGCAGCTTTTAAAAGTTGAAAATTATGGTTTATAGATTTATTCAGGTTTTAAAGAGGTATATGAAGGAAAAAAAGGCACAAATTAATGCTCGAGTTGAAAACACTGATCTAATTATTGCTAATTTAGAATGTGTGGGAGTAGAAACCTCAGGGTATAGAAATCAGCATGATTGCAAAAAACGGGGTGGGGGGAGGCTGTTTAGAGACATTTCCCCCTTT
Organism: Neotragus pygmaeus; assembly: GCA_006410875.1. Taxonomy (NCBI): domain Eukaryota; kingdom Metazoa; phylum Chordata; class Mammalia; order Artiodactyla; family Bovidae; genus Neotragus; species Neotragus pygmaeus. Next base: position 1,435,664 of record SJYV01003225.1, read on the forward strand.
TCTTTCCTTCCTCAGGCTCCATTCACTGCATGGAAAAAAAAATTGTAGGAAAAATGTCTTAATTATATATTATAAAAACAACTATTAACCACATAAAAGTGCCATCATTGGCAAAAAATGGAGGTAAAAATATTTACCCATTTAGTAGGGTTAATGTTCTCAGAAGCTTTAAAAAGAAGCATTTCTGTAGGATTGTCCAGTGCCAACAAAGTGACTAGGACATAGTCCACTGAGATTAGTCCTTTAAGAAAAGGATTCTTAAGAAAGTCTGCCTGTAGGATAATTTGGCAATTTTTAACCTGCTGCTGCTGCTGTTGCTGCTGCTGCTAAGTCGCTTCAGTCCTGTGTGACGCATGTGACCCCATAGACGGCAGCTCACCAGGCTCCCCCGTCCCTGGGATTCTCCAGGCAAGAACACTGGAGTGGGTTGCCATTTCCTTCTTCAATGCATGAAAGCGAAAAGTGAAAGTGAAGTCTCTCAGTCGTGTCCGACTCTTAGCGACCCCATGGACAGCAGCCTTCCAGGCTCCTGCGTCCATGGGATTTTCCAGGCAAAAGTACTAGAGTGGGGTGCCATTGCCTTCTCCGAATTTTTAATCTAATCCTGACTAATTCAGTCGTCCACTATCTTCTGCATGTTCTTGGACTTCAGATCTCAATTTATTAATGTCTGTTCTAGATTAAAACCACACATATATCTCCATGCACCTTTGAATATCATCATTCTGTGATAGTGATGATGATAAAAATGTGGACAATGATGAATACAGCTAATATTGATCCAGTATTTGGTATGTGCCTCATAGAAAACTTTTAAGGTTGTGACTATTATTAACATGTTTACAGAAAGGAAATTGTAGAAAGATTAAGTAATCTATCCTGGGTCACAGAGCTAAATGATGCCCAAAGCAGGATTCAAAGTCAAACAGGCCTATTCTAGAGCTTATTATGCTGTTTGGGCTCTAATATGTAACTTAGGAATTTGGCCACATACTCCTCATTTCTCATCATCCCGGTCTTTTCCATGAGGTTCTCCCTCAGTTCTCCCACCCAGAATGTCCCCAAATTAACTCCAGATTCAACTACCAGAAACTGCCAGCACTTTTCCCGTGGTCACAAGGTATGGTCATCTCAGTTCATGACACAGGAGAACTTTGATGGACCTTGACTGTCATATTCCTTGCTGGACTGCTGCTGCTGCTGCTGCCAAGTCGCTTCAGTCGTGTCCGACTCTGTGCGACCCCATAGACGGCAGCCCGCCAGGCTCCTCTGTCCCTGGGATTCTCCAGGCAAGAACACTGGAGTGGGTTGCCATTTCCTTCTCCAATGCATGCATGCATGCTAAGTCACTTCAGTCATGTCCAACTCTGTGCGACCCCATGGACAGCAGCCCACCAGGCTCCTGTGTCCAAGCGATTCTCCAGGTAAGAATACTGGAGTTGGTTGCCATTTCTTTCTCCCCTTGCTGGACAATTGTGCCTAAATTCAGTCTTTCCAACAAAAGAGACACAGACATAGAGAACGGACTTTTGGCCTCTGAGGGAGTAGGAGAGGGTGGGATGATTTGGGAGAATGGCATTGAAGCATATATACTATCATGTAAGAAACGAGGCACCGGTCTATGTTCGATGCAGGATGCAGGATGCTTGGGGCTGGTGCACGGGGATGATCCAGAGAGACGTTGTGGGGTGGGACGTGGGAGGGGGATTCAGGATTGGGAGCTTGTGTACACCTGTGGTGGATTCATGTCGATGTATGGCAAAGCCAATAGAGTATTGTAAAGTAAAATTTTAAAAAATAAATAAATTTTTAAAAAAAGGAAAGGGATTATAAAATAAAGAGGTTGCCCACCATCTAAAAAAAAAAAATTAAAAAAAAAATCCAGTCTTTCATAACCAAATTAGAAGCTGAAGCATTTATGTTGCAAAAGCCCTATCGAAGTTGGAGTTAAACTCTGACCAGTCACATTTTACAGATTATATGTAGAAGACTGAGTGTCCTGGGCTGGCCCGGAACAGACTGTACATTGTACAAGGCTGTTTCCCAAACTTTGGTCATTTACATACTCCTTCATGATTTCTTTCAGTCCTGTGCTATCTCCACTAGTATTTGTGTAATATTTTGACTTAAATATACTCATTTTAGTTAAAGAAATACATTTATAAATGAAACTTTATTTCATCACAATAAATTGAAAACCAGTATCACTTAACCTAAATAGAGGACAATTCAAAAAGCAAATGGGCTATGCTGAGTTGCTCGGTTGTGTCCAACTTTTTGTGACCCCATTGACTGTAACCCACCAGGCTCGTCTGTTCATGCGGAATCTCCAGGCAAGAATACTGGAGTGGGTTGCCATGCCCTCCTCCAGGGATCTTCCCAACCTAGGGATCGAACTCAGGTCTCCAACACTATGGGTGGATTCTTCACCATCTGAGCCACCAAGGAAAAGCAAATACAACAAAACAGAACCACATTAGTAAGTTCTACCTGGATTTCATATATAATTTAAAATTTTCTGCTAGTTATATCTAAAAAATTAAAATAAAGAGGAGAAATTAATTTTTAGTGTTTTACTTAAACGCACATATCTGAAATACTATTTCAACATTTATAATCAATATAAAACTTGTTTCCAAGATGTTTTACACTCTTTTATATCTGGCATTTATTTTACACTTACAGCACGCCCCAATTCATACCAGCTACATATCAAGTATCAACAGTCACATGAGGTTAGTGGTTACAGTACTGTAAAACACAGAAGCCTTACACTGTACACTTCAGGAAATACAGGCTAGAATGAGGATGTCTGAGGTTCTGGACCTTTTGTGGTTAACATGGTTATGACCCACGGCAGCCAGTTAGCCTTTCCAGACCTTGGTTTCCATGACTTGAAAATAAGAGGATTTCACTGATTGTTCCTGTGGTTTCGAGCTGTCCTGCTCTACTATGACTGTCATTTGTTTCTTTCCTGTTGAAGCTGTGCTTAAAGCTTTATTACTACTCTCTTGGAAATCTTCAAACAGCAGGACACACCATCGCCCTCCAAAAAGTACACATTATTGGTGAATGTTGCCACAGGAGAGCAGATACAGGGATGGCTTACATCTGAAGGTTATGGTGCCTGAGAGCAGCCTCCAAAGGAGAAGTAAAACACATCAAGAGTCAGTGTTCATCTATTTATTTGTTCCTTAATTAACTAATCGATCCATTCAATAAAGATTCACTGAGCCAGCTTTTTATCAGGTCTGTGCCAGGTGTCAGACATACAAAGCTGAGTAAGATGTGGTCTCATCAGTGGGAGAATGGGTTGTGAGGAGTTTGATTAGATAAGTACTGTTGGCTGAATTCCAGAGAGAGTTTCAGGAGCACAGAAGCAGGACTCCTAACCTGATCTCGGATTCCCTAGAGACAGTAACATTTAAATGACCTCTTGAAGAATGAATCGAAGGTAGCCAGCAAATGAGCAAGAGAAGTTTTCAGGTAGAGGAAAAGGTGCAAAGACCCCGAGACAAGAGGCATATATGGGAAACTTGTAGAAATTGTCACCAGATCTCAAGGTGAGAAAGTAATTGGAGAGAGAGTAATTAGGGTGTAGATTGCAAAGCCCTTGGATGATATTTAAGGATTTTGACTACATCCTGAGATCAGAGCAGCACTGGAGACTATACATGGGAGCAGACAGAAGTGCACGGTAATATTTGCATTTGATTCACATCTCTGTGGCTAAAAATCAGAGAAAAAATGAGAGAGAGCCAAGGCTGAACAATAAAAGGGGGCTGTTAGGAGTCTGCTTTAGCCATCAAGGCTGATAGAAGGAAATCTATTAAAGAAATTTTAGGATGCAGAATCCATAAACTGGAGAGAAGAGGTAGAATTAATGATATTCCAGGTTCTGGCTTAGATAATGGTGACATTTCCTAAAATGGAAACCAAAGGAAGGGGAACCAGTGTGTTCACAACTTTCTTGACTTGGAATCTGACATCTTTTAAAGAAGTTCTGTAAACTACCAAAGCAGTCCTGGGTAGGCCTTGGAAAGTATCATGTAAATAACTGGATGATTCACTTAGGTGAGAGTTATACATGTTTATGTATGTGTTAGTTGCTTAGTCGTGTCTGACTCTTTGCAGCCCCATAGACTGCAGCCCACCAGGCCCCTCCATCCATGGGATCCTCCAGGCAAGAACACTGGAGTGGGTTGCCATTTCTTTCTCCAAAAGGAACTATAGAAAGAAAGAAAGTGAAGTCCCTCAGTCATGTCTGACTTTTTGTGACCCCATAGACTGTAGCCTACCAGGCTCCTCCATCCATGGAATTTTCCAGGCAAGAGTACTGGAGTGGGTTGCCATTTCCTTCTCCTTTATAAATGTTTATTTCACATTAATTGATAAGGAAACAAATGTATCATAAAACATTAATATGAAGCTTTATTTTATAGTTTAAAGTTATCTTTTTTTTTCATAGAGACTTTGAAGCATACTGAGAACAAGACAAAATAACTTCTCTGAGCTATCCTTGAAGTATCCTCCTCTACTGTAATTTTGCCCCTAGAATTTATGGATTATCAAGGAGCAAGTTTTTTTTTTTTTTCTTTCTTTCTTTCTCTTAGCCAGCCAAGATGAGGATTGAGATCTTCATCAAAGCTAGAAGATAGAAAGGGCCAACTGCAGGTCTGCAGAACCTTCTGAAGGCATTCAGCTATTTATCCCCAAAGTGTGGCACTGGTTGCTTTGTATGGGTGTCAACCCATGTTGTTGTTTACATACCTCATTGCAAAGACAAATTAGAAAAAGATGTTAAATAAATGAGACAGCAATCATCAAAATGATTACACAATGAAAGAGCAGAGATTTGAAAAGTATGGTCAACAAAAGGAAAGAACATACAAACCAAGTGAAACATGAGAGAGGGTCAGGAAGTTCCCTAAGTTTGAAAAAATGAAAATTATTTTTAAAAATCCTGAGTGATAATTAATTAAAAATATGTAAAATGAAGTTCTACAAGTAAAAGCCACCAAAAGGATCACCCCAGGCAGATATTCTCTAGTCATCGTCAGCTGATTCTTCTTCCAGGCAAGTACTACTACTAATATTATTATTATTAGGGAATCAGAGAAAGTAACTGATTCCCTAACTTGAGCATTTCATTAGATCAAAACCACAAACATGGTAGTCTTACATCCACTTGAAATCAGAAGATTTTTGTCAAAATTAAAATGACAAGACACACCACACAGCATGTCATCTATTTGAGGGGCAATTTCACCAAATAAAAATCTACTGTTGCTGTAATAAAAATTTCTTGGCTATTTTCAAAACAGAGATTGGAAATGACTTCCTCTTGACAGCTGTTCACACACACTAATTTTTGGTCACCCTGGTCCAGTGGAAATCTTGCAGTTAAAAAAACCAAGTAAGTCACTGCTCTCAAGTGTTTTCAATTCTGTTCAATTCAATGGAGAGTGAAGCTGTTTAGGGGGGAAATGCTTGTCTTTCCAAATTTAGTGTTCTGAAAACACATTGTTGTGGTTAGTGAGCATTACACGAGCCATCTAAATTTAGCAAACATTTTCATTCCCTTGCCCAAGCCCACCCACAACAGTGGGTGAAACTTTGATTTCTTCCACACTCATCTGGGTAATGTAAACCCCTCGGGTTCTACAAAGCTTGCTGAGCAAGAAAGCTGAATGCGGAAATGTCAGAAAAATATGTAACCTCTGGGCCTAAGGAAGGGGTGGGAGTGGGGGCAACTGAGACTTCATTGACTAATTTAAGTTAGTTTTTAAACTATTTCTCACCTTATCTTTGTCAAGTCTCCTTTATTTGCCCAGAGAGCACCTGGAAAGATGCCTAATTAGAGGAAGCCAGCTCACTGTTTATCTGAGGAGCTAGACCTCAGCACTCACTGTGGCTCACCTCCGAGCTGAAGGCCAGTCCACATCATAGCTCCACTCCATGTTAATGACACTGAGTGCAGTCAGGCTTTATTAAAGGTTCAAAAATGTATAGGCTTAAAGTGGAGCTTGGATAAAAGAGGCTGCATGGAAACTGCCTTATACAGTATAAGACTGCAGCAGAGGAGAAAATTTTCCTTCTACAGTGCCATACATAGTAGGCTATCAACAACTGATGATTGCATAAATAAATTGTGGCCATCTCTAGACAAAAAGCTGCATCTATGAGCCAGAATCAAATTTGCACAATTTTTCTCACACTTTACTGCTTAAGCACAGCAAAACAATACGAGGCTAGGAAAAAAAGGATTATTTAAGTTTAGGGGAAAACTAGCTCATTGAAAGAAATTATTTGAAGTCATATCTCCTCTCTTTAAAGTTCATGTAAATTTTAAAGTCTATATTATTCTATATAAATATTTAGTTTATGGCTTCGGGCACCACCTTGACAAATAGTTGAGGAACACAGCAATCNGTTGGTGATGGACAGGGAGGCCTGGCATGCTGCGATTCATAGGGTCGCAAAGAGTTGGACATGACTGAGCGACTAAACTGACTGACTGACTACGAGTTTTAACAGATATATAGACACATATATGGGGCTTCCCTGGTGGCTCAGACAGTAGAGAATCTGCCTGCAATGCAGGAGTTTTGGTTTAATCCCTGGGTTGGGAAGGTCCCCTGGAGAAGGAAATAGAAACCCACTCCATTATTCTTGCTTGGAGAATCCCATGGACAGAGGAGCCTGGTGGCTACTGTTCATGGGGTCACAAAGAGTTGGATATGATTAGAGACTAACACAGACACACATATAGGTTTGTGTGACCACCCTCACAGATCTATATATAGGATACATAAAAGTTCAATCATCCAGAAAATTTCCTTGTGCTGCCTCCTTGAGGTCAAACCTTCCTCCATCCCTAAACTTTGATAACTACTGTTCCTATCGTGATAATTCTACCTTTTCCCAAATGTAATATAAAGGGAACCATGCAGTGTAAAATTTTTTGAGGTTGACTTCTTTCTCTCAGCATAATACCTTTGAGAGTCATCCTTATTATTGTGAATATCCAATAATTCATTTCTTTTTATTGCTGAATGGTCTTCCATAGGATGAATGTGCAAAACCTTGTTTATTCATTCACCCATTGAAGAACATTTGAGATATTTCCAGTTTTTGATGATTATAAATAGAGCTGCATTAAGCATTTGTGTGTAGGTTTTTGTGTGAAAGTAAGTTTTCGTAATTGCTATGGAAACATCTGGGTNCAAAACCTTGTTCATTCATTCACCCATTGAAGAACATTTGAGATATTTCCAGTTTTTGATGATTATAAATAGAGCTGCATTAAGCATTTGTGTGTAGGTTTTTGTGTGAAAGTAAGTTTTCGTAATTGCTATGGAAACATCTGGGTGTTGGTTTATCTTGACTGACCTTTTTCACTATGGCTATATTTTTGTGTTTTTTTTTTAAAAGATATTTTGTATTGTTTATTGATATTTTATAGACTCCTTTCCCTGAAGGAGATTTATTTTTGTTTAGTAGCCAGTTCAACTACTGGATGATTACCTAGCGATTGTGGAGATTTGGTTTTATATTTTATTTTGCCATATTTGTGAAAAGCCAAGACCCTTTAATTTGGTGGGATTCAGGTTCTAAACTTCCCTATGAACATAGTTAGGGCCTGGTTGAAGGCTTTGTTAGGGTGGGTCTAGGATAAACATAGTCCTTACTCTTAAGGGGAAAGCTATCTGATGTGTGGCTTGCTGTCTATAGAGTTAATGGGGGTGTTAATAGGCTTTTCTGCCCACCCTGGGCTGGGTTTCCAGTGTCCTCTGGCACCGCTTGATCTCCAGTATCTCTTTTTCATGCTCAAGCTCAGAGCAGCCAGTCTCCGGTAAGCACAGTCGCAGACTGTGCCTGTGAGTCCAGCTTTGACGAGGGCTTCCAGGGAACCCCAGCATGGGCTTCTGTCCGCCTCTCTGTTAGGGGTGTTCCCTTCCCAGCACTCTGCTGCACAGTTGCCAGCTGTTTCAGCTGGCCTGAACTTTGATCTTGGCCAGTTCTACTCAGCAGGGTCACCATGTTCTGCTTGGATTTCAGCTCATGGCATCTTCATTGGGAAATGGAACCCAAGTGTATTGCTGGGGTGATTGTGCAGCTCAGTTCATGTGTGTCCTGTCTCTTAGGGGTTGCAGTTCTTGCACTGCCTCTTGTCCAGTGTTTGAGAAAAGTTGCTCTCTTATTTATTTATTTCATGGTTGTTTATAGCATAGGAAAAGTCTAGTACCAGATACTTCTATAGGAAGCTTTCTTGAGTGACAGATCCAGGATGATTTATTAAGGGCAACTAAGGGTCTTTCGCTTGCAACCTAACTTTTCATCAAGGACAGGTTTGTTTTCTCAACTGTCAGAGAACTCTGTGCTGAAGGGTACTAGGGATCTGACCTGGTTTGGTAATTTTTGTGTTATTCTGTTTGCTACATTGAGTGAATTGGGAACCTTTTCCAAGGAGCTGAAACAGAGCTTCTGTAAAGTACACTAGATCATGAATTTTTAATTTTCAGTCCAGTTTTACCACAGTAGTAAAAACAGGTTCAATTATATACTTATTGGGAATTTTTTATAAATTCTAAAGAGATTTATTACAGAAGAGATTAAATTTTTCCCCTAGCACAGAATGATTTTAGGACAGTTCTGTCTGTCTCAAAATGGGTTGTTTTCTTTTTGTGTGTGTGGAATGGAGACAAGATTGGTGAGGGAAAGAGAATATATAACATAGTTGAAAAACTTTGTCCTTTTACTTAACCTTGTGTTGAGTGATGACAAGTTATGTGCTGTGTCTACTAACTTTTCAAATGTGGCCATAGCACTCTTATGTCACCCTCCCCAGCTGGAGGAGAAACAGGTTTTGGAACAATTCCCTAGTAACGGATAACCTGGTTTCTGTATTATTTCCCTAGAGGATGTATGACAAATTTTCAGCCATAATGCTTTTTCATTTATTCACTGTTTGAAACTTTTACTGGTATTCTGTTGTATGGTGGGCTATATAACGAATACCTTTAAAATCTCAATGGCATATAAAAACATGCATTCATTTAGTTTATGAGTTGGGTTGATTGAGGCTTGGCTGATATATAGGCTGGACTCAGCAGGAGACATTGAGTTCTGCTCACCATATTTCTTATACTCCTTTTGAGACCAGTGGGTTAGCCCAGAAAATTTCTTCTCATGGTTATGGTAGAGGTTCAAGAGAGAAAATCCAATTACCTGAGCACATTTTCAGCCTTGCCTACATTACATCTGTTAGAATCCTGTTGGCCAAAGCAAGACACATGGGCAAGCCCAATGTCAATGAAGCATGTTTCTTCTATGAGAGTAAAGAAGAGAAAGTGGGTATTACTGAAGAATAATCCAATCTCCTCTAGGAAATTATTAAATTACTAATCACTAAGGCTATAGAGATTAATGAGACAGTCATTTGCTCTAGGAGCACTCAAAAAATTGATCCTGAACCGTAAGTAGTGATCTTACTAATGGAGGGTATAGAAAAGGAGTTAAAACTCTAGTCAAATAACCAGAAACTCTCAGACTTTTAAGATTCTTTTCCTTTTAATTTCACACCCTGGAGGATGTTGAACTTGGATTGCTGGCTATCTACCAAAGAATTGTGTTGAGCTGAAATCCCCTGCTATTAATAACCAGGTATACTGTGATTTTGAGATTTAAAGCCATGATCTCATGTTAGAAGTTGCAGTGGGCTGGGAAGCTATTTGGGTTTATAACACTTCTAAAGCACTTGGGCAAAGATGGAGATTAAAGGGGAAACATAAGCAAGTTTGTACACAGGGTCTCAGAGCTACATGGCTTTGTTTTAGGAACTCTCAGTAAGAAAGGTATGATAAAAACCTGAAATATGCAGGCCATCCAAATACATGAAACAAAAATCTAAGATCATTGAAATGAATAACTGGAGGGGTCAAGGAAGATCTTGATGGACTGCAGAGAGCAGAGCAATGGCCTGGAAATACTGGTATCTGATGCCTCTTTCCCTTTTCTGAGGGCCTTTTCCTCAGCAGTTAGTGTTAAGGTTGCAATTAGGCCTGAGGAAGTCTCATAAAACCTGTACAGAAGGATGGTGAAAACATCATCATTTTTTTTTCTGAGTTATCCAAAATTTATGATGCTAAAGTTGGGGGACCTGAACTGGAAGTCTGGCATTATGGTGGGTGCTCAGAATCCCCAGACCCTCCCAGGTCTGACTGTTGACCATGCCCAGGGAATAAAGGAAAGAGGTTAAATAGGAAAAAAAATATTGGGACACAAGAAAGAAGATTTCAGGTTTTGTGGATTCCACTTTGGAAATATCTGCTCTCAGCCAACTCTTGTTTTTAGTTGAGAAATTAAAGGCCTTTCTTGAGGCCACATGAGTCTATGACAGGGCCAGGTTAGAAACAGTTCTGTGGCCTCATGGTGGCAGCTAACAGCCAATGTTTAACAACTGAGCTGAGAATTTGCTTGGTACTAGGCTATTCCAAGCTGTACTTTATGTAGATGATATCCTTTTGTCTTCACTAGAATCCTATAAATTAGATATGATAGTTAATCTCATCTAACAGAGGAAGTAACTGAGGTACTGAGATACCCACAAGTTGTCTTTTGTCACAGCTAGTAAATGGGGGAACCATGATTCAAATCAAGTGGTCTGACCCAGTGCCCGGACTCTTCATTGTTATTCGGCAGCGAGAGATCTAGATGGCAATAGCATACATTAAGACCCTGAAGAGACAAGGATGTCTCTCTCAGAGCCTGGGAGATCCCAAAAGTGTAAGGCAGAGAGCCTTTAACTTATCCTTACAGAGACGTGGAGCTGGAAAATATTGTAGAATGTGTCAGAACTGCCACAGGAATTCTGGCATGCCTTCTGAGCTGTCCATGGTGCTAAGCACCAGCTTCCCTTCATGCGTCTTTGCTATTGCGCCCATCACCAATATTTAATAATTTTCACCTGAGATGTCTAGAATTTGAAAACCAAATAGATTGAAATAAATAATGATTGCATTTCTACTTGGTTCTAAACATTTAAGATGTGTTATTTCACTACAGCCCCACAACAATTCAATGACCTTTCTTTTGAGAAAGAAATAGATAAACTACTATCATATTAAAAGGCAGAATGAAGCAATGAGTTGTTAGAAGTATAAAAATTGGAATGTGGAAAGGAGTGATAAGAAAATTTTTACAGTTGATGGAGTCTTTGAATTGGAACTAAAGAGAGAAGTTCAATAAGGTTAAGGACTACAGGATCTTTCCTACCCTAGAATTTCGTGCAGTTTTTGCCAATTGAACACTCTGAGTGTGTGAGGTGTGCCTTTTTGGTTTTTCCTGGACCAGCACATTCATGAATGGGATATGTGCTGAAAAGTCAGGTCATTCACTTTATCCTCCTTTACCTAGAGATGTTACAGCTGAGGGTCACTAAAACAGTTATTCAAGGTCATGCAACAAGAGAGTGCAGAGCCAAAAGAAATATAACCCAGGTCTCATGATCAGTACTCCACATTTATTACCTATTTCAGGATCTCACAAAGCTATAATCATGGACCAGTTCCATGAACAATAGCCAGGTGCTGAATAAAAATACATGGTACTACATTCCACGCCAAACCCACTAGAATATAATTCCTAGAGAGAATATGGATTGTGCACAGAGCACTGATAGTCTATCAGATGTACTAAGGTTCTGTTGGGAAATTGATGCTAATAATATTGTTCCTTTTATAATCCATTTAAAGCATATATCACATTAAAACTTCTACCTTTATTATGTAGTTGCTATACTTCTGTGGTAATCAGCCTTTAAGAAAATATGCTCTTTATTTAAGAATTGACTTATTGAATTTGAATATTCACTGTGCATTTATTGGCTGAATGTTTTTGAATATGTTTATCAATCCTTTAGGACTTTAGTTTTCCCATATGTAAATGGAACTATAACACCTACCTTGTAAAGTTTCTGTAGTATTTATATGGATAGTTCTAATAGGACAGTTGTTTTGCACATAATAAATATTTTCTATATGATATATAGTTCTAGAATTGGCTATTTTATTAATAATATTGTAACTATAAAAAATCTTCTTACAACTTGTTTTGGATTTTTAAAAATTTTTAATTGCTGTACTTTTAAATTCAAGCATGCATTATATATCTTGATTTAATTTAAAAAAATCAGTACTTTATGTTTCAAAATCTGTTTTTTGGTCAAAACTATTAAGGTGGATAGATAGAAACACACGATGGTATTGCTTTTGGGCCTTTTGGACTAAGATCAAGTGTATCTGTTCTTACCAGTTTAATATCTGATATGTCCTCTATCTGAGGACAGTATATTAAATTTCTAAATAAGTTGCAAATATGTACTGCTTCAGTCCATCTATCTTTTTTTTTCCCTTGAGGATTCAGACTGGCTCTCCTGCTTCTGTTTTCTGTAGAGGTAAAGCATATTTTTCTACAGATACACAGATAATAAAATTTACTGTTAACAATTTTATTCAAGTGAGAACAGTGCATTTAAATGTGTGCGTTAATGGTGAATAAAAAAAAAGAAGCACATGGTCAAATTGGAAAAGTAAGAAAGCATCAAATCATGAGGAATCTCATATGTCATGCTGACCATTTTGGATTTGATCCTGAAAGCAGTGGTCACCCATCAGGAATTTTGATCTGTGAGTGATGAGGCACAAACAGTGTCTAGGGAAAATGGGTTTGACACAGGACACAGTGGAGACAGGTAGGGAAATTTAAACATTATCGCTCATGTAGACGGTGATAATTCCCTGTATTAGATCTCTCCATTGAAAGTGTGAAGGCAGGAAGAGTCCTGCGAGGTCACTACTAAGGAAGATAGAAAATATTTGGTTAACGGATATGAGGGAGAAGAAAGAGATGGAAATAATTGTGGAGTTTTAAGCCTGAGTGATGAGTCTTGACAGCTTGACAGAAAAAGAGATTATCTAGAGGGTGACCTGGATATGGATAGGGAATCAGTGTGGATCTTGATCCTGTTTTACAAATTGTGAAAAAATGTGATAACAGGCAGATGTATTGACTCCTTTATACATAAATCAATTGAATGAAAAATTTCAAGTACATTTAAATATAATTTCTTTAAAAAATTCTACTGCTACACATCCCTAGTATTTTTTTTAATTACTCTTCAATTTTATTCTTTGATGTATCAAGGTTGCAAGCAAAAGAAACTGTTTCTGGTTGACTTAAACAGGGAAGGAGTTTATTAAAGTAACATTGATTTGCTCATAGAAGGTCTGGGAAGATTGGAGATCCAGGCTCAGAATATGTTTTGAAACAAGGGATAATGAGCAGCAGCCAATCCATGGTCAAAATCATGCTAAGAACCAGCCTGTGAAGACACTGCTGTCCCTCTGTATAGTGCTGGATGCTGTGGCTTGTACTGTCACTGGTAATGGACAGAGAATGCTATCCCTGACTCTGATGTCTTTGGAAATTTGAAGCTTCTGCTGCTGTTGTTGCTCCCACATCCATAATAGAGTCTCCTCTATTCCTGCCTATTTGTATCACTAGGCTGTTATTCAAAGACCAGGGTAGAGACATCTGGTTGGGTAAGCCCATGTCTTATCCCTTAGCTGAAAGATGTAAGGGTCTTGCTTATCACTGTAAAGGAAGGGTCTTGCTTTTCAGCCTTATGGTGGGAGGTGGACCCTGCCTCTTACCAAGATTCCTAAGAAGGAACATTCGTAGTTATAGGAAGGACTTTCAGATGCTTGGCAGCCAAAAAAAGTGTATCAAACAAACTTAAGAACCAACAACCAGTGTCTACAACACACGCCTTGAAGTTATATTTTATATCATGAGAGCAGAGAATCTCTACAGAAATACTTTTTTTCTTTCTTCTTCTTCTTCTTCTTTTTTTTAGTTAGCTTCAAATACAGACACAGAATGTCCCAAAAATCAAAGCACTTGCAGTCATAGATAAAAAGGTCAGAAAATTGCCCGATATTTCATGGCTGGGGTTGCTCAAATTGCAGCCTATTCAGACTGAAACAGAGCACCATTTGACCTTTTCATGTGGCAAGATGTTGTATTAACAGAACTCCCTCTTTCTGTGATTTTTATGCCCTTCCATCCTTTCCTGCTTATTTGAATTCAGCTCCAAGAGGGAAAAAAATGAAGACAAACATTTGGTTTGAAACTTCAGGTTGAGGGTGAACTGATTCAAAATTTGAATTTAGGGAGGAAAGACTTTTGTCTTGTGTATCTGAGTAGAACATTGGACTGGGACTCAGAAAGCTCAAATCCCACTGTTGGGAAAGTCCTTTTTTCTCTCTTGACCCTCAGTTCCTCCTTGATGGAGTCCTTGGATTTGGACTCAGGAAGAGCAAGATTTGAACTCCCATTTACTGATTGGTGTAAACTTGGGATTATCATGCTCTTAGCTTCATTTGTTTTCATAGAAGGATTGGAAATATAATAGTACTTTCCTCATAAATGTATTGTGTGAATTAAATAAAGCAGATTTATAAAACTTCAGGATAAGATAGGATGGTTGTAGCCTAGGTGATCCCTAATGACTTCCTAGGTATTGGAGAATCTGCTGTTTCATTATAGTTTGCATAGTTATCCATACTGTTTGCACATATGTGTATCTTACAGTGCATATATCCTAAAGTGGGTTTTAGAGGAACAGGTGTTCTCAGAAAGCAAAAAAGAGAAAATTTCATTTCTTCTTTTCTCTATTCCGTGATCTATGAATATAGTCTCTTTTGAAATACTCTGAACGATACTCAGATGAAACTATGTTACATATTTAATACCCTTGGGACTCTGTGATCCAAATGAGGAAACTGGAAAGACAAAGTCCTATGTTTATATGGGTTGAAATATAAAATAACCATTCAAGGCAGTGTCATGAGGAAAGAGTGGGTGAAGAGGGAAGGGAATGGGTTACACTGGGCAGGGTAGACAGGGCCAGCTTCTTGGAATTCTAGAATTATTCCTTAACAAATGTAGTTGAATTTGTCATTGGTGTCAGAGCATACTTTCTTAAACCTGCCAGATTTGAGATGTTTATATCCCTCCAAGGGTTGGGGAAAATGGCCGATGTGATGGTTTTAAAGGCTATTAGCAAAATTTTTGACATGTTTCCCATCAAAAGATGGGACCTGATTCTCCTCCCTTTGAACACGCATTGTTTGGCTCTAGCGACTTCATTTTAATGAGGTGAGTGACTTTGTTCATTTCTCAGTCTATTAGAAAAGGCAATCCAGCTTTCTGAGAGATTCGCCCTCTTTTGGGATGATTACCCTGGAAACATTTATATGGTGCAATACTATATGAAGTCATTGTATTTATTTTTAATGAATGGATGAATATAGTTATTCATTGTTTTTCTCCACCCAGTAAAATGTAAACTCTGTTAGATCAGGTGTTTCATCTTATGTTCCATCCAACATCTAGCTCAGGCCTCACACAGGTGCTCAATGGGTATTTGCTGAATGAATGACTGCATGGTTGGGTAGACAGAAAGTTCTAGAGGCCAGAGTGACAGAGGTTTGAATACCATTAGCATATAGATGGTAAGCAATCAAAGTAGAGCAGATAATCAGGGAATAGTAGATACTCAGAGGATAGTGTATGGATGAGGATCAAGGACTGGACTCATCAGCTTTCTCATAACTAGAATTAACAAAATCTCTTCTTTCACTTTAGAAGACAGCAGAGTGCTATGCTTGAGAGCAGGGATACTGAAATCATACTGTCTGGGTTTGAATTCAAACTCCATAACTTACTATGTGACCTTAAGTGAAAGTGGAAGTTGCTCAGTTGTGTCTGACTCTTTGTGACCCCATGAACTATACAGTCTGTGGAATTCTCTAGGCCAGAATACTGGAGTGGGTAGCCATTCCCTTCTCCAGGGGATCTTCCCACCTTAGGGATAGAACCCAGGTCTCCCGCATTGCAGGTGGATTCTTTACCAGCTGAGCCACAAGGGAGGCCCAAGAATACTGGAGTGGGTAGCCTATCCATTCTCCAGGGGATCTTCCTGACCCAGGAATCCAATCGGGGTCTCCTG
Source organism: Neotragus pygmaeus (assembly GCA_006410875.1). NCBI lineage: Eukaryota > Metazoa > Chordata > Mammalia > Artiodactyla > Bovidae > Neotragus > Neotragus pygmaeus. The sequence continues at coordinate 1,451,739 of SJYV01003225.1, forward strand.
CATTGCAGGCGAATTCTTGACCAACTGAGCTATCAGGGAAACCCACATGTGAATCCTTTCTCCAGAGGATCTTTCCAACCCAGGGATCGAACCCAGGTCTCCCACATTATAGGTAGATTCTTTACCAGTTGAGCCACCAGGGAAGCCCATGTGACCTTAACCCAGCCCTTTAACCTTAATGAATCTCTGAATTTCTTTCTATCAATGGAACTAATGATAGTACCTAGCACATAGGGACTTCTCTTCATATAGGACTTGTAAGAGTTGATATAGATTATAGCCTAAAATCCTATAAGCCTTAAATAAACATTGGTTATTATTATTATTAATATTGTTGTTGTTTAGTTGCTAAGTTGTGTCCAACTCTTTTGCAACCCCATGGACTGTAGCCCTCCAGGCTCCCCTGTCCATGGGATTTCCTAGGCAAGAATACTGGAGTGCGTTGCCATTTCCTTCTCCAGGGGATCTTCTAGACCTAGAAGTTGAATGTCTCCTGCTTGGCAGGTGTATTTTTTTTTTTTTACCACAGAACTACTTGGGATGCCCATTATTATTATTATTCCTGTTATTAAGCATAAAGACATTGACCTAAGGGAAAGGCTATAGTACAAATACAGACATTTGTATAGTAATTTATACTTTCTAAGGTGCTTTTTCATTTGTCAACTCATTCAATTTTCACAACTGAGCACATAGGATATCATTATTTCTACTATTTTTTTAAGATATTAATAAATGGAAAAACATGGGCAAGAACCCAGATGATATATTTCTCAAGTCCAGTGGCCTTTCAGAATGAGGAATCAGAAGGAGAATATCAAGTACAAAGATTTAGAACTGACATTCACCCATCTTGGATAAAAGTGATTTACCCCTGTTAACAGTTTGGTGCCAAGCCTTTGAATTATATATATCCTAAAAATTTCTAGCATTTAGTGGAAGAACATCACTCTGCCATGGTTTGTTTGGACGGCAACACTGGAGCAGTTGAAATTAATCTTTTTTATTCCTTCATTCAACAGGTACTTGTAGAGCTTTGTGTTAGGCACTATGTGGGATACAGAGAAGTACAATTTATAGATTCTGACCTTTAAGTTTTCATTGCTTAGCTGAGATGAGGGGAGGGTAAAGACACACAGTCTGAAGCCATAGCTTGATAGAGCAGAGTCTAAACTTTGAGTCTACGTGTTTGAAGTTTAGGGAAACTTTTATGAAGTATGGGCCATATTTCCTCTTAATCAAGCAAGCATCACTTGGCAGATAAGCTATTAATCATTGCTTTCTTGTCATGAACTGACTTGTTCAGCATGGGGAGGAGATTGTTCAAGGTACTAGAGACTTTTTCTCATCATGTATTATGACATATAGTTCCTGCATGTGAGACAGGAAGGTGGGCAGACAACAAGACCAGGTGAGCCCATCCCCAGGTCACCGCTTCCAAACCTCACTTTGACTTTCGGGGGCAGAAGAAAGGCAGTTAATTCCTTCCTTCAAGAAACATTGACTGACTGCCTCCTTTGAATTGAGGCACTGTGATACATGCTGGAAAGATCGGCACAAGAATAAGCGCTTGTTCCTGTCTTCAAGGGGCTCATAGTGCAGAGGCAACATTATAGAATCATAGCACTGCTCTTTTATAAAACTTTTATTTATTTTTAATTGGAGGATAATTGCTTACAATGTTGTATTGGTTTCTGGGCCACATACAACATGAAACAGCCATAGCTATACACATGTCGCCTCTCTCTTGCACCTTCCTCCCACCCCATCCCACCTCTCTAGGCTGTCATAGAGCACTGCTCTTGAGTCACACTGCTTGTGCTTGTGTTAACTTTCTACCACTTAACAGCTGTAAGACCTTGGGAAAATAAGTTAACTGCTCTGTGTCTTGATTTCCCAGCTTAGGAAATGGGTGTAAACATGGTGAGAATTTTAAAAAATCAATTATTTATTTATTTATTTATGGCTGTGTTGAGTCTTCGTGGCTGCACGTGGTTTTCTCTAGTTGTGGTGTGTGCTCGCTTCTCATTGGCGTGGCTTTGCTTGCTGCAGAGCACAGGCTTTAGGGTATGTGGGCTTTGGTATTTACACCCTGTGGGCTCAGTAGTTGCTGCACATGGGCCTAGTAGTTGTGGTGTGCAGGCTCAATAGCTGTGGACGTGGGCTTATTTGCCTCATGGCATGTGGAATCTTCCCACACCAGGGATCGAACCCATATCCCCTGTATTAGCAGGTGGATGCTTAACCACTGGACCACCAGGGAAATCCAATGGTGAGATTGCACGAGCTATTCCATGTATCCCATAGCACTATGCCAGGCATGTAATAAGCATGTAATAAACATTAGCTGTTATTACTCAGTTCAGTTCAGTTCAGTCTCTCAGTTGTGTCCGACTATTTGCAGCCCCATGAATCACAGCATGCCAGGCCTCCCTGTCCATCACCAATTCCTGGAGTTCACCCAAACTCATGTTCATTGAGTCGGTGATGCCATCCAGCCATCTCATCCTCAGTTGTCCCCTTTTCCTCCTGCCCCCAATCCCTCCCAGCATCNTATGGCCTAAAACAACACCTTTTATTTTCTCACAGTTTTGACAGAAGTGCAGCAAGACATGATTAGATTTTGTGCTTAGGATCTCATAAGGGTAAAATCAAGGCGTCAGCCAGAGCTGCAGTTCTCAGACTCCTGAAGCCAAGGATCCTCTTTCAAGCTCAATGGTTATTGGCAGAATCCAGTTCCATGTGGTTGTAGGACTGTAGTTCCCATTTCCCTGTATCCTCCAACTCAACAACAGCACAGAATCCTTCTCATGATTTGAATATTTCGGAATTCCCATCCTGCTTTAAAGGGATAATGTAATCTCCCTATCTTAATGTCTATTGGTTATTAATTACATTGTGAGGTCCCTTTTGCCATGTAACATAATATGGGTTGGGCTTCTCTGGTGCTCAGCTGGTAAAGAATCCACCTGGAATGTGGGAGACCTGGGTTCGATCCCTGGGTTGGGAAGATCCCCTGGAGAAGGGAATGGCTACCCACTCTAGTATTCTGGCCTGGAGAAGTTCATGGACGGGACAGTCCATGGGGTCACAGAGTCGGACATGACTGAATGACTTTCACTTTCACAACACAGGTGCAACACCAGAGAGAGAAACAGTCATGGGGTCAAAATTTTGTCTACTACATCCAATATATGTATGTTATTCCTCTCTGCTAATTTCTTTGGAATCACTATAAGAAGTGACTTGAGAAGATGTATAAGGCAATGCCTAAAGAAATAAAGATTTCTTTGTGGTATGTCAGATGTTCAAAGTCACATAGTCTTAATTTGAGGCTTACTTTCATTCAAACTTCTTACCACATTTTAGGGTAGTCAGTGACAGTAGATGTAGACAGTGAATCCTGGGATGTGAACTCAAGGCTACGTGCCTTGAGAACTAAAGTTTCTGAACACTAATGCTGATTCTGCCTGTAACCAGAGATATTATATATCAACTACATTGAGAAGAAAAAAGAGGGGAAAGGAAAGGAAATATTTATGTGTCAAACACATTCACACATCCACCATGTCATGGAATCCTTAGAGATACTCTATTTAGGGTTCTCTTCTGCATTTATAGAGGAAGAAAGTTCAGTCAGGTTAAGTGATTTTGCAAAGACAGTAGAATTTGCAAGTGGTAAAGCCAGAAAACCATGTGCAACTAAAAAATCCATGGCCCTTCACTTTACTTTACCAGTATTCCAAAGTTAGAAGAAAATGTTCTGCCTACCAGGAACAGGAAATTAAAACAGAAACAATGTCCTGTGCGGACTGAGCCATGATGTAAATTGGTAAATGTGGGCCTCTGGACATGTCCGTGGAGCCAGGCCCAAATGTGGAGCTGAATATGCCCAGTCTGCTCCAGAAATGAATTGGGAGGCAAACATACCTGTGTCAGCCACAACCATGCCAGGTAACACCTCTTCTTCCCAGGAGCACATCCTGGTTCAGCCAGAATGCCATCTGGGTCTCTGATTAATTTGAAGATGACAAATGATGGTTTAAAGGTGGGTTAACTCGAAACTTACATTACAGGCAGCCAATGGGAATTTGCTGTATGGCTAAGAAACTCAAACAGGGGCTCTGTATCAAACAAGAGGAGTGGGATGGGGAGAAGTGGGGGAGTTCAAAAGGGAGGGGATATACGTATCCCTATAGCTGACTCATATTGACGTTTGACAAAAACAACAAAATTCTGTAAAGCAATTATCCTTCAATAAAAAAATAAAATTAAAAAAAATTAAAAAAAAATAAAGGTGGGTTAACTCTCAGCACAAAGAGATGCTGTTATTAGCCTATGAAATCATTCCAGACTGCTCTACAAAATGGTATCTTTAAAATGATGTTTTTGTCTCCAGGCCTTTCATTTGGTAGGTTCGTCTGGTCTGAAATGCTCTGTCCATTGAGAATTTGTGCATGGAACCATTTCTGGGGTCAGAGAATGCCAGGCCGAAATCCACCTCAGTCAGAGCTTCTGGTTTGGTTCTTTCTAAACAAACCCTGGTTTTTAGAACCTTTCCTGTATGGAGAGTTTTCTCTTACCTCCTCTCCATGCCTTCATATAAACATGCTTGAGCAACTTTTTCTCAGAAAGAGTATAACCTACATTTCTTTACTCTTTTATTATTTCCAAATGTTCAATCTAACCTTCCCACGGACTTTCACATACAGAGGACTTATGTCATTCATTCCACAAACAGTGAATGTCTAACATGTGCTAAGCACCGTGTTAGCTACCTTGGGCGCTGAAGTAAACAAGACAGGAGAGGTTTTTGATCTCAAAGATCTTGAAATTTAAATCATCAGGGAAATGCAAATCAAAACACAATGAGATGTCATCGCACGTATATAACTGGCTATTATCAAAAGACAAGAAATAATAAATGTTGGTGAGGATGTAGAGAAAAGGAAACCCTTGTGCACTATTGGGAAGAATGTAAACTGGCATAGCCACTATATAAACAGCATGGAAATTCCCCCCAAATTAAAAACTGAACTACCATATGATACAGCAATTTCACTTCTGAGTGCTTATCTAAAAAAAAAAAAGAAACTAAACTGAAAAGATATATTAATATAAACCCTCAGGTTCACAGCAGCACTGCAGTATTATTTGCCACAGTCCAAGTATGGAAACAACCCAAGTGTCTATCAATGGACAAATGGATGAAGAAAACGTGACATACACACGCAACAAAACATGTGGATACACATACATAGAGTGGAATATTATTTAGTCATTAAAAGAATAAAGTCTCGCCATTTGTTACAACATGGTTGAGACTTGAGGGCATTATGCTAAGTAAAATAAGTCAGAGAAAAACACACACAGTACGATCTCGCTTACATGTGCAATCGAAAAAAGAAAAACAAAATGAGCTTATAGATACAGAGAACAGATTGGTGGTTGCCACAGACACAGGGTGGTCGGGTCAGAAATGGGTAGTGGTGGGGAGAAGTGGGTGAAGAGGGGGAGAAATGGGTGAAAGACACAGATTTCTGGTTATTCAATAAATAAGTTATGGAGATGTGCAGCATGATGACTATAGTTAGTAATACTGTGCTGCACATTTGAAAGTTGTTAAGAGAGTAGATCTTAAAAGTTCTCATCATGACAAAAAACAGTTTTGAACAATTATGGTGACAGATGTTAACTAGACTTATTGTGATAAATTTGCAATATATTCAGATATCAAATTATTTTGTTTTATATCTGAAACTAATAAAGTATTATATGACAATTATGTCTCAATAAAATATATCGTGAAGTCCAGTGGGAGGAGACAGGTAATAAAGTAAATACATAAGTGGATAACATAATTGCAGGTTGTAAAAAAATGATATGAGAGATACGAGCAGGGTTATGAAATACCAAATATCCAGCAGAGATGACTTCAGACATTGAGCAAGAAAAGACCTCACTGAGAAGATGATACTGAGAGGAGGCCTGAAAATAAGGAGTAAAGAGTTGGACATATAAAAATTACATGTATAGAGAACATTTGCAAAGGCACTGGGGTAAGAAATGGTTTGATATGTTTGAAGACAAGAAAGGCAGCTGGTGTGCCAGGAGGGTAGTAAGTGAAGGAAAATGATGGTGAGAGATCAACTTGGACAGGTAGAGAGAATCCAAAACACAGGGTAGGAGGGGCAGCCCTGTGGGCCATCGCATATATTCTTTCATTTTGATCCTTCCACAAACCTGTTAAGAAGTAGTGGGTTTTCTAGCAATGAAACTGAATGATGGATTTCATCTAAAAACCAAGAAGATAGAATAGTTCTAAATTGCCACATAAGTGAAATTCTTCTAATAGAACTTCCGTTTCCACATCCTTGGATTGATGAGGCCCAGAAAATTCCAGAATTTATGGAAAAGTAAGAATTTTTACAAAATATTTCAAGAGAGCCATCTTTAAAATATTGAATTAGGCATGAAATTATATGACTCCATCTATCCAAAGTAATAACACAGGACTTCCTTGATGGTCCAGGGGCTATGACTCTGCCTTCCCAATGCAGGGGACCCAGGTTCCATACATGGTCAGGGAACTAGATCCCACATGTCACAACTGAGTTTGCATGCTGCAGTGAAAGATTCTGCATGCCACGACTAATAGATCCCGTGTGCTGCAACTAAGACCAGGCACAGCCACATAAATAAGTGAATTAAAATAAAACATAAGTAAATAAATAAAGCCAATAACTGAGAACAGGTCAAGAGATCAGCAAATACAGTCATCTTCAACTATCTCTGTGCTGGTGATTTTTAAAATCTATGCCTAGTCTCAATATTCCTCTCAATTCCATGCCTCCTATTCACTTCCACAGTTATCCTCAATAACTTTTTCTTGGCAGGATAACTTAGAAGCTGAAAACACACATGAAGGGATTAAAAGTTCAAAACTGATTTAAAAATGCTTTGTAAAATTGAAATGTAACCAGTTACAACACCCATTTCCCTTAAGCTCTGTGTCACTGCATGGGTAGAAATGTTTATTGCTCTGACCTTTCTAGCTTCTGCTTGTTGAATGAGCTGTAGTAAGAAGGAAACAATAAAGGTGGTTTTATTTTTTATTTCTACTGCTGCCCTCACACCATTCTACCAGGTCTTTCTTCTCTGTCCTCTCAAGCTACTTCTGTCTCTTTTCTGGCCATCTCTGAATAACAAAAGAATACCACTATTTTCAAATATCAAAAATAAATCTAATATCATATGACATCCCTTATTTGTGGAATCTAAAAGAAATGATACAAATGAGTTTACTTACAAAACAGAAAGAGACTCACAGACTCAGAGAATGAGCTTATTGTTGCCAGGGGCACGGATGGGATAGTTAGGGAGTTTGAGATTGACATGCATACACTGCTATATTTAAAATGTATAACCAACAAGCACCTACTGTACAGCACATGGAACTCTGTTCAGTGTTATGTGGCAGCCTTGATGGGAGGGGACTTTAGGGGAGAATGGATACTTGTATATGCATGGCTGAGTCCCTTTGCTGTTTACCCAAAACTATCACAACATTTTAATTGGCTATACTCCAATACAATAAAACAAATTTTTAAAGGGGGGAAATATCAATCTACAATATCTAATCTGTCATTGAATTTTAGGTACTTCCTTCCCTCACATGGAATGACCCAAGGATTCTATAAATTAGCAATGGGAAAAGGGACATGGCCAACTTGTTTCCCATTCCAATATCCTATTCTCCATCTGTTTTCTCCTCCAGTCATTACGTTCCTGTAGGAGCACCAAAGTGAGAGAGCCATGGGGACTGACTCATGAGTTAATCATTTTTGCCCAAACAGCCCCTCTTCCCAAAAGAAAGAGAAGGCAATATTTTCTCACCGGTGTTGTGAAGAGGTGGAGACTAGGTCCTGGGCATCTCTATAAGAGTTCAGCTTTTCAAGTTCAACTTGCAGACAAACAAAGTAGATTTAATATAAATAGAATAATAAATTACATCACAAAGAATTACAATATCTACACTTTATCCTCTGCCTTATAATATTCATCTACAGAGTCAGTTTCACCTTTATAAAGTGGGATCCTGGTGAGAGAAATCCAGGCAAGAGAAGAACCAAGTTGCTTCATGGCTCCAGGCCAAGTGAGCCTTCCAGCAGAGCTCCTTAGGCTTAGTTCCTCTCAAGCGTTGGCCTTAGAGTCTTTACAACCGTAAGCTGTCTTCACTTTGTTGTTGTTTTTCAGTTGCTAGGTCATGTCCAACTTTTTGTGACCCCATGGATTGTATATAACATACCAGGTTCCTCTGTCCATGGGATTTCCCAGGCAGGAATATTGGAGTGGGTTGCTCTCTCCTTCTCCAGGGGATGTTCCTGACCCACGGATGGAATTCATGACTCCTGCATTGGCAGGTGGATTCTTTACTGCTGAGCTACCAGGGAAGCCCCTGTCTTCACTTAAGATCTCTCAAGCTGCCTATGGTAATTCTGCTGTTCTAAGTTTCCTGCCATGCCTCATTCACCATTATTTATGACTGGTGAATACTGTTCTGTCTGTTAAACTGCCTTAAGTTTATACTTAAATGATACTCAAGTGCAGGGACATGTGTTATACCATGGCTTTGTACAACAAACTGTATAGACTTATGAGGATTGCACTCCCATGTGCCGAAGAATTGATGCATTTGAAGTGTGGTGATGGAGAAGACTCTTGAGAGTCCCTTGGACAGAAAGGAGATCCAAACAGTCCATTCTGAAGGAGATCAGCCCTGGGATTTCTTTGGAAGGAATGATGCTAAAGCTGAAACTCCAGTACTTTGGCCACCTCATGTGAAGAGTTGACTCGTTGGAAAAGACTCTGATGCTGGGAGGGATTGGGGGTAGGAGGAGAAGGGGTAGACAGAGGATGAGATGGCTGGATGGCATCACTGACTCGAACGTGAGTCTGAGTGAACTCTGGGAGTTGGTGATGGACAGGGAGGCCTGGCGTGCTGCGATTCATGGGGTCGCAAAGAGTCAGACATGACTGAGCGACTGAACTGAACTGAATAAGATAGGAAAATAAATTCTATTTCTGTTTGGTAAAAACACATTTTTTCCCCCTTAAACAACAGGTTCATATTGTCAGAAAAGCTGGTAATAAGGAATAGCAAAAAGGATCTTTGATTTTGTAAAGGTTGGGAACAATTCAAATCAACTGATCCTGTTGAGTTTGAAAAGACTATAAATTCATAACACAGTTTCAGGTTGCTTTCATCTTAATTACAAATTTCCTAAACCTTATTAAAGAAAGGAAATTATTTTTCTAGACTCATTTTATCAAGTTTGGAGTTCCCTCATTCTTTATCTAGGGCCTAAAAAGTTTTCTAAATTGCATAAGTAGCAACTATAAAATATGACTCATTGCATTTCTTTCAGTGAGTAATGCAATTAACACTGCAATATTGTAACCACTATTTTAAAATATTCTTATTAACATTTATTAACTGCTAGCATTGAGATTTTTTTTACCTCTGAGGAAAAGATGCAAGGTGCCTATTATAGCTTTTAACAAACTTAACAATGTGCCCTTTCCTCAAAGGATGATGTATCTGTTCCAAATGATATCATTTAAAAACACCACAGAGCACTTCATTGGGTAAAAACAAATTGGTGCCTGGAAGAATTTGGGGGAATTTTTCATTCAATGGCAAGAAAATTGTTATTCTAAAAATGAAATGCATGTAAGAAATGGTTTAACAGAAGTCATGCTAAAGACGTCTCTGTAAAATAGCTGCTGCATATGAACTATAATTTTGCCTTTTTTTTTTGTATATTCTTGCCACCTGTTCTTAATATCTTCTGCTTCTGTTAAGTCCATACCACTTCTGTCCTTTATTGTGCCCATCTCTATCTCTCATTTTCTTGAAGAGATCTGTAGTCTTTCCCATTCTATTTTCTTCCTCTATTTCTTTGCATTGATCACTGAGGAAGGCTTTCTTATCTCTCCGTGCTATTTTTTTTTGGAACTGTGCATTCAACTGGGTATATCTTTCCCTTTCTCCTTTGCCTTTAGCTTCTCTTTTTTTCTCAACTATTTATAAGGCCTTCTCAGACAATCATTTTGCCTTTTTACATTTCTTTTTCTTGGTATTTAGTCTTCAAGACTATTCAGGTCAATACTCTATAACACTTGAGTAAGATAGCAATATGATTTTTTTGTGTGTGGTGAAGGGTATGGGGAGGGAAAAAGCCCCACCTTCCTTTAAAAGAGTAACCATTAACTTTAAATATCTTTCACTGGAAGCACCATTCCTGGCTGCATATATGCTGTAGTTACTTGTTTCTGGTCAGGAATGCCCAATTTACTCAGAATTTACACTCAACTTTTAATGTTGATCTGAATGGCAACCCTGGTATAGTTATGCTGAAGCAATTTTTTAGAGAGGATGTTGGAATCATTTTGTTTGATTTTGGATGTTGGTACAAAGATCTGTTTTATTTACTTTACCTTTAAGGCTGTTTTGTAACTGTATCAAATCCACTAGCCCTTTAGAGAAGAATGAAATGATGCAGCTTCTTTATGGTCAGAGTCAGTGCACTGCATGACTTCAGGGGATATAGCTTATATCCTCCTCCATGTATGATGCAGTACAACAGAAGAAACTGTTTATTCATTTATTACCAGAGAGTTATTATGGAAGAGAAGGTTTTTTAGAAGGTGAAAAGCTGGTCACCTCTATGACAAAGCCAGATATACAGAAAAATCTGGCATTTATTCTGAGTTTAAAACTATGCTGTCTTTCAAGAACCTATAATTCTCAAAATGCAGATTGAGATGTGCTTTAAGTATAAAACATATACCAGATTTCAAGGACTTAGTACAAAAAAAGAGAAATGTAAACTATCTCATTTTTATATTGTTTACATGTTAAAAGTATATTGGATATATTAAACCATATTACTAATTTCATTGATTTCCTTATACTTTTCTCAATGTGACTTCTCTAAATTTAAAATTATAATGTGGCTCAAATTGGTAACTTGTATTGTATTTCTATTGGATAGCACTAGTCTGGAATATTTGATCTATACAGACCATCAGAAATCATTCCAACCCTTCTATTCTTTGTGTCTAGCACAAAACTACCCAGATTAGCTTTGCTGGTACACTGCCTGGGTTGGTTGGTTGATGGCGAGATTGCTGCAGCTGCTGCTGCTAAGTCGCTTCAGTCGTGTCCGACTGTGCGACCCAATGGATGGCAGCCCATCAGGCTCCACCATCCCTGGGATTCTCCAGGCAAGAACACTGGAGTGGGTTGCCATTTCCTTCTCCAGTGCATGAAAGTGAAAATGAAGTTGCTCAGTCATGTCTGACTCTTAGCAACCCCATGGACTGCAGCCTACCAGGCTCCTCCGTCCGTGGGATTTTCCAGGCAAGAGTACTGGAGTGGGGTACCATTGCCTTCTCCGGATGGCAAGATTGGGATCTTCTAAAACAAACTAGGGAGCATCAGGAACAAAGGAGCCAGATGAGTTTAACAGGTAGAAATTGTCAAAACATCCTTTAACTAACACAGGGTCAGATTTGGGAAATGTGGCTTCAATTGAGATGTTTCTTCAGTATTCCTCCCTGGAAAATCCCATGGACAGAGGAGCCTGATGCACCACGGTCCATGGTGTTGCAAAGTCAGATATGACTGAGGACGCAGATATTGTTGAGTCAAATATTAAATTAATGGTTGTCTGATTTCTACACATCTCAGAATAAAAGATAATCAATGAAACAAATACAACTTAAAATATTAAAACTTAATGGACAGCTATTTAAAAAAAAGAAGGCTAGAGCTTTGTAGTTTTAGTCAAATAATCAGATTTTCCATTTGACCCTGTTCACAAATTGAACTAACCTGTGAACAACTACACACAGATTGCAGCTGTGATACACTTCTCCCAGGCCGAAACATGCTGATTCATTCACCACAGTTGGTTTGCAAGTGAAGAAAACAAACTTTTAAGTTAGAGAAATATAAGCAGTCTTAGATCTGGGAGTCATCAGGAAATGTTTGGTGCTTTAAAGATCTGACTGAAAGTTAAACAGGTTAACGTGACATTTCAAAGGGATTTTGAAATTCAATAGCTTTCTCTAGCAGCTGATGTTTATTCTCTGGTTGTAAGACAAATGTTGAATTTCTTCAAAGGAACAATGATAGATTCTAGAATAACTAGATAGGTTCAACACTCATGATAGTTGTTTTTTCCCCTTCACCCCAACCCCTCCCTACCCCATGAATATCACGAATGTACATAATAGGAAATGGGAGAACCATCTGGCTGGGTTTTAAACATGATTTTCTTCATCATCAAAGAAGTTTCTGTGTGAAAACTGTAATTTGTAGATTCAGAAGTAAGTATGGTGCCATTAAAAAGAGAAAAGCAAAATCATAAACAATATATGTAAATCTAGGAAGAGGATATTTTTCTTTCTTACCATAAAAACGCTGTGCAGAAATGTAAGATGTTTCCTATCATTTGAAAGTTCCATGAGTTGCATAGTATTTCAGTTGTATTTTCTTTCATTTTTATTATTTGAAGTATAGTTGATTTACAAAATTATTAGTTTCATGTATACAACACAGTGATTCAGTATTTTTGTAGTGAATATTTAGTTTCTCAGCAGCCACTTGTGGAACTAGCAAGTGGCAGCTACAAAGGCTGGGCTAACCACTTGAGCTTGCTTCTTATGGATATTTTTCACTGGAGTATGGTGCTTTCAAAGTTACTTATTTAAAAAAAAATCTTTCTAGATTTTTTTCTAGTTGTTATGAGTGGGATGGTTGCTCCAAATTATTGTCTGCCATTACCAAAGCTGAAGTCCTGGTTATTAGTACATACCTTGCTTAATTTGATGTCACTTTTAACAACCAGGAAGACCCCTATCTCTGATCTTTCCACTGTCTTGGCAAGTTACTCATCTCTCATTTACTCCATGGATGATCATGGAGGAACTTCACCATACTGCCTTCACTAAAGGCACATCTCGAGGACTACCTATACTTTGTGAACAACTCACAGAAGACATGGTCTGACTCGTGGAACACAGAAAGAGGATTTTGTGAAAAAATCAGTTAAGAGAGACAAAGCTACAGGAGTGTTTCTGGAGCACTGATTTTTATGGAGGATGGATTAACAGTATCAAATGCTGAAGAGGTTAAGTAAGTGAAGAGGACGGTTAGGATATTGGGTATGGTAATTAAGAGGTCACCATTAGTTTTTAAGAAAATAGTTCTTACAGAAAGTATACTAGAATTGGATAAATGAAATACAGATAAAAAGTTAGCTGTAGTGGAGACTTTAAGAAGTCATGATATCAGGACTTCCTTGGTGGTCTAGTGGCTAGGACTCCATGCTTCCCAGGCAGGTGGCCCAGGCTGGATTCCTGGTCAGGGAACTGGATCCTGCATGCTGCGACTAAGACCTTGCATGTCACAACTAAAGATCCTTGCACATCACAACTAAGACCCAGCACAGCCAGATAAATAAATATTTACAAAAAAGAGGTCAAGATATGAAAGAAAACAGAATGATGGTGGTATTTGCAAAAGGAAAATAGTCAAGGGGAGATTTTAGTCATTATGATTTGCTTTCAGCATGGTTCACTTTTGAACATTTTTGTAGACTGAAGGAAAGATGCTAGTGCAGAATGGATTGAAGAATGATGAGGGAAAGCAAAATTGACTGAAATAAGTCCTAGAGAAGACAGAAAAGCAGCAAAGATAAGCTTTGTATTGAGATATAGGAGTACAAAATGGAGATAAAGGGAGAAAATTATAAACTCTGAAATGAAGTAAGGATGTGGGAATTATATGGATCTTGTTTTAGTGACATACATTTCTGTGGCTCTGTAAATGAGATCGTCAGCTCATTCTAAGTGTGAACTGTCCATTTACCTATCATGCTATTTTCCCTTTTAAAACCTGCAACTTACACACTTTTATTGGTCCTGTAGTTTCTCTGCATTGACTTTAGAGTGCAGAAATAGGAAACTTTTAAAACACTCCTATAGAAATCTTCCAACTCTTATCTCATAAAATACTCATTTCCTTTTCCCCCTCAAAATGTATTTTGGAGAATCTTACTACAAGGACCTCTTAGTTTCAGGTACTTACTGATATGGAAGTGTAGGAGGACAAATAACATTTTCCAACCTAAATGAATGTCAAATAACTGGTTCTTTTCTTCCCAATTTGTTTTCTTACAAATGGAAACTCTACAAGGGCAAAGACTGTGTTTTATTATGCCTTGTCAAACTATAGCAAATACTGGGGGTGTTAAATAAATAATAAATAGGAATAAAATTCCCCCATAATAAAACTGACTATAAATCCAATCAACTGCTGCTTGTGATGCAGAGGCTTCACTTAAAACCACTAGGAACAGAGTATATATTTCCTTAGCCATGGTGCCCAGAAATGTGTTATATTTTGGTAATGATGACTTTTAATTCATAAATATTTATTATTTTCTATTTGATTCATAGGAACCTGATGAGAAAGTACCAACATCGTCCTCTCTTTAAAGTGAACTAAATGAAGATTCAGGATATTAAAGAGCGAGCCCAGTTTGCATATCCAGCTAATATATGCAGACCTGGAATTTAAACTCATTTTTTCTGACTCCAAAGCCAATGGTTTTATTTACAAGGCTATACAGACTTCTCCTCAATTTAGCATGTCTAAGAGTTGGATGATAATGCTTTTCCTTGTGAAAGAATGAAGAACCATACCGTTTGACTGTTTAACAATACAAATCCTTACCTTGTGTAAGGCAGACAAGTATTACTGGCCAAGCATAAAGATGGAGCTTAATGAACAGAACCTATTACTCAAGAATCAGAAATGGAGCATGTCCTCTTGTTTGATTTCCAATAGGGCATATGCTAATGGTAGAAAATTTGTACTTAAATGCCTTGTGTTCAAGGTAAAGAATTGCCTAAGGAGTTGTGACATTACCAAAAAGGCAAACTTATGGTCTGCATATCAGAGTTACACTTTTTTTCTTTACTTTGTAAATTATCTGAGAAAGAGAGTAAGGTGGTCAAAATCTTTGTGAAGAATTTTAAGGCCCATCTAAATGATAGTATAATGAGCTATCACCACTGTATCTTGTATTAACTAATTCTATTGAACATTTAATGTTTCTGAAAATTTAGGGTGTAATAAGACTTCTAAAAATTCGTATTTATACTATCTCTTAGTATTCCCGTAGATCATGCTGTGTGTTACCAAACATTAGTTGGGAATAGTAGCTATAAACAGATGAATTTGAGAAAATAATATAAAAAGTTATGCTTGTTATACAATCTAGTTTCTTTAGAATATGATGCTGATTTTTTACAAACCATACTTCATTCAACATTGAACATATGGCATTGTGGTTCTGAGAAAAATATATCTCTGATCAGGATTTCTGTCATTAAAATTCATATTTATCAAGCACTTCACAAAATTCCCTTTACATTTTAATGCTTATCTCTGTATTATAGACTGTTGCTAACACACACAAAAAATATATTAGAATACTGCAGCAATCACAAAAACACAATAGAAAAACAGGTACGTTAAAATAAAAATTAGAGAAGTTTAACTAGAAGCAATTTTTAGTTGTCTTACCCATTACTAATAATCTAACATGTAGAGCTTAGTTTGTGAGAGTACGTACTAATATTGCATAATTCTTTTTCCAGAGTAAATGTGAAACATAAATTAGTCATCTCTGCTGGTGACCCACTCAGTACTCTTGCCTGGAGAATCCCATGGACAGAGGAGCCTGGTAGGCTACAGTCCATGGGGGTCTCGAAGAGTCAGACACGACTGAGCAGCTTCACTTCACTTTTCACTTTCATGCATTGAAGGAAATGGCAACCCACTCCAGTGTTCTTGCCTGGAGAATCCCAGGGACGGGAAAGCCTGGTGGGCTGCCGTCTATGGGGTCGCACAGAGTCAGACAAGACTCAAGCGACTTAGCAGCAGCAGCTGCTGGCATAAGAAATTCACATCTGAACAGAGAAAGGGAAAGGGAAGGATTATAAAAAGAAAGAAGTGAGAGAAGTGTTTTTGATTTCTTCCTAAAAGGTCAGGCTTTAACATATATTTATTGAGTAAAAATATATATATACATTCTTTTATAACCAAATGAAAGTGCTGATATAAATTTTGTATCTTTTGTACCTTTTGAATTTTACATTAAGAATAAGATTTCAAATGAAGTTTAGATTTCATTAAAAATTCTACAGTATAAATTCATTATTATTTCTGCTTATTTAAAAACAAAAATTAGAAAGAATTTTATAAACCTCTGAAGATATGTAACACTCTGCAAAGACTAAAGAAAATACGATTTTCAAATATTTACAAGTGAACTTTAAGAGGTTTTAGTTAACCTCAAAAACCTAGTGAGGCATCTGTATTTTCTTATAAACTACTGGTTGTAATATGATAAATAGTTCAATATAAATGAATTTAAGCACAAACCATATATCACATATTACATGAAATAGAAAAAAATGGATATTATTAGTGTCTTCCCCTGAAATTACCCTACAAATTTCAAAGATTACATAATAACCAACATACAACTGTCAAAGCAAAATGAACATATAAAATAGGAGTATCAGCTAAAAATTGTATGTAGTTATTAAATTTCATTTCTTAATGAGCAATTAATAAAACTGTTAAGAACTGATGTCCTACACAATGGGATCCATGTTATATAATATGACTGGCAGAGGCAGTCAATAGAAAGATTCAGAAATGCAAAACAACTGCTTGTTTTATATAATTTATATTTTATTGGAAAAGCAATGTACATTTATTTTAATAATCTGTTTTTATTTTCTATATGTACTGTTTAAATTCCCCAAAGTCATTGTCCATTGTTAATCATTTGAAACTCATTCATGTATTTGATTATTCATCCTACAAATAAGAGGAAGGTAAGAATGATTGACGCAAATGGCCTAATCATAAAAAAATAGGTAATGTGTTTTTATACTTTAATATTTTGAAGCCGATTTTGTGTTTATTGATGCAGGATTTTTTTCATGCATATTATTCAAGAGTTTTTTGGTTTTTTTTGGTCAGATACCAGTTTCTTAAGGCTGCCATAATAAACCACCACAGATTGGCCAGCAGAAGATAGCAGAAATTTATTCTCTAACTGTTCTGGAGGTTGGAAGTCTGAAACCAAGGTTTCAGCAGTTATTAATACCTACTAAAGTTCACTCCATGCTTCTCTCTTAGCTTCTTATGGTTGCCAGCAATTCTTGGTGTCCCCTGGCTTGTAGATACATCACTTCAGTCTCTGCCTTTGTCTTCAAGTGGCATTTTCCCCTGTGTTTCTGTCTTTCTTCTTTTCTTTTAAGGACACAGACATATGGGGTCAAGGGCCTTCTCTGCTCCAGTATTACGTCTTAACTGTTAGCATCTGTAATAGCCGAATTGCCAAATAAGATCACCTTATGAGGTTTTGGAAAGGACACGAATTTTGGGAGGATGTCATCCAACCCAGCCAGTGCAGGCAGTTTCCATTTAACATTAATGAAAAAATGTCCATGTTATATAACATCCAAACAGGATTGATGACATAGGTGAATCATTCTTGAGTATTACATGCAATTTTTTGTATTCTAATCACATACTCAGATGGGTAACTATCTTTAGGAATCATTCTCATTCACAAATATGACTTACATACAAAGAGGAACTTACAAAATTCTTTAGGAAGGATTCAGAGGATTAAGATAGGTACATTCATTTCTAATATGAGCACATTGCTCCCTAGAATATTTTCTTATTCTGATTTCACTGCCAAATTCTTCAGATTTGAATGTGTGTGTGTATTCAGTCTCTTAGTCATGTCCAACTCTTTGCAATCTCCTGGACTGTAGCCTGCCAGGGTCCTCTGCCCATGGAATTTTCCAGGCAAGAATACTGGAGTGAGTTGCCATTTCCTACTACAAGGAATCTTCCTGACCCCAGGGATCAAACCCATGTCTCTTGTGTCTCCTGTGTTGGCAGGTGATTCTTTACCACTGCGCCACCTGGGACAGCCTCAGGTTTGAGTAGTCTATAAATTAAAATTGGTAAACAAACTTGGGAACTAAAGTTAACTATTACAGATGTAGATAAAGTAAAAGTGTGAGATAAAAGTAAGCTTTTAATTCTTATCTTTCGTGCATCTAATTATGTTCATATTTTATTCACTGGATTTGCCAACTTAGGCTCTGTAATCATAATTGATAAAATGAATTTTCCCTGTATTTGAATAAATAGTTTACTGAGCAAATTAACAGTATAAATAAGACTTCAAGGGGAACTACTTAAGAAAATAATTATTGACATGTCCCTTTAATCAACATGCCCATGTATGCTATGACTAATTATCTCTTATTCATTCTTTGGGTCATAAATCAAGTACCATGTTGTCAGTCATGGGATGTCATCGATATTGGATGTATTTATGGTATTTTATGGAGCCTGGTATGCTACAGTGCATGGGGTTGCAAAGAGTTGGACATGACTGAGTGACTAAACACAGCACAGCCCGGCATACTACATCTATACAGCCCTTACCACTTCGACGATTTTATATTAATTTTTGTGATTAGTTAACTACCATTGCTCTTTGCTAGACTTTAAGTGAGTGTATTTACTCACATGTTTCTTTGCCTGTTTCAGTACTTGCATCATAACTGAATAAATCAGAAATGCATACTTACATATAAAAAGTAATGTGAATTATGAATTATTTTCAACAATTTGTTAAAGAATCCTTTACCATGTGAACTCCGTAAATAAGAACATTAAGAGCACATTGATTTTAGTATCTAGAATAGATGATAAACTTGTCCATTTCAATAGATTTTGACTATTTTGAATAGCTCAGTTTTAAAATGCAGGATTCAAATGATAAGAGATTTTACTATTTATCAAAAGCATTCTGGGCTATTACTATAATACACACAATTGAATTCAAATATAAGTTTTATGAAACATCCTCTGTGAAGGCTATTAGAGCAATTCTACATTTTCAGTTTGCAATATATGAAAACATGGCACGTATCATACTGAAAAATCTCTTTAAAACAATGACACTATAATTCAGTATTTAAATTTATCAGTGTAACAGATTTTTAAAATAGTAATACCTGTATTTGAGAAAGCTATTCCCTAGAAGAGAAATTAACATAAATTCCATGATCATTATTAACTATTTGAATCATAGACAGTCTATTGCAAATCTGAATATCTAAATTCAGAAATTTGGGCATGCAGATATAATCTCTCTTTTCACAACCTGATTTTACATACACATGTTCTTCTCTTCTTTTAAAAAACTTCCTGGTTAAAGAAAGGATTTAACCAGAATTTAACCATTTCAAAAGTCAAATATATTGCTAAGATAAACATACTTTTCCAGTTTTAAGGTACTGCTGCTCCTTGAATTGAGCTTTCTACGTCGTGTTAATATTTTTTACATTTTCTTTTTGAGGGGAAAAAAAGAGCTAAATACTCACTAGATCCACACATATATAGTTATATAACTTCATATATCCCACACTTTCTTACGTTAGGTTGTCCAGGAATATCACATGAGAAACTGTGAGGAAAATCTTGAAGGATTAGATGATTAAAAATTTCTCACAATTTGATAGCTGCTCTAAGCTTGGCAGAGCGTCCTCTGGGGTTATCCTGTACATCTTGATCTTCTGGAGTAAGTACCTTCTTGTGCATCAATTTCCACATTAAAGGGGCCTTTTGTGTAGAGACGCTTTCCTTGTTTTCCTGATATGAATCCAACTGTGATTTTTGTATCACCTTCTGTCTAGCACTTAGGTTAAACCTTTCTGTCATGCTTATCCCAAGCAGGAATCGTTTGATGATGCGATCCTCCAGTGAATGGAAGGAGAGGGCAACGAGGTGACCACCAGGTCTCAGAAACTTCTGAGCTGTTTTCAGTCCTGTGTAAAGTTCATTGAGCTCATTGTTCACAAATATGCGAAGAGCTTGAAAAGTCTTTGTAGCAATATGGGTGGATCGCTGTAGCAAATCTTTTCGTGCATAGAGAGCAGAGGGAGGAAATGCACCTACAGACAGATTTTGTAAAAACAGGAAAAGAGGACAAATGAGTCACATAAATATTTTCCACTGTAAATTTACTGGGTTGTGTTTTATATATATTTAAGGAATTGTTTCCTTAGAAAATTGTGTCATTTCATCCATATTTCTCCATTTTATTTCCAAGCATTCCATCAAAGTTTAAAACTATTGTGTCAGTAACATCTTTCAGAACTCTCCAGGCTAACTGGAGTCAAACAAGAACAGAGAAAGACAAAAGACTGAGCAAATATTTGAAGAAATAATAATGAAAAACTCACCAACTTTGATGAAAAATGTTAACTCTCAGCTAAAAAAGTTCAATGATCTCAAACAGAATAAACACAGAAAACTGCACCTAGACACATCATAATTAAACTACTACAAGCTGAAGATAGTAAGAAAAACTTTGAATACAACAAAGAAAAAAAAGTACTGGAACAAAACTCAAATTGTGAAAGGAAAAAAAATGCTGTCTTCCAAGAAAACTATTTTAAGCTATTGTTCAAAAGTAAAGGTTCAAAGACATTCCAAATGAATTTCTAAAATGAGAGAGTTCATTGCTAATAGCTTTAAATTCAAGAAATGCAAAAGCCAATACTTCAGTCTGAAATAACATCAGGTGAAGACTTAGAGAGAAGATAATGAAAATATGAGTGATATATGAAGATAAGAAATATGTTTAATTTCTTAAAAGACAGGACTATCTTCCTGTCATTCTTAATTTCATTAAAAGTCAGGACTCTAAGTAAAATTATAACAATATTCTAGGGTTTATAATATAGATATAAATATACTGTATATGACAGCAGTAGCACAAAGGATGCACAGAGTACATAAATGAAACTACACTATCACAAGGTTCTTGTATTTTACGGGAATTTAAAGTTGCATATTGTGGTCTCTAAAACACTCAATAAAAATAATGCCAAGAAATAAAGCCAATAAATTAATAGAGAATAAAAATAATCCACAACATATTTTAACATAAAAGGGAGAAAAACAGGAAAATAAAAATGAGGCAAAGGGAAAACAAATAGGAAAAATGGAAGACAATATATCGAAATATAAAAATAATCACATTAAATATAAATGCACTAAACATGAATAAAAATGCAGAGACTATATGACTGAAAACTAGCAAGATCTCATTATCAAGACCTAATTATACATTATACCTAATTAATTGTATAATTATACATTATAGAAATGTACATTAAATTTAAAAATACAAATAAAAATAAGCAAATAACTGTGAAAAAGTATATCATGTAGAGAGTAAGCATAAAAAAGCCCGAGAGACTATATTACCATTAGACAAATAAACTTCTAAAATGTAGAATTGCTGTGCTGTGCTGTGCTGGGCTTAGCTGCCCAGTTGTGTCTGGGCACGAAGTCCAATAGACTGTGTCACTAGTTTGACTCTTTGTGACCCCATGGACTGAAGCCCACTAGGTTCCTCTGTCTATGGGGATTCTCCAGGCAAGAATACTGGAATGGGCTGCCATGCCCTCTTCCAGGGGATCTTCCCAATCCAGGGATCAAACCCAAGTCGCTGCATTGCAGGCAGATCCTTTACCATCTAAGCCACCAGGGAGAACTGCTAGACCCCAAAATAAACATTTCCTATGGAGAAAATAATCAAGATAACAGTAAGACACAATTACAAAAGCACATGCACCACATAACATAGTTCCAAAATTTTACACCTCTCAGAAAAATGACCCAATTTATATATGCAATTGTATTTTGACCAAATGTCAAGTTAATTCAATGCAGAAAGAACAGATTTTCAATGAAAGTGATTATATGTACAAAATAAAATGAACTTCAACCCTTACACCTCACCATACACAAATTAATTCAAAATGGATCATGAACCTAAGAGCAAATACTAAAACCATAAAATATACATCTGACAAAACTCTCTTATTCACATATAAAGGAATCTCAAAACTTAATAATAGTACATATTTTAGTAATCTGTAACTCTGGTAATAAAGTGCATTAAAACACATCTGATTAATCATTTTAGGAAACTGGATTAGAGAGGGGACAAATAATGTTTTATATGTATCTCAGAGCTGAGAACCTGGCTATCTGACACTAACCAAATCAGTGTTATGTGTTCACTTTTCCCTCCACAAAATCTACTTCATTGAAAGGCTGGAAAACATTAGATAATAGGGAATTTATCTTCTAAAAACCAAATCTCTCCAAAACAAAAGTCAAAGTTGAGGAGGGAGTTCAACTTCTTTCCCTTTGATATTCAATTTCTCCATTTTCCAGGGCAAGTGTTTTAGTCACTGGGCAATGTGTTTCAAAACATTCTAAGGATCTCAACAAACATGCATGACTTAGAACTTGAACTTAGAGAATGCTTCAGGAAGGCTGCATTCCTGACGACCTTAAGTGATTCAAACCTTGCAGAATTCAACACTAACTTTTTAAAAGGGGAAATGTAATATAAAACGTGTTTTAATGTACACGGATTTTAATGTAAAGTAGGAGGCAAACATTCATGGAACACATGGATCAATAAATACTGTAAGATATTTCTGCTTCATTTTTTTTCTTAGCATCTCTAAAAGTTTGTAGATATTAAACTATGGCTCAACATGGTAACTGCTTAGCTTTCCTTGTATTTTATCACATTTTAAAGATATGTATTTGAGGATGTGGTTTTTTAACATAGCCCACTGAATTAACCATGCCTAGATATGTGAGAAGGAAATGGCAACCCACTCCAGTGTTCTTGCCTGGAGAATCCCAGGGATGGGGGAGCCTGGTGGGCTGCCGCCTATGGGGTCGCACAGAGTCGGACATGACTGAAGCGACTTAGCAGTAGTAGATATGTGTTAACTAAATAGAGGCAATGACAGAAAAGGAGAAAGCTTAATTAATACTTTGTTGATACTATCATTAGATATATTTTTGAAGGCTAATAAAAATAGGAAATGCTAAAATAATGAAGTATGTCTGAAATCTCCATGAAAGTGAAAGCTGCTTGGTCGTATCCAACTCTTTGAATTCTCCAGGCCAGAATATTGGGATGAGTAGTGGTTCCCTTCTCCAGGGGATATTCCCAACCCCGGTCTCCTGCATTGCAGGCGGATTCTTTACCAGCTGAGCCACAAAGGAAGCCCAAGAAAACCAGAGTGGGTTCCAGCATTGGTTCATTTGATATGAAAAAATATGGTAGGCATTTTTGTTTACAAGCTAAAATGGCACCTTCTTATATCATAATTATAGTTTACAATTCATGTAGCCATTTAGATATAGAACTATGAGATTCCTGACTAATTATTTTAATTGAAGAAATCTGTTTTTATTTCAAAGTATTTGGATAATTCGGATAAAGTGACTTTATTAATACATTATGCAACCTCAAGTTTATATAATTCATGTTCACATTAAGTTCATTCACCCTACATATGAATATGGAGCTCACAAATTAACACCAATGTAATCAGATAAGCTTTTAAGGTCTAATTAGGTCTTGTCACTATCAGATCATGGAAAAAGAAAATAAGAGCTTTCATTTATATTTAGGAATGGATGATCCTGAAGATAATAGGATAACTAGATTTCATGAAGCTTTCCTTCTGGTGTTTACTTCTGCATAGGGAACTCTAACCTGGACTACGTCCACTGGGTTTCCTGAGTAGGATTCCTAGGAGTGGTCCTGTCAGCCTCCCCAAGTTGCATTTTTAGGGAGATGACAAGGGACTGCAATGGATGATGTGTGGTTTTGTGGAGCTTTTTAGTGTTGCTCTGGGGATCAAAGACACTATGTCTTCTCTTCCTTTATACTGGCACTTTTGTGCCTGTAATTATGGGAAGAGAGGCTGACAATGCAGATTGTGTAAAATGAAATAAAAAAGAAACAAAAGTGTATAAAGTACAATATGGTAATGGAAATTAAAACAGTAAAAACAAAACATCAACTGTTAATGTTACAAACAGACAAAAATATAAAAGACAATCCTACTATCAAGAATTAAACAAGGTTCTTTGTCTGAATTGGAAAGTTAAAGGACAATCAGTAAATGTCCTGTGCTTCTGAGGTAGCAAAAATGATTTCCTTGTGAGAGTCACTAGTCAGACAGTAACTCTGCTAGAGTCCTCTCAAGTATGCATAGACTAGGTAGGAACAGTTGCCTACAAATAATCAGGAAAAAAGATTCAAAAACTATATTAGAACCAAGGTCTACCTATGAGCTGGACTCTAATTCAGGCCATAGGAAGAAAAATATTAGTGATACCTGCTCCCTAACTCTGAGGAGCTGGCTGTTTTGCAATCCATCTTCACTGCTTTCTCATCTCCCATATCCTGTTATCAGAAATAGAAACTGGTCTCTCTGTTTTTCCATTTCCTGAGTTTAATCACAGAGTCTTGTATGGCTAATTCATTTGATTAAGGCATAGTGCAGGTAACACAGAAAATATGGACTCAAGCACAATCTGGGTCATTTGGATTGGTACTGAGAGAAAATCTC
This sequence comes from Neotragus pygmaeus, assembly GCA_006410875.1. Taxonomy (NCBI): domain Eukaryota; kingdom Metazoa; phylum Chordata; class Mammalia; order Artiodactyla; family Bovidae; genus Neotragus; species Neotragus pygmaeus. The sequence continues at coordinate 1,476,384 of SJYV01003225.1, forward strand.
CTTTTTCTATTTTATAGTCCATCAGTGGATTCACTTAACATGAAGCCAATGTATGTTAGTTCTAAATTGGAAGAGGTGTGCTTACCCTTCGTGGAGCACTTATCACACTACTATAATTACTAGTTTATTTGTCTGTCTTACTCGACTCCAGTCTCCTTCTGAACAGGAATTATTTCAGGTTAACTCTTATATTCCTCCTGCTTAATAGGGACACTTATGATTGCTAATCGTGATTGTACATCAGAGTCACCTGTGGAGCTTTTGAAAAAATAAAGATGCCTGGCTGAAGTCCACACCTATTGAATCAGTTTCAGGGGTTTATTACACAGGAATCAGTACTTTAAAAAAGCTTCAAAGAGGATTTTGATTTGCAGCCAAGATGAAAAACTACTGTAGTAAACACTCAGTAAATGTTTGTTAAAAAGATAATGAATAGATAATGAACAAAAAATATGGGCAAATGAATAAAAATCTAGGACCATAACTACAAACAGTTTCATTCACATCACTGGATGAATAAACAAAGAGTATAATATTCAGTCATATCAATAAGTGACTAAATAAAGAACATAATATTCCGAGAGAAAACATTATGAATAGAATTTTAATGATGTCATGAAACAAATCCCATTCTATAACCCACTTTTTGGCCAAATGTGATTGTGGGTACTAAATTATGATTTTAATGGAACAACTGAACTCTTACATTTGCTAAAAATTTCATTGTCTCAATACAACTGCATGCATGTATTTAATGATATCTGATACAGACTGTGAATGTCCTTATTATTATTTGCACATGCAGTGGATCACTTGCAAATGATTTGAAACTGAGGCTCTGCAAACATAAAAACCTTTATTATCTGAAATGAGCAACTGTGCAGAGTGAACTTTATTTTTGCATATTTTCTTTTACAGATTAATATAAGACATGAGAATATCTTGGTAAGATTTGTAAATTTACTTAAANCACATGCAGTGGATCACTTGCAAATGATTTGAAACTGAGGCTCTGCAAACATAAAAACCTTTATTATCTGAAATGAGCAACTGTGCAGAGTGAACTTTATTTTTGCATATTTTCTTTTACAGATTAATATAAGACATGAGAATATCTTGGTAAGATTTGTAAATTTACTTAAAATTTTTCATTCAACACTCCCATAGTTTAAGTTCAAGACTTCCCCCCAAAATTAATGTATAAATATTATTGAATTTTAAGTTAACTTTATTTCACTTAACATCTTTGAAATCCTAAACCACAAATTTTCTCAGTTTTTCAAAAGAGCAGAACTGTTTTCCTCCTAATATTTTAAAATAGCAAAATTATGCCAATAAAACAGACTACAAAAAGAAATTAAAGGCTAATATACATTTAATACCAAGTTCCAGATGTTCAACCTGGATTTAGAAAAGGCACAGGAACTAGAGATCAAATTGCCAACAACCACTGGATCATGGAAAAAGCAAGAGAGTTCCAGAAAAATATCTACTTCTACTTTATTGACTGCCAAAGCCTTTGATTGTGTGGACCACAACAAACTCTGGAAAATTCTTAAAGAGATGGAAATACCAGACCACCTGACCTGCCTCTTAAGAAATCTGTATGCAGGTCAGGAAGCAACAGTTAGAACTGGACATGAAACAACAGACTGGTTCCAAATAGGAAAAGGAGTAAGTCAAGGCACCGTGCTTATTTAACTTCTATGCAGAGTACATCATGAGAAATGCTGGGCTGGAAGAAACACAAGCTGGAATCAAGATTGCCAGGAGAAATATCAATAACCTCAGATATGCAGATGACACCACCCTTATGGCAGAAAGCAAAGAAAAACTAAAGAGCCTCTTGATGAAAGTGAAAGAGGAGAGTGAAAAAGTTGGCTTAAAGCTCAACATTCAGAAAATGAAGATCATGGCATCTGGCCCCATC